>CM076581.1:327583572-328183572 GCA_034641835.2 Pinus albicaulis | reverse complement strand
GAAGATTCCAATGAACTCCAGCAATAAGTTTGAGATCTATCTCAAACATAGGCCTGTTTTTCCAAACAATTTAAGGTATTGGCAAGTATTTTGGGATGATAATGAGATTAATGCATTTTTGCAGGGTGATGGAAAATTCAAAGACACTCCAATAGAAGGTGAGTATGAGGTTGATGATCAGGAGTTCGAAGAACACCAGATGGACATATTGCAGCTAAAGGATAATTTAATTCCTAAAGGTCTCATACCTCTAGAGGAGCTTTTTGACCACGATGATGTTGCAAAGAAGCCAAGCTTGGTGCCCACTGAGAAAGGAGTTGAAGATTTGAATCTTGGAACACCTGACAAGCCCAAGTTTCTGAAGCTGTCAAAGGCATTATCCCATGAGGTAAAGCAGAAGTATGTTAAATTGCTTTCTGAATTTTCTTATGTGTTTTCATGGGATTATTCAGATTTGAAAGTGTATGATAAGAACATAATCTAGCATACTATTCCTATTAAGACAGATCAAAAGCCATTCAGACAAAAGCTGAGAAGAATCAATCCGAAGCTACTGCCATCCATCAAAAAAGAGGTAAACAGGTTGCACAAAGCAGGTAGCATAGTTCCCATTAGATTTTCTGACTGGATTTCAAATTTGGTCCTGATGCGCAAGGAGACTGGAGAGATAAGATTGTGTATAGATTTTCAGAATTTGAATAAAGCATCCTTAAAGGATAATTATCCGCTTCCAAAAATGGACCATATTTTGCAGAAAGTAGTTGGAGCATCTAGGATGTCACTACTTGATGGCTACTCGCGCTACAACCAGATCTTAGTGCATGAGAAGGACCAAGATAAAACTGCCTTCAAAACACCCTGGGGAACCTTCCAGTATGCTAAAATGCCATTCGGACTGAAGAACGCTGGAGTTACTTTTCAGCGTGCAATGGACATTGATTTCGCAAATGAAAAAGATGTTTTCTTGTTGTTTTTTTGGATGATTTGACAGTGTTTTCAGGATCAGATGATGAGCATTTGCACCATTTGAGAGTTGTTTTTCAGTGTTGCAAAAAGTTTGGGATTTCCCTCAATCCCAAGAAGAGTCTCTTTGCCATGGATGAAGGCAAGCTGCTCGGGCATATCATCTCTAAAGATGGTATTCGCATCGATCCAACTAGAGTGGAGGAAATTCAGCTCATAGACCTTCCACGAAACAAAAAGGAGATTCAGGCCTTTAATGGTAAGATGAACTTTTTGCACCAGTTTATACCTAATATGGCTAAACATCTAAGAGAAATGACTAATATGTTGAAGAAGGATAGCACTATTAAGTGGAGTGAAGAAGCTTTCAAGTCATTCAATCTGGTAAGGTTTTCTTTGTCTAATGCCCCAGTTTTGATTAGTCCCGACTATACTCAAGATTTTATTATCTTTTCATTTGCATCTGAGCATACTATCACTGTTGTTTTAATGCAAAAGAGAGATGAGGTAGAAAATCCAATTTCTTTTTTTAGTAGGACTATTAGAGATGTTGTTTTGAGATATAATATTATTGAAAAATAGGCATTGGCACTTATCAAAGCATTGAAGGATTTTAGGGTCTATATTCTGCATTCACATATTATAGCATATGTCCCTAACGCAGTAGTGAAGGATGTGTTGATGCAAAATGATACAGAAAGTCGAAGAGGTAAATGGATAGCAGCTATGTTGGAGTATGAATTGGAGATAAAACCTACGAAGTTGATCAAAGGCCAAGGCTTGGCGAAATTGATGGCCCAATCAAATCTGCATGGCCTCGATATAAACCTCATAACAGCAGTAGCTGAAGATGAAGATGAAGGTTTGCTGGTTCCTATTTCAGATATTTTTCTGCAGTCCCCGTGGTATTCAGATATTGTTTCTGTCCTTTAGCATATGTCACCTCCTACAGGCATGTCTAAGATTAAAGGTAGATCTCTGAAGCTTAAATCTGCAAAATATTGTATTTTAAACAATGCTCTGTATTGGAAGGATCTAGAAGGTGTTCTACTCAACTTTTTGGTTGCAGAAGAAGCCCAGAAGGTAATGCATGATTTCCACAAAGGTGATTGTGGCGATCACTTGTTTTGGAAGACAACAACTAACAAGGTATTGAGAGCCGGGTATTATTGGCCCACATTATTTTCCAATTTATACAAAACAGTGATGAATTGTCATGAATGCCAAATCTTCCAAGGGAAGAAGAAATTTCTTCCACGTCCTTTGAAACCAGTTTCAGTGAACGCGCCCTTTCAGCAGTGGGGGCTCGATTTTATAGGAGAAATTCATCCCACATCCTCGACACAGTAGCAATGGATATTGACAAGGACAGATTACTTTACGAAATGGATCGAAGCCATCCCAGCAAGGTAAGCAACTGACACGGTAATTATTCAATTCCTTGAATTAAATATTTTGTCTCATTTTGGCTGCCCATGTAAAATTGTAACAGATAACACAGCAGTGTTCCGATCCAAGAAGATGGTCGATTTCTATGAAAAATACAATATCGCGCTGGGCCATTCAACACCGTATTATTCACAAGGCAACAGCCTGGCAGATTCATCGAACAAATCGCTGATAAGTATAATTAAGAAAATGCTGGAGGAAAACAAAAGAAATTGGCACCGAAAGCTCATTAACGCACTATGGGTAGAAAGAGTTAGCAGTAAGAAATCAATAGGTATGTTTCCTTTGGAATTAGTTTATGGAATTGATGTTGTCTTTCCTACATCTCTTACAGTTCCAGTTATGAAATTATTACAAGAAGATGCTAGTGAAAATGATGACAGTCAGCGAAGGATGAATCAAATGATCCACCTTCAGCAAACAAGAGAGGAAGTGTCACAGAACATTGTTCAGTTGTAGGAGAAAATAAAGAAGATCTATGATCGAAAGACCAAAGAAGAAAAGTTTCAACTAGATGATGTAGTGTTGAGATGGGATGCAAGGAATGAGGACAAAGGAAAGCACGGTAAGTTTTACAACCTTTGGAAGGGGCCATACACAATTTCAACATACAGGGGATAGAATGCCTTCTTGCTTTCAGAGATGGATGGCCAAGATTGCCCTGGAGGAGCAGTAAATGGTAGGCTTTTGAAGCACTACCATTGTTTAAGACAATGGATCATAATCTATATCATCATCATTGTATATACCATGTTATTTTTTATTAGAGTTCAAGTACACAGTCATTCAAGTTTGGGGCCCGAGGTGAAGGCTATAAAACTTGTATGATATGTGTATGGTTTGGTTTTATTTCAGTTTTCAATCTTAGTCTTGAGTTAGAGTTAGTCTGCATCGTGTCAGTTATTTTTTTACTGTTTTGACTCCATGCCCAATGGATAAGGCTACTTGGTCTATGGTGTTCTTGGCACCTCCAAGGAGCTACCATCCCCATTGGAGCTAATGTTAGTGTCAGTTTAGTCGTACTGCCATTAGTGATCAAAATTTCTCTTTGCATTTGCATATTAGGAGTCCCATACCAATAAATTTCACCATTTCACTAGGTCATGGATTCATTGATGGTAGTAAATTTTCATCAGTTTTCCCTGATATGAAACTTGCTAATTCTCCTCTCTATGGAATTTATTCATGAGCTACTTTCACTTTGTGAGTCATGTCAGTAGGTCATAGGATGGGTCGCATTAGTTTCTCGGGTCTCACCATGGTCAAATTAATGAGTCAAATGTCAATAAATATCAGCAACGTCATGAGGAAGTTAATAAACTCAAATTCACAGCATGCGGAATATCAAAGAGATATTTTATTCAGCTTGATGTAATTTTCACCTCAAAACCATGTTTTGATGTGAAAACATGATATTTTTCCTTTATTATCATTCATTATGTAATTTTATGTCATCATATGTAATAAGTCACAATTCAAAAGCCGTCATCTCCACAAGATCATCACCCTACCTTCAAAGGAGTTTTCCACAGCATGTTCAACACCAAATATCCTCCAAGCAGATCCATCAGAAAGAGCCCAGAAAGAGCTTTCCAACAGTATATTACACTCTTAAAACTATCTTCTGGATTGAAATTTATGCTTAAGTGAAGTAAAAGTCCCCTATTCCCTAACCTTCCCCCTTTCTCCCATTTTCCCTTAAACTTTATGTTTAAAGTTTTATTTTTTTTCCTTATAAAATCCCTTTTTCCTCCCTCTGATTATAAAATCGCATTATAAAATTATTTAAAACAAAAATGTGATTTACACATAACCACTTCCCCTCCATACCATAGAACTTTATAATAAAATCAAAGTTCGTATTATAAGTGGGGCCCAACCCCCCCATGCGTTCAGGCCACTTCCCCACCATACTGTGATACTGTGTAATAAAAATTTATAATAAATTTCTATATCATATAAACCCTGCCACCTTAAGTCCTTTTCTATCGCAAATCGCAACATTTTTATTGCATGGCCCGATTGGCCCTTTTCCAAACTTCCGATGCGATTCAATTAACACTCCTGATTGTAATATCCCCCCGATCAAACCCACCCGCAAACATCCCCACCGTCGATTTGTTGACTCGATCCGATAGCTCATAGCCAATCGGTACATCCCGATTGGAGCTTCCATAGAGCCCCTCCCGATTGCAAAACCCTGATTGACCCCTCCCGATTAATCCCTCGCCGTCAATTTTCCCCTGCTGATCGAACAGCCCACGGTTCATCGCCTCCTCCCAATCACACTGGTGATTTTTTTATGTAATGCACCTGCCCCTGAGCCCGATTCCGATTTTGATTACTCTTACGCATCGCATGGAATATTACATAGTTTTGTTATATGTTATATTCCCTCTCCTACACCTTCCTATTCTGATTGAAATGCAGGTCCCGCCTCTTTTCCCTTTGTTCCCTCTAGTCAAAAAATCAGTTTTCCTTCACCGAAAGCATAATTTCTTTTCAGTTTTATTTCAAACAACATTTTATTGAAAATTCAGTTTTATTCAAACAAATAACGGAAAGCAAAGCAAACATTCAGCTGGCTGAGAGCTAAATAAAACAAAGATTTCTACAGCAGCGTAAAGATAGGGATTTTCTCCTCAAATTGCCTATTTATCATTCAACATCGAAATTGTAAATCTGCCTAAGTGAAGCTAATGTAAGATTGTTCCTTCTTTAGGGCAGATTGTTAGATTTCTTTTCTATGATTAGTTTTTAGTACTTTAGCTATTAGAACAGCTCCCCTTTCTCTATGGATCTATGTTCCCACATTTCATTGTATTTAATGTAATTGTGGATCATTTGTAAAAGGCTGAAGTCTGTAAATCAGCAAAAGGGGAATAGTGTGGAAGAACACTCTGCGCTCCATTGTACAATTTGACAGGGATTAATAAGAGATGCAGCTCTTATTTGTGGGATCCATGTGGTATGAGACTTAGCATTTGTTTTTCTCCTCTGTTTCATATGTAAATTTTTATGTTTCACCTCTCATCCATAAACATTTCCTTTTGAATGCTTTCAAGATGGAAAGGTAGGATTCATTTTCATGCCCTGCCTTGGGAAATCATTCATACTCTGTGTTTTTCTTCTGTTTGAAAAGGATCCATTTATTGTGCCCCTTTCAGCTCCTTACCAGTCTTTCCAGCCCATCTTTGTTGAACTTTAAATGCTTAAATTTCCTGCCTACCTTGCCCCGCGAAATAGCCTGTGTCCTGATTTAATTCCCAGTTTCATATTGTCCCTTTTGTCCCACACATCCCTGAAATTCATTCAATTTATTAAACCTTTTCCATCATTTTATCTAGCCTAATATCAGATCATTATTTCATTTTATTGAATATCCATCTTTATGGAGAGAGCCCTCTCCTGTCCTTGTAGGGCTAGCTACAAGGCTGAGCGTGGTTTTGTTGTTACCCTTTTTTTCCCTTTTCAGCCTGGGGTTCAATTCGGGAGCTAATAGTAACCTCTTAGTGGGCATACATTTGAATGTCATGCATAGGCAACCACTAGGCTAATGGAGAGGAGGAAAGATTTTTAAATGCACACTTGCCAAGTAGTATATGTTTGAGAATGTGAACAATTATAAGTTTCAAAATTAATCCATGCTGCAATGCATGTTTTATAAGTTTTTTTTTTAATTTCATTTCCAACTAATTAGCATACGTGGTTATCAACAATAGGCACAGTAAATTTTTAATCATGTTTTGTAAAAAAATAATTTAAGTATGGTTTGAACATGTGATTTAGATCTACTAGGAAGTTATCACTTTTAATTCCATTCGTTGATGGAGTGGCGATGACGAGAATATACCAGCATCATCCAATTCACGACATCTCATCAAAAATATTAATTAGAAAAAATGATTAAAGTAGCCAGTTCCAACATAGGGGACGCCTATTAGCATAACAAGATTTGTTGGCCAGTATATATTAGCACTAAGTTTCTATAAAAGAATAAAAGTAACAACAATATATTAGTGACCATATAACGAGAAATCAAAAATAAATAGCTGAAAGAGATAACCATCTTATGAGTTTTAAGATGCCACAACCAGGTTTCTCTCTCAAGGAGGCACTAGAAGTTTGAATTCACGTTGAACATGTTTTTCCATGTGAACTAAGGGGGTTTCCAATCTATCCAAGCATGTATGCAATTTCTATTGATTTATGATAAATGCAATTTAAAAAAGAAATTATTTCAATATTGTTTTCCTATTTCTCTTTTAAGACTCTCGCAATGGATAATTATAACATGCATGTATTGTTTTCTCCTTAGCTACCAGTAGAGAATAATAACATGCATGTATTGTTTTCTCAGCAACCAGTGGAGAATGGTAGCATGCCTATATTGTTTTCTCTTTCTTTAGACATGGGTAAGGTTAATAAGATAGTGAACCACCATGTCTAAGAGTTCTAAATATGAATAGGTCTGCCTATCTCGAAAAACATGTTCGTAATAGGGGAAATTGTAATGATATACAATCACAGTCATAGCCTCCTATGTTTTTATCTCAACACATGACTGAATGACCGCATGCATGCTGACGTGGTATACTAACCGTAGCCAACAATATAACCCCACAATACCAAAATTGAAAGATCTTTGCGGCCAACAATATAACCCCACAATACCAAAACTAAAAGATCTTCATGGCCAATAATATAACCCCACAATACCAAAAGTGAAAGATCTCCCAACTCCACTGACACCAAAGAGGTAACAACTCCTCAAAGGCATATAGAATAAATCCATGGCTCATGAATTCCACTCCCTAAGCGCCTTCTGCATAAGTGTGAAGAGGGATGTAAACACAACTAGCTATACCAAATTTTGTCAGAAAACAGACAATTTTACAGAGCAAAACTCCAAAAATAACAAGTTCTCGAGTTAAGAGAAGAGACACCATCATATTTCCTAACCTATTTCCTGCTCCATACAATATGGAGCAAGTAATATGAGAAGTGATATAATTTGAATTATCTGTATTTTCATGAATTTCTTGATCTTCTTGTTCTATTAATGTCTAACTTCTTTTTCTCGTCCTTTCTCTACCTTTTTCTCACATTTCCTCTTTGGATGGCTATTTCTTTCTTTTCTAGATCTAATTATTCAATTTCCCATGTTTTTTGTAAATCCTTGTGTAATTTTCAAACTTTAATATTTATCTATGAATAAGTTTTTTATTTATTTTTTCTACATTCTAGTTTAGAGAGTATTTTTTAATTTTTTTTTAATGGGTTGATAGCATAGGAGCACTTGAGTAGTAGCATTTTTCATAAATAACATCAATAAAAATTGGTACAATGTTGTTCTTAGTTATCATTTTAATGGATTGATCTAGCAATTTTAATTTTGAATTAAGAGATAGAGTGTTTGAAGTTCTCAATGGAGTTCATAGGTTCCAAAATTTACAATTTCGAAACCCCTTTTGCAAATTTCTCTACAACCCCATTTTGTATACGAGCATATTTCGGGAAATTTTTTTCCTTAAGTAGCAGAGTTGATCATGTTGTATTCATGAAAGAATCCTCTATCCAAGGACATATGAATTTGACACTTTTGAACTTATATGAGATTTTTCATCTAATTTATTTTAAGCATAAGGCTTTAAATTTCTTTTGACAATTTCAAAGGGGCTAAAAAAAAATCAATAACATAAAATATACACAAAGAAATTTCAAAAAATATCACTATATTTGTTTATGAGTCTCTTCAAAAGATTACTCTTTTTTTCAATTTATTTAAAAGGTTGAAAAAAATCTTAAGCAAATACAATTGTCTCCAAAATGCAATTGAAATGTTACTTAGTCAATGTAAATTCTACTCATCCAACGTTAGAAAACATTTACACAACGGTAAATAAAAAAATTTATTTTATATCCTAACTAACACTTAACATATTAATTAAACCATTCTAAATAATATCTATGCATGCAATAGAAATATTAATTGATTTAAAACATATATATATATATATATATATATATATATATATATATATATATATATATATATATATATATATATATATATATATATATATATATAGATAAGGGGGACATCATATTTCCTTAGCCCCTTGGGCTATGCCCCAAGTAATAATTCACATCACACACACACACACACACACACACACACACACACACACACATATATATAGTGATATATTTTATAACCATGTTATATCGGTTTGCCAACCTATGATTTCTACTATGTTCTATGAACGGGACTTTACATTGGAATTGACATATATATAACAATGTATTAATTGTATTACAGTACCTTGAAATCCTTCATGATTTCATCCTGCACTAATTTGTTAATTAAATACCTTGTCATTCGGCCAAATCAACGTCATCGAGGTAAGATTTGCGAGGTAGAAAGATGTGTTAATTAAAAGACAGCTTGTAGAAAGTTAATTTTTTTCATTGGAACCATTTATATTTAACTATTCCATATTTCTGTTCCTCTCATAATATGACAATAGAGTCTTGTCCTACACAATCTATTCTTTTACGTAATTTAACTCATTTACTGTAGTTGTAATGTATATACACAACGAGGTTAAACCTGCTCATTTCTTTCTGTTTGTTTATAGTAATTTATTTCTTGTTTTGTTTTAATAACCCCCATATGTCTGGACCATTTCATTATAAAAGAGGGTTCTTTCCCAAACTCTCAATCCGTGTACAATTTACTCCTCAAGCTAACTGTTATGTCTAGGATTTTCCTTTACTCCGGATGAAACTAACTGTTCTGTCAAACTTTTACCCTCATTCCAGAGTCTCACGCTAATTTAATGAACTACCCTCTTACAGTTATAAAGAATAGAATAATTATAAAATATACAGTAAGTATATTTCTACATCTTACTGTGCTATTAATTAAAATATCACTAAGTTAACACTTTCCCATTCACAGTATACAGATAATCCTTTCAGAGAAATTACTTTCATAAATAAAAGAAGAATACTTTAGACTAATTATTTTTGGGATTCATAGTACCTACCTCAATAAATAGAGCTGATGGTTTCCTCGCAACCATGAGGGAGGCTATTACGTACTCAACTCCCCCCGTGCTCCTCGTCAGAGTGGGATTGCTTAGCAGTTTACTTTGGAGAGAGACCTCAAAACCGTCATCTAGTCTCTTCTTCCATTTCAGGTTTTTATCAGAGTTCCACTGGCTCCAACCAGCTCTGGATGCTCTCACCCTTCAGCTATCTTGTTCTCTATTACCTTTCGCATAAACCCCATTTTCCTCATCAGGGTTTTCTTTTTATTCCTAGAGGAAAGGTAACTGTCAGGTAACTACTTTTAATCTAACCATTCTTGTAACTTGGAAACTTAACCATCCATTTATGAAGACCACTCCATGATTAATCTTTATAAAAAAATATAAATTAAACCTTCGTTCAAACATTTTCTTAATATACTCATTAAGCTAGTTTAACTTAAACAAGTTTAAATATATCAATTAAAATAACATAACAACTCAAATCTAGCTGTTACATCTTCGCCCACTTAAGGTAAACATCGTCCTCAGTGTTTCACTCCTTTTTGGTGAATAATTCCAGGTAGGCCTCTCGAATGAAAACTTAATCTTCCCAGGTAGCCTCTTCCATGCTAAAGTTCTTCCACTACACTTTAACTTGGGTGATGTATCACCTCCAGAGCATTATTTCTCTCTGATCAACAATACGTTGAGGTTCTACTAGAAATTCACCGTCTGATTCAACGTGTAACCAAAAAATATTTTCATTTAGTCAAAATGCTAATTATCTTCTTATGACTCTTAGCTTTCAATTAAAACCTACCTGTATGTTCTTCCAATGTATTGTTAGCCACCTATAATATTTTTTTATACCAAAAGGTGGCTAAATCTCTTTTGAGCCTTCAAGGAACAATTTTTCATTACTAAAATTTGTTGGCTCTTGAAGACTCCTTGTAGGCCTCATGCCTCTGTCCAAAATATTCATTACTTTTCCTATTAATTCTGCTGATTTCCTGTAAGAAACTGCTGAAGAAACCATCATTTTTCCCCTTTCTCCCACTCATAACTAACCTTCATTTACTCCCCCTTTTCTCCATATTATTTCCCTACTTTTCATAAGTTTTTCCCTCCATTCGTGAAAATCCTCCCGACATGGTTTAAAACTTCTGGTTGAGCTGTGCCGAACCCCCAAAATCCCCTATAAAATCTTTCCCCTAACCTTTGTTGGCCATTTTCCTCCCTTACCCCTCTATCGTTCCTTTCCTCAGCCTTCAAATTCCATTTAAAAAGGCCAAAACCCACCTTCCGACCTTAATATAGGCATAAGCCCCCTCCCGCTAGCCCCTTTCAAACCACTTCCCTGCACATGCCCCGGCGCTGGGACCAAGCGCTTAAGTCCCAAGCGCTAATCGCAATCGGAAGTCGGGCGGGTGCACAAATCCTTTGTAAATAGTCAAAACTCCAATGCGATTTATTTATAACAATAAGTCTGGCGATGCGTTCCGCACCGTTGATCTTCCGCGGAGATCTGATGGTGGAGCGCTAATCGCAGCCCCCCGCCCGATCGCAATCGCAATGCTTCAAATATGCCCTCCGATCAATCGCAGTCCATACCTCCGATCTTCCGATCCTGCTCTCCCTCCGATTCATTCCCCGCCGTCGATCTGGTCCTCAGATCAACGGCCAGCGCTCAATCGCAAAGTTTCAATCGCATGTTGTTTTGTAGCCTCCCCGATTGCGATCCTCCGATTAAATCTGGGCCGTCCATTTCCCGCATATCCAACGGCCCTTTTTCCCTCCGATCGCAAGTCCTACCCCCATTTCAAAACCCGCCGATTCGTTTTCCGCCGTCGATCTGATCTGCAGATCAACGGCCAGCGCTTAATCGCACTGGAAGTTCAATCGCATCCCCTTTTGTGCCACCCCCGATTGAGACCCTCCGATTAGATCTGGACCGTCCACGTGTCCAGATCGGACGGTCCAAAACTTCTCCTCCTTATTCTTCTCCCGCTATCCTTTTTGCCTTTCTATGCAGATCTCCACCGTTGGTTGTCTTCATCCAATGGCTATGCTCCTGCACCGCCATCTGAAGCAGTTTAAACCCAAAAAACACAGGATTTCTTATAGCCCAGCAAAGCATTTCAGGTGTTTGTGGTTTTCCATTATAGAGTGAAAAACAGCGAGGATGGGAAAGGCTGATTCTGTGTATGAGCCTTCCCCCAAGGAGCCATTTCCAGGGCTCTATTCCTGTCATAGTGAGTACTCTATGAAGTATTGATGCAAGGCAAAACCCGGTCTTGAGTCTGCATCGACAAAGTTCTTATTTTTCAAATGAAACATGATTAAAATGGAGTTTTTGAGAATAAAGCACAGCAGATGAAGATTGAAGACAGTTTTTATGGGGATTACGGCTAAGACAGTTATCAAAAGCCTAATCCCCAATCTAAAACACAGTTTAAAGGAAAAAACATAAAGTGTTTTATCAGACAAAAAGCCTCCACCGCCACATCTGAGGCAAATTGATTCCTCAGCTACCACCGAGCCACCTGTTGCCTCGACCCATTTAGAACAGAGGCCGAAGTTATTGCTCGAAGAAATATCTGCCTCCAGCATTGCCAAGAGGTTATTTCTACAAGGAAACCAATAAATAAATATCTGCAGAGTTATTCCAAAACATACACAGAGCCTCAAAGTCAAACAAAGCTTCCACCGAGCTTTGATATTTATTGTGAAATGGTTAATGTAGTGATCCACCTGTAAATTTTTCCCTCGAGCCTCTCAAAGGGCCGAGAAGTCTTCACTCCGCATTAACTGTCTTTGAGATATTTTGTTGAAATCTCACCTCCTCATCTTCCTATAAGTATTTCTACATAAGATGAGGAGTTGTTGGTTGCAGAACTTTGAAATACACTTGAGCTTGAGACTTCTATTTGTACATAGTATTCACTGGCCCTTGAAGCTCTGTTTGTGCTAGAGTAGTTAGGTTGAATAGTGAAGATGATTGCTGAACTGAAACATTGGAATTGAAGTTTGTAGCTGGTTTGACATGAATATAAAAGCTGTTTCATGGGATCCTGATCTATATTGACGGTGATGTTATTCTCATTTGTAACTTGTTGTTTATTTTTGTTTTCATGTTGTTTCATTTTCCACTGTAAAGAACAGTTTAAACAGGGTTAGGACCTGTTGTATATCAGTAACCTTCTCGGGCTGAGAAATCTTTATTTGAATGTTTTCTTCCAATCTGTGTTATTTAGGAATGACTTAATTCAGTTTTAGGCATGAGAATGCTGGTGTTCCCTCATTTTATCGTCCTAGCTGAATATTATTTCTGAATGTTACTTTCAGTATGTGTTATGTGATGATGAACTGAAGGAAGATATGGTTAGCCCTGGTCCCAAACTTGTCTGCATAACTAACAGATTGTTTCCCTTGGAATGTGTTAAAAGCTGGCTAGTTTAGAAGCACTTGCTAGATCTTAGACCATTCTGTGTTATCTTTGTGTCTCCCCTTGTTTTGTATGTTTTCTATTGGAAGTGTGTCAAAGGCTGGTTGGTTTAAAAGCACTTACCAAGTGTTTTCCAAAGGCTGACTGGTTTAAAAGTACTTATCAGATCCTAGGCTGCTCTTCGTTCTGCATCTATTTAATTCCCCTTCTTAGTGTATCACTCCATTCCATAAATCAAAATTTAAAGAAATCCTTAGACATAGATGACTTGCCCCTTGGATCACACTTGATGTTGTTGTTCAATTAAAGCCTAGATATGACTCCATAGCCCAATGGACTAAAAACCAGCGTTATATCTATCTGTCTGCCAAATCTGTTCTATTTGCTTGCAACTTCTCACTTTTGAAACTTTTTGCACTTAGGACTTTCCCCTCAAGTAACATTTCATGCTCAGCCATCCAAAACAAAACAAAACAAAACCCTTGGCCTTCATAACTAGCCTAATATCATTACCTTAAGCTTTTCAAAGACAATATCCATCTTTGTACATATTGAAGAGATCCCTCTCCGGATTCAGGAGGGCTAGATCCTAGAATCCCAAAGTTGGTTGAAATGATGTTAACTCTGTGATTGGACTCTCCCAATCTTGCTAATAAATTATAGAGACCTAACATTTCTGGCGACTCCGCTGGGAACCCTTACCCAGAATCTTCTTAACATCTTGTGATTCAAAAGCAGCCTTTTCAAGCACTACCAAGAAATGGTAATTAAGATGAAGCTCAATTGAATCAGTGACAAACTAGGTCAACCCTAGGATTATTTTAAGTTTTTTATCTAACCTTGGAAAATCAGCTATCTTAGCCATAAGGATACACTGTTTTTGTTTCATAACCGTATCTAAGTTTTGGGGCAAAGTTAGCATGTTCTTAAACAACCACAAAACTGAAAAATGACTCAGAAAAACCTAAAAATATTTCAGATTGGAATTAAATAAACATGGTGGTGGACCATAAGACCTTTTACCTCTGAAAGGAGCTAAAAATTTCCACTTGGCGACTCCATAATCCTAGAAAACCTTAAGACTCCACTGGGAAGAACCCTTATCATTATAAAATCATTCAAACTCAGTTAGAGGACTATGGGATTTAAAATTGTAAAAACAGATTGGTTAACCTCTCCAAGATTGTCATATCTGGTTGAACTTTTCTTGTTTTAGGTCTAAACAACATAGCATAGTGGCTTCTAAAAAGATTCACACTAGAGCCCACCCAGACCCTAACCCACTTGAGATAGTTGATAATCCAGAAAGTATCCTTTGGAAGTCTCCTAAGGTTAAATTATTAACTATTTTCATATCACCCTTGAGAGCTAATTCAGTCCCTGAAAATCTTTCAGCTCTGCAACAATCACAAACTGACTTAGTGAACCCATTTAGGACTAGGTCATTTGATGATATAATCCAGTTAGACTCTGAATCTCCACTTTCATCTCCTGAAACAAGTGAACATCTTGGTAGCAGGGAAACAACACCTCCTGATTTACATTTTCTTCACAATTTAGGTTTCTCCCATCCAAGATCATGTCAACAGTCTACTCCTGGTCCATCCACTTCTACTCACCCTACATCCACTGTTCAAACCACTCCACTTCAACCCACACCTCCTCTTGTGAATCCGCCCCCACCATATATCATGGCAGCATGGTATGCTCCCTTGGCCCTTAATATACCACTAGTCAATCTTCCACCGGACTATCAGTCCAAAATCCCGTTATATGATGCTAATAATGCTACAACTGCATCACAACACATGGATAAGATGAATGACTATTTTGATCGAAATGAAATTGATGATGATTCTATCAAGCTTAGATTGTTTGCTCAGAGTTTAGGGGGAGAAGTAAGAAAATGGTTTAAAGGTTTAGCCCCCCGTAGTATAAATGACCTCCAAGGCTTCCATAAAAAAATCTTAAATAAGTGGGAAGTGAGAAAGAATCCTCTCCAAGTCCTTGCTGACTATAATAATCTCCATAGGAATCCTGGGGAAAGTGTACAATCTTATTGTACCAGATTTAACAGCGTCTATAATGCACTTTCCCCTGAACTAAAACCTCCTCAGGGCTCAGCTTTAAACAAATTTCCTGAAGGGTTTGATCCAGACATGACATATTCACTCAGAGAAAGAGTCTTTGCAACCCTTGAAGATATGAAAAGAGGTGCTCTTTCTGTGGAATTTAACCTTATGGAGAAAAGAGCAAGAATGAAGAGTGAGAAGAGAGTATCTTTTAGAGAGGAATCCACCCCTTCCACTTCAAGCTCAAAGATGGAGAGAATGATGGAAGAAATGATGAAAGAGATGAGCATAATTAAGAGAGCACAAGCAAATCAAAATCAAACTGCTCCTCAAAATAGGAACCAGAATCAGAATGTTAGAAGGAACCAACCTCCAAACAGACCCAGGGAAGATGATCAACAGATCACCCCTCCCTTTCATCAAAACTATGTAAGTGAGTTTGAAGAAACAGAAGACATAACAGAGGAAGAGGATATCAACATGTTTGGGGAAGAGGATGATGACTTTGAGGTTCATTATGATAATAAACAAGGTCTTTACACACCTTACGACGACAAAAGAGATGATAATGAAAATTATTATCAGGACATGGAAAATGTCGTCATAGAACCTCAAAGAGAATATGACCTTAGAAGCAAGACCGGTCAACAAGCCCCCAACACCAAAACCTCTGACAAATCCTCTCAAAGCAGCACCGCAGCCAAACCCAAAACAACCAAACAAAAAGACAAAACAGTGGCTGTTAATTCTGATAAGGATAAGGAGAAAAACACTCAAAATTCTGAAAAACAGAGTGAAGACATCAGCAGTACTAACACTTCAGATAGTACTCCTTCTACAACAGTTGTGTCAAGTAAAACAAATCAGCAAGCTGTAATTGTTGATAGAGTGACAGCTAATAAGGTTGAAACAAGTGCTTCAAAGAATCAAACCCCTTTCAGCCTTGAACAGGAAATCTTAAAGATCAAAATCTCTGTTCCATTAACTGAGTTAGCTGCCCAACATGTATATAGGAACCAAATTTTAAAGGTTTTAAATATAGAGGAAAATGGAGATACAGTTAATCTTAGTGACGACCTACCAGAGTTGATTTTTGGCCCTAAGATTGAAGGTAAGTTTCAAGAAGGACCAGTTCCTCCCTTTTATGTGAGTTTGAACATTCATGACAAAATTATACACAACGCTATGCATGATTCCGGGGCTTCTCATAATTTAATGCCTAAAGCTGTGATGGAGAGCCTTGGTTTAGAAATTACCAGACCCTACAAAGACCTATACTCCTTTGACTCAAATAGAGTGAAATGTCTAGGATTGATCAAAGACCTCTGTGTTAACCTAGCCCAGATTCCAGCCAAATGTTTACTCATGGACATTGTTGTGGCTGATGTCCCCCCAAAGTATGGAATTCTATTATCAAGATCCTGGGGAGCTAAGTTACAGGGGACTATGCAGATGGACATGACATATGCAACCATCCCGGTTTTCAATCAGACCAGAAGACTTTACAGGGAGTCTCATATGCAATACACGGTTACAAGTCAAGACAGACCACGAAACTCTCCTATATATTCTGTCAATACAGGCCTTGATTCTTTTATCATGTTTAATAATGAAACTCCTAGTGAGCAAGTCACTTTAACAGAATTAAAGGCCGACAGGGAAGAAGAGTATAATAACGCAGAAGTGTCCAAACAGTTTGCCACATGTGAAAACATTAGTAAACAAAGCATAGGTCTTGATTTACCGATTATGAGTCCATTGTTTTTAGGACTTAACAACCCAGAAAATACCCCTAACATTTCTGGCATCATCCCTCAATCTATTGAAGAAATTGAGGAGTCAAAACAAATTCAATTGGGTGCTGCTAATCATGAACAGTCAGAAGGCACCATAGTTAAAAAGGACAATCGCCAAACAGACGAAACCGAAGACAGTCCTTTATGGAGTATGTATTTTGATGGGTCATGCACTAGAAATAATGCTAGTGCAGGGGTTTGGATCATTAACACTGAAAACAACCACACGGAATGCATCTCATGCAAATTAAACTTTCAGTGTTCCAACAACATAGCAGAATATAAATCCCTTCTCTTAGGCTTGCATCTCTTGAAGAAATTAGGAGCCAGAAGAATTAATGTGTACGGGGATTCTGAGTTAATCATTAGGCAAGTCAATGGGGATTATAATGCGAATCATCCCAGACTTAGAGCCTATCGGAATGATGTCATGGATCTGTTGACAACATTTGAGGAGTCAAACTTGAGTTTCATCCCAAGGAAAAACAACATTATGGCTCACAATTTAGCTTTTGCAGCCAGAACATGTCTAACGCCATATGAGACTGGAGACAACACAACTCCGATAAAATTTAGACCGGCAGTGCCTGATAACGAAAAATATTGGCAAGTGTTTGACAATGACAAACAAATAGAAGACTTCATGCAATTCAGAAATGAGTTCGAACTGCACAGTTCAGATTCAGATTATGATACAAACTGCAGTGAAGAAAACTTTCTTGGTGAAGAAGAATCGTCTCCTCAACCTGCCAATATTAACCTATTGTCTAGCAAACTTGGGAGCAAAACACAATTAAGTGCAGAGTTAGAAACGGAAGAATTACAAACTCTGCATTCTAAAGATGAAAATTTTCCAAGTGGTCTAACGCCTTTAGAGGAGTTGTTCGATTTTAACGATGTGGCCAATAAACCAAAACTGGAACCTGTAGAGACTGAAGTAGAGGAGTGCAATATAGGCAGTGAGGAAAAACTGAAAATGATCAAGCTGTCCAAAACTTTGCCAGCTCACATTAAACTCAAATACTTAGAGCTGTTCAAAGAATTTTCTGATGTTTTTGCTTGGAGTTACGAAGATCTCAAATACTATGACACTGAAATAATACAGCACAAAATCCCTCTTAAAGAAAACCACAAACCATTCAAACAGAAACTGCGCAGAATAAACCCTGTCCAGTTGCCATTGGTTAAGAAGGAAATCATGAAGATGCACGATGCTGGCATTATTGTCCCTATTAGATATTCTGAGTGGGTATCTAATCTGGTGTTCGTTAGGAAGAAGACTAGATAAATCAGGCTTTGTATAGACTTTAGAGACTTAAACAAAGCTTCGTTAAAAGACAACTACCCTTTACCAAAAATGGATCACATTTTACAAAGGGTGGTAGGGTCTAAAAGGATTTCGTTGCTTGATGGCTATTCAGGGTATAATCAGATTTTATTTCACCCTGCTGATCAATTAAAGACAACTTTCACTACTCCATGGGGCACTTTCATGTATGTGAAGATGCCTTTTGGTCTAATGAACGCTGGAGCAACCTTTTAGAGAGCCATGGACATAGCATTCTCGGAAGAATTGGGCTTCTTCATCATTATCTATCTAGATGATGTCACTGTGTTTTCAAAAATAGATGAAGAACATTTAGAACATTTGAGAAAAGTTTTCGAGAAGTGCAAAAGGTTTGGAATATCTTTAAACCCTAAGAAGACACTATTTGGTCCCCAAGAAGGTAAGCTTCTTGGACACATTATTTCAGAAGAGGGTATAAAGATAGATCCAAAGAGGATTGAGACTATATTGCAAATCTCTCATCCTCGAAATATCAAAGAGTTGCAGTCTTTCATTGGAAAGATTAACTTTTTGAGAAGGTTCATCCCTAACTTGGCAGAGCTCCTTAGAAATATCACAAACATGTAGAAGAAGGAGCAAGGGATAAAATGGACCTTGGAAGCAAAGACATCCTTTGGTGGTGACAACTATTAACCAAGCACAGTTCTCCATAAGCCCTCATTTTCAAAATATTTTTATATATCTTCTCATTTGCATCCCGAACATACCATTGTTGTTATCCTTTTAGGAAAATCCACAAGGACAAGAGCAGCCTATTGCATTCTTTAGCAAGGCATTGAGGGATGCCCCTTTGAAGTATAATAGTATGGAAAAGCAAGCTTTTGCTTTGGTTAAAGCATTGAAAGACTTCAGAGTATACATCCTTCACTCACACATCATTGCCTTTGTCCCAAATTCAGTTGTAAAAGACATTCTAACACAAGATCCAGATGGTAAGAGAGGTAAGTGGATTGCTGGTATTCTTGAATATGATTTAGAGATAAAACCCACTAAGCTCATCAAAGGCCAAGGTCTAGCTAGATTAATGGCTGAATCCAATTTTGAAGTTCTTGATATTAATGTGATTAATGCTTTGGACAGCCAAGAAGAATTCTCAACTCCCATTATTGAAAACCATTTTCTGAATTCTCCTTGGTATGCTGATATCGTTTATGTTTTGCTTAATTTAAACATGCCTCCTGGTTTATCGAAAACGAAGGCAAGGTTCTTAAAGCTGAAAGCAGTAAACTATTGCATTGTAGATAGGTGTCTTTATTGGAAAAATGCTAGTGGTATATTGCTTAAATGTTTGCCTGAGTTTGATGCAGAGAAGGTTAAGCAGTAATTTCATGAAGGAGAGTGTGGAGGCCATTTGTACTGGAAGTCAACAGCCAACAAAATTTTGAGGCTGGTTTCTATTGGCCCACCCTTTTTCCTGATGTTCACAAAATGACAACTACTTGCCATAAATGCCAATTGTTTGAGGGCAAGAGAAAATTATTACCCCTTCCTCTGCATCCAATCACTGTTGAAGCTCCTTTTCAACAGTGGGGACTTGACTTCATAGGTGAAATCCATCCCTCATCTTCTGCCCAGCATAGATGGATCCTTACTGCCACAAACTATTTCACTAAATGGATAGAAGCCATTCCTTGTAGGCAAGCCAATGATTCAGTTATTATCAAGTTCATAGAAACCAATATCCTTTCCAGATTTGGCTGCCCTACCAAGATCATCACGGATAATGCAGCAACATTTAGAAGCAAGAAAATGGTGGAATTCTGTCACAAGTACCAGATAACATTGGGACACTCCACAGCCTATTATCCTCAGGGTAATGGACTCGCAAAGTCTTCCAACAAAAGCTTAGTGAACATAATAAATAAATTGTTGGAAGACAACAAGAAGTCTTGGCACACAAAGCTGATCCATGCACTTTGGGCTGACAGATTAACTTTGAAGAAATCCATTGGTATGTCACCTTTCCAGCTTGTATATGGTACAGATGCAATTTTTCCTAACAGCCTGGGTGTACCAGTTATGAAGTTAATTCAAGAGTTGCAGACTGATGATAATGACATGATCAGAAGAATAAATCAGACCATTCATCTTCAGCAAATCAGAGAGGAAGTGTACAACAAAACATTGCAGAAACAGGACAGCATTAAGAGGCTTTTTGACAGAAGAACAAAGGCCAACAATTTCAAGATTGGGGACAAAGTTTTAAAGTGGGATTCAAAGAGAGAAGATAAGGGAAAGCATGGTAAATTTGACAATCTATGGCTTGGTCCTTACTCTATTCATTCAGTTGCTGGAAACAATGTATTCTTCTTACAGGAGCTGGATGGAACATATTTGTTTGGGGGTCCTGTCAATGGCAGGATGCTCAAGCATTACTTCTCTTGATTCATGATATGTTTTTAAGCCTTCTTTTTTCTTTTTCCATTGTAAACATTTCATCCATCATTGCATTCAAAGTTATGAAAAATCAAAAAATACAAAAACAAAGAAAAATAAAAAGAGGGCAGAAATGAAAACAAGAAAGGCAAAGCCCCATGCCAAAAAGAGAAATAAATCTGAAAGTGTGCAAGCTTAAATGCCACTCCTACAAAACACACATCTAGTTAGTCAAACAGCCTAATCTTGACTAAATAGCTTTCAATTTTCTGCTGATAGGGTAGTGAATTTGATTTGCCAAACTGTTTAATCTTGGCTCATCAGTAGATAGATTAGGATAGAAATTAAGGTTCAAACATGTTCAAAATCTGAACCAAAGTTTCCAAAGAGAGATGACTCAAAACTGTTTTATTTTCTGAGTCAAAGAAAGTGTAAAAAAAGAGCTACGAAGAAAGGGAAGGCAGTACTTAAACTTTCAGATCTTAAGCCTTCTATTTTGACTTTTATTTTTTCTGCAAATAATAATCTATGTGCAGCTTGTTTTTATGCCATAGATCACAGCAAGTCAAACTGCTTAATCTTGACTTAGCTGTTTTTAAATTTCTACTTTAGAATTTAGAGAATGAAAGTTTGTTGGACTGTTTAACCCCAACAGACAGTAGATTAGGTAGAGAAATATCTAAGCTCAACTGTTTAATCTGAGTTTAGGGAGAAATAAGGAGTAGAATTAGATTAGTTTTTATGCTTTCAAAAGAATAAAATGTTGTAAGAGAGTTTGCCAATCCAAGTGCACTCTAAGAAGAAAAAATGTTAGATCGGTAGGATTGGGTAGGTAGAAAGCTTGTAGATGAAAATCCATTATTTTCTTGGCTGTTGAATATGTTTTCAGAACCAGATCATCCAGCAAAAGAGGGACAGCCCAATGGATCAGGCACAAGTCAGCGTCCCAGAGAAATCAAGTCTGAATTCTTGATGCCTTCAAGAAGGCACCATCCCCAAGTGGAGCCACTGTTAGCCACCTATAATATTTTGTTATACCAAAAGGTGGCTAAATCTATTTTGAGCCTTCAAGGAACAATTTTTCATTACTAAAATTTGTTGGCTCTTGAAGACTCCTTGTAGGCCTCATGCCTCTGTCCAAAATCTTCATTACTTTTCCTATTAATTCTGCTAATTTCCTGTAAGAAACTGTTGAAGAAACCATCATTTTTTCCCTTTCTCCCACTCATAACTAACCTTCATTTACTCCCCCTTTTCTCCATATTATTTCCCTACTTTTCATAAGTTTCTCCCTCCATTCGTGAAAATCCTCCTGACATGGTTTAAAACTTTTGGTTGAGCTGTGCCGAACCCCCAAAAATCCCCTTTAAAATCTTTCCCCTAACCTTTGTTGGCCATTTTCCTCCCTTACCCCTCTATCGTTCCTTTCCTCGGCCTTCAAATTCCATTTAAAAAGGCAAAAACCCACCTTCCGACCTTAATATAGGCATAAGCCCCCTCCCGCTAGCCCCTTTCAAACCACTTCCCCGCACATGCCCCGACGCTGGGACCAAGCGCTTAAGTCCCAAGCACTAATCACAATCAGAAGTCGGGCGGGTGCACAAATCCTTTGTAAATAGTCAAAACTCCGATGCGATTTATTTATAACAATAAGTCTGGCGATGCGTTCCGCACCGTTGATCTTCCGCGGAGATCTGACGGTGGAGCGCTAATCGCAACCCCGCCCGATCGCAATCGCAATGCTTCAAATGTGCCCTCCGATCAATCGCAGTCCATACCTCCGATTCATTCCCCACCGTCGATCTGGTCCTCAGATCAACGGCCAGTGCTCAATCACAAAGCTTCAAATCGCATGTTGTTTTGTGACCTCCCCGATTGCGATCCTCCGATTAAATCTGGGTCGTCCATTTCCCGCCTATCCAACGGCCCTTATTCCCTCCGATCGCAAGTCCTACCGCCATTTCAAAACCCGTCGATTCGTTTTCCGCTGTCGATCTGATCTGCAGATCAACGGCCAGCGCTTAATCGCGCTGGAAGTTCAATCGCATCCCCTTTTGTGCCACCCCTGATTGAGACCCTCCGATTAGATCTAGACCGTCCATGTGTCCAAATCGGACGATCCAAAACTGCTCCTCCTTATTCTTCTCCCGCTATCCTTTTTGCCTTTCTATGCAGATCTCCACCATTGGTTACCCTCATATGACGGCTACGCTCCTCCCCCACCATCCGAAGCAGTTTAAACCTATTCCCGCATGATTTCTTAACTGTTGTTGTGTTTTGCAGGTCTTTTAATGGTTTTCCATTATAGAGTGAAGGAAAGCCGAGGGATGGGAAAGACGTTTCCTGTGCCTTCGGGCTATCTTAAAGAGGCCATTCACGGGGCTCTATTCCATGTCTCGTCAGTACTCTATGAGTATTGATGCCGTAAAGCCCAGTGCGGGTCTGGACATCGACAAGACACTGTTTTTAATCAAACATAGTTAAAGAGTATCAGTTTTGAGAATAAAGCACAGAAAATGAAGATTGAAGACAGTTTTTATGGGGATTATGGCTAAGACAGTTATCAAAAGCCTAATCCCCAATCTAAAACACAGTTTAAAGGAAAAAACCTAAAGTGTTTTATCAGACAAAAAGCCTCCACCGCCACATCTGAGGCAAATTGATTCGTCAACTACCACCGAGCCACCTGTTGCCTCGAACCATTCAGAATAGAGGCTGAAGTTATTACTCGAAGAAATATCTGCCTCCAGCATTGCCAAGAGGTTATTTCTGCAAGGAAACCAATAAATAAATATCTGCAGAGTTATTCCAAAACATACACAGAGCCTCAAAGTCAAACAAAGCTTCCACCGAGCTTTGATATTTATTGTGAAACAATTAATGTAGTGATCCACCTGTAAATTTTTCCCTCGAGCCTCTCAAAGGGCCGAGAAGTCTTCACTCTGCATTAACTGTCCTTGAGATATTTTGTTAAATCTCATCTCCTCATCTTCCTATAAGTATTTCTACAGAAGATGAGGAGTTGTTGGTTGCAGAACTTTGAAATACACTTGAGCCCGAGACTTCTATTTGTACATAGTGTTCACTGGCCCTTGAAGCTCTGTTTGTGCTAGAATAGTTAGGTTGAATAGTGAAGATGATTGCTGAACTGAAACATTGGACTTGAAGTTTGTAGCTGGTTTGACATCAATATAAAAGTTGTTTCATGGGATCCTGATCTATATTAACGGTGATGTTATTCTCATTTGTAACTTGTTGTTTTATTTCTGTTTTCATGTTGTTTCATTTTCCACTGTAAAGAACGGTTTAAACAGGGTTAGGACCTGTTGTATATCAGTAACCTTCTCTGGCTGAGAAATATTTATTTGAATGTTTTCTTCCAATCTGTGTTATTTAGGAATGACTTAATTCAGTTTTAGGCATGAGAATGCTGGTGTTCCCTCATTTTATCGTCCTAGCTGAATATTATTTCTGAATGTTACTTTCAGTATGTGTTATGTGATGATGAACTGAAGGAAGATATGGTTAGCCCTGGTCCCAGACGTGTCTGCATAACTAACAGATTGTTTCCCTTGAAGGAAGATATGGTTATCCCTGGTCCCAGACTTGTCTGCATAACTAACAGATTGTTTCCCTTGGAATGTGTTAAAAGCTGGCTAGTTTAGAAGCACTTGCTAGATCTTAGACCATTCTGTGTTATCTTTGTGTTTCCCCTTGTTTTGTATGTTTTCTATTGGAAGTGTGCCAAAGGTTGACTGGTTTAAAAGTACTTATCAGATCCTAGGCTGCTCTTCGTTCTGCATCTGTTTAATTCCCCTTCTTGATGTATCACTCCATTCCATAAATCAAAATTTAAAGAGATCCTTAGACATAGATGACTTGCCCCTTGGATCACACTTGATGTTGTTGTTCAATTAAAGCCCAGATATGACTCCATAGCCCAATGGACTAAAAACCAGCGTTATATCTATCTATCTGCCAAAACTATTCTATTTGCTTGCAACTTCTCACTTTTGAAACTTTTTGCACTTAGGACTTTCCCCTCAAGTAACATTTCATGCTCAACCATCCAAAACAAAACAAAACAAAACCCTTGGCCTTCATAACTAACCTAATATCATTACCTTAAGCTTTTCAAAGACAATATCCATCTTTGTACATATTGGAGAGATCCCTCTCCGGATTCAGGAGGGCTAGATCCTAGAATCCCAAAGTTGGTTGAAATGATGTTAACTCTGTGATTGGACTCTCCCAATCTTGCTAATAAATTACAGAGACCTAACATGTATTATGTAGTTTGGATCATGCACATATGTTCTCAATAGGGACACATGAAACACATTTTGTACCCGAATATGTCGTCGGAAGGCTAGTTGATAGGCCATTGATCCTACTCTTTCCAAAATTTGGAAAGTTCTACAGAACTAGGGAGACAACTTAGCACAATTAGTCCACCTTAAGGTGCTTTTATTTGGTCTAATTCTCACATAAACATGGTCACCTACTTCAAATTCCCAGTATGTCTTCCTCTGATCTGCATACACTTTCTACCTATCCTGAGCAGCTTTCAAATTTTGTCAGGTTTTCTTCACTTCTTGTTCCATCTCGGCCAAAATTTCAAGCCCAAGCATTATCTTGGCTTCCAAGTACTCCAATTAATGGGTGTCCGACATTGTCTTCCATATAATTCTTCAAAAGGACTCATCCTGAGGGATTCTTTGTATCCATTATTGTAAGAAAATTCCAGGAGGTGTAAGTAATATTCCCACTTTGTAGGCTTCTGCATTACATACATCTGCAACATGTCCTCCAAAATTTGATTTACTCTTTCCATCTAACCATCTTTCTGTGGATGGTATGTAGTACGTAATTGAATTTGTGTGCCTAAAATAGTGAACATGGCCTTCCAAAAAGCGGAAGTAAATTTTACATCTATGTCTCACATAACTGTTTTTGGTATGTCGTGTAATCTAAACAATTCTCCCATAAAGATATCAACTATATGTAGAGTTTTATAATTTGATCGTACTAGAATAGAGTGAGTTTCCTTACTCAATCGATCAACCACCACCATAATTGAGTCATTGTGTTGTTTGTTTTTTTGTAGGCCTGTGATAAAGTCTAATGATATAACTTCCCACTTCCATTCAGGCATAGGAATAGGTTGCAGCAACCCTGCTGGGTGTTGATGCTCCACCTTGAAGTGTTGATATTCCGAACATTTATTCAAATATTGAGCGATACTTTTACGCATTCCCGGCCAAAACTAGTATTTTCAGACTGTTGTTAACATCTTCTGGTAACTAGGGTTTCTAGAATAAGCACTTCGATGATATTCATCTAAGATAATTTCCTTTAAACTTAGTCGATTAGGAATGTAAATTTTCCCTCAAAGCATTAATAACTTATCATTATTGATCTTGTACTCTATGCTTGTTACATTTGCTACCATATAAATTGATATTTGAGATTCTAATCTGCAACCTCCTTCACCTGCTATCGGAATTTAAATTTTGCCTGGTTAAAATAGAGTTCATACACATAGTGTAATTTTCTTCTTAAAGCATCAGTGACGCAATTTTCTTTTCCCTTAACATGCTGAATTTCAAAATTGAATTCGCTTAAAAATGCATTCCACATGGCTTGACAAGCATTCAAATCTGTTTTTTTAAAATAGTTGATCAAACTACTATGATCAATTTGTAATACAAATATTTTTCCCAATAGGTAGTGCCTCCATACCTTCAATGCAAGCACTACTACAGTTAGCTCTATATTATATGCAAAATATTTTTGTTCATGATCTTTCAGCTTCCTAGACTCATATGCCACAACTTTTCCATCTTATGTCAGTAAAAATCCCACTCCTTTGCAAGCAACGGTGAAAATTTCAAATTCCTTGTTTGGATCAAGGACTTTTAATATAAGGGCTGCAGTCAATAATTTATTTAAGCACTCAAAGCTGGTTTGGCACTCACTGATCCATTTAAACACTCGTCCTTTTTGCTGTAATGAGGTTATAAGGAAAGCTATCTTAGATAAACCCTCAATAAAATGCCAATAATAACAAACCAATCCCATGAAATATCATATGTCTGCAACGTTCTTAGGTGCTTTCCATTCTAGGATAGTTCTTATTTTTTCAGGATCTACTGCTATACCTTCAGCAGAAATAACATGGCGTAAATATTGAATTTGGTCTTTATAAAAATCACATTTACTGAACTTGGCATAAATTTGATGTTCTCTCAACATTCTGAACACTATCTATAAGTGTTATTTATGGTCCTCCAAGGTCTTTGATTAGTTAAGTATGTCGTCAATGAATATCAAAACAAACTTATCCAAAAATGGATGAAAGATGGCATGCATTAAACTCATAAATGTTGTTGGTGCATTAGTTAAACCAAATGGAAAAACTACAAATTCATAGTGCCCATATCGGATACAGAAATATGTATTATATATGTCTTCATCGTTTATCCATATTTCATGGTACCCATATCTTAGATCTATTTTTGAGAAGACAATGGTTCCTTTTACATGATCAAATAGATTGTCTATTCATGGCAATAGGTATTTGTTCTTAAAAATTAGTTTGTTAAGCTGTCTATAATCCATACACATTTTCATGGTATCGTCTTTCTTCTTCACGAACAGTACTGGTGCCTCCCAAGGAGACACACTAGGATGGATATATCCTTTATCTAGCAACTCGTGTAATTTCATTTTCAGCTAAGTTAACTCAAGTACACTTAGTCGAAATGGTGCATGTGATATTGGTGTTTCCCCTGGCATTAATTCGATGGTGAAATCGATGTCTCATTTTGGAGGTAAACCCGATATATTTTTTGGAAATACATCCATAAAATATTGTACCACTGGTATATTCTCCATCATAGGGATCTTATCTTTCTAATTAGAAAATCCCACCTGAATGGCATAAATTTGAGAAACTTTTCTGATGCATTCCCCCAACTGAGATGTAGTAATAGGGTGCAACTGAAGTTATTTCTGAATTCATTGCAATTCATGGCGGGTTCCATCTTCTACCTTGTAGTAAATTATTTTCTCTTTGCAGTATACTAGTGACCAGTGCACTTCCAGCTAATCCATTCCCAGTAAAATGTCATAAGAGCCTAAAGATAGAATATCTAATTCTAGATTTATGTGTTGGTTTCCAAACTCTAAAGGACAGATAGAAACCTTAGCATTAACTCTCCTCTTGGCCCCTTGGCCAATTGTACCAGCCAGGGATTTTTAAACTTTTGGCTCTACAAATCACACTTCTCTACTATCCTGGGATTTACATAACTTAAACTAGCACCAAGATCAACCAAAATTGAAACAGTTTGGGAGTACAACTTACCTTCTAACTCAATCATGGTTGGTTGATAATGTGCTTGATGATCCTCAAGTGCTGCATTAATTTTTAGTTTATTTCATGCCACGTCCCCTATTGTAGATTCCTCTTGCAAGTTAGCAGTTATGTCATTCTTTCCACTGTGAGGGCAGTTCTTATAATAATGTGCTTCACCGCATCCCAAACATTGTAACGGTGGTTTCTGAATCAGTCCATGATCAAGTCTACTTGAAGCTTCTGTGGGTTGCTCTTTAGCTGGCCACCCGGTCTTTTCCTGAGTCTTTCTGTGCTGTCTATTTGTTGGATTTCTGGCAGTATTTTTATAATTGCCACATCTACTACTGCTAAAATTGGAATTATTTTTCTGTACCTTCTTTGGCGGCCAATTTCTACCAGCTTCTCCTTTCACCTTGGTCTACTGGTAGCATAGACATTCTCTCCGTATTGCCTCTTCCATGGTTCTTGGATTTACAAACTCGATTCTTCCCTTCATATGAGCAGGTAAACTACTCAAAAATTGTTGTACTTTTGCTTTTTCATCTTTCAGGTATGGCATGTGTCTTAATAGGGAAGTGAATTTTGTAATGAATTATTCCATTGTCAGCTATCTAAATTTCAAATCATGAAATTCTCATGAATTTTCATCATAAAAGCGACCAGTTAAACATTTATCCTTAAAATATTGTTGGAATTCATCCCAAGTCACATTATGGTCTTCGATTCCTCGTACATTTTTTACTTCCTCCGACCATAATGTGGCTTTTTCCCTCAGCTGATAGATAGCCAAGTGATATTTTGCTTTAATATCATATTTATACACCCGATAGTATTTTTTTCATGTTAATTATCCATGCCTCCACTACCTCTTCTGCGTCTCCGTCGAATGTAGGCAGTTTGATTTTTCAGAATTCGCCCTGTAATTCCACTTTCTGTTTCTTCATTTCCTGCTTATCCGAGACATTTACTAACTCAAATTTATGATAATTTCGGTTCTTATTACTCTGTTGGGTGTGACTACTTCTGGCTTATCATTAGTTTGTTATCGTTGTTCACCCTCTTCCCGAAAATTTCTTTCAGGGCTGGGCTGAGTCGTTCCTTGATTTTGTTTATCAGAAATACTTTTAAGGATTCTCTCATGTTCTTGCATCAACTTCTCATTGTTACTTCTCACCCGAACCATCTCCTCTTGCAATTTTTGTACAGTACTCAATATTATATTGATTTGTCGTTATTGTTCTTCGAGTAGTCTGTTAGTTTGTTGATGTTGGTCCACACTCAACTACACCCACATTTATGGATTTATTTCTAGGTTAGTCTGTGGAGGTGCTTCCCCTGTAGTCCCAGGAGCCTTATGTATCAAGCCTCTCCTCATTGTACTCTATCAATTTCTTCTTCCTATTTATGTGCACAATTTACACATCAAATTGTTATTTAGGTGACCAAGTGGGTCCCACCATGTGAATGCTGCTCTCATACCACCTGTAATGTCTACTCATCAAACGTTAGAAAAAATTTACACAACAATAAATAAAAAAATAATTGTTTTATATTCTAACTAACACTCTAACATATTAATTAAACCCTTATAAATTATATCTATGCATGCAATAGAAATATTAATTGATTTAAAACATATTATATATATAAGAGGGACATTATATTTCTGTAACCCCTTGGGCTATGCCCTAGGTAAGAATCCACATCACATAAACATATATATAGTGATATATTTTATAACCATGTTATGTCAGTTTTACGACCTATCGTTTCTACTATTTTCTATGCACAGGACTTTACATTGGAATTGGCATATATATAACAAAGTAGTAATTGTCTTACAGTACTTTGAAATCATTCACGATTTCATCCTGCGCTAATTTGTTAACTATATACCCTAACGTTCAGCCGCATCAACGTCATAGAGGTAAGATTTGTGAGGTAGAACTTTTGACTATTTTTAATGAGGGTTAAATGATCCGCTTACGGATGAACTTACCCAGTTGACAAGTGGGCGATGCTTAACCCTTGAATTTTTCTTTTGATTGACGGACGACTGTGGGTTGGAGGTGGTTATGGTGTAACCCTACCCTGCTCAAACCCTAACTGTCTCATTTGTATCGCTCCTCTACCGGCTCTACAACTACGCCGCCATGTCTGCTCCTCATGTTGTTCTATGTTGTGACAAGGTATCAACCCTCTCGTTTTTACCCGTCTACACTATAATTTCATTCTTTACATATTGTTTTGGGTTTCACACAGTTATGCCTTCTTCATGGTGTTGAGGGTTTTGCTAATCATTTTCGCTTCTAGTTTTCAATTCTTGGTTTTTCTGTGCTCTGGTCCTGTCTCTGTGATGAAAATTTGTTCTCTATCTGAGGCCTTGCTCTTGTTGGAGATGCTCACTTTAACAGCATGAATAGGTTCAAGTAACTATTCAATCTGGTGGAAATGTTAATGGCACTATTTTACATTGTTATTCATGTGAATGTGTTTTATTGACCTCGTGCCTTATTCATTCCTGGTAGGTTTATCGTGCCCGCATTTTCATAGAAAATAAGGTAATTTCCTTACTAGAGTCGCGTTATAAAACTCATTTTCATCTTGTTTTCTTCTCTGTAATTTTCATGAAGAACGAACTATTCGAGATTATGATGTTTGTTGTTGTTTTCTTGGAGGTAAGACTACAGCCCCCTACTTCCTCTGTGGATAGTTATTTGGCTACGACCTGCCTCACACAATTTTTCTCAATGTTGAATTCAGGTACCCAATATCCTCCGCTAGCTCTATCGAGCTCCTCGCAAATTTTTTTGAGGCTATGTTTAGATATATATTGGGTTCTGTTATGAGATTATCGCATTTTCGTTCACTCCTTTGAGCTCTTTGAGGTTGTCTACGAGGGGATTTTTATTATTTGGGTTCAGTGTTTTAGTGAAATGCCCAAAGTAATGGAGGTTAACCCCATATTGTTTTTTTCGATTGCATTATTTCACATATTGTGGCTTACTACTAGTTTCTTTAATATCGAGCTCGAATTTTCTTTAATATTGATCTCGACTTTTTTGTAAATACTTAACTTACCTTTTGTCTCTTAAATACTTGTTCACTGATTTTTGTATTATTTATGCCAAAACAGTCTCTTTGCCATGCATGCAACTATGTTGATTATTCTCATTGGAAATTACTTAGGTTATTTTATTCTACTATCTCATAATAATTGTCGTAAAAGATAGCTTGTAAAAATTTTAATTTTTCATTGGAATTATCTATATTTTATTGTTCCATATTTTTGTTCCTCTCGTAATATGACAACAGAGTCTTGTTCTACAAAACCTATTATTTTACAGAATTTAACTCATATAATGTAGTTGCAATGTATATACACAACGAGGTTAAACTTGGTTAGTTCTTTCTATTTGTTTACATTAATTTATTTCTTTTTTTGTTTTAATAACCCCTAGATGTCCAGACCATCTCATTATAAAAGAGGGTTCTTTCCCAAACCCTCAGTATATGTACAATTTACTCATTTTCAAGAAGACTGTTATGTCTAGGGTTTTCCTTTACTCCAGATAAAACTAACTGCTCTGTCAGTCTTTTACCCTCACTCCAGAGTCTCAGACTAATTTACTAAATTGTCCTCTTATAGTTATAAAGAATAGAATAATTAGAAAATCTACAGTAAGTATATGTATACATCTTACTGTGCTATTAATTAAATGATCACAGAGTTAACACTTTCCCATTCATAGTATACAAATAATCCTTTTAGAGTAAGTAGTTTTAGAAATAAAAGGAATAATACTTTAGACTAATTCGTTTCGGGATTCATAATACCTAATTCAATAAACATATCTGATGATTTCCTCCCAACCATGAAAGAAATTATTACATCCTCTGCTCCCCCCCGTGCTCCTCGTCAGAGTGGGATTTCTTAGCAGTTTACTCTGGAGAGAGACCTCCAGACCATCGTTTAGTCTCTTCTTCCATTTTAAGGTTTTATTAGAGTTCCACTAGCTCCAACCAGCTCTGTATACTCTCACCCTTCATCTCTCTTGTTGTCTATTACCTTTTGAACAGAACCCCTTTTTCTCATCAAATTTTTCCTTTTATTCCCATAGGAAAGGTTACTGTCAGGTAAGTTCCTTTAATCTAACTCATCTGGTAACTTGGACACTTAACCATCAATTTATGGAAACCACTCCATAATTAATATTTATAAAAAAAATATAAATTAAACATTTGTTTAATATACTCATTAAGCCAGTTTAACTTAAACAAGTTTAAATGTTTCAATTAAAATAACATAACAAATCAAATCCATGTGTTACAGTAACTTCTAAAAATAATAAAATATATTATTTTGCATAAAAAAAATAAAATTTTAATAGGAAAAACTAAGTTTTCTCCATGCTCATACATATATATTTTTAAAATTATACATTTTAGAGTATCTTATGTTATATGAAAACACACATACTTCTTAAAATGTGCTAAAATTGGCAAAGAACTCACAAAGACAAGTATTGGTTTTAATGGAAATTTAAGAGATTATAAAATATTAATTTTTTTTGCAAAAAATATCATTAGAACAACAATATAATTCTCCAGACATTTTCTTTTACTTCTACTCAAAATTCGCAATGTTTATATGAATTTTGAGGGTTGCATTTCCATAAAAAAAAGAAAAACTTGAAATTTTGTCTCCGCATTTAGCCCAAAAGTATAACAAATCTTTATACTTTCACCATAATATAAATTTTAGAGATAAACAATATGCTATTATGATGCAAGTTCTATACATAATAAAGTTATATCTGTTAAAAAAAATAAAAAATAAAAATTATTCACTAACTAAATCATCAAAAATTAATTAATGTTTTAATCCAATAAAAAAATCTAGACTCTTGTATCACCAAATTGACCAATTTAGATTTTGGTGAAGTTTTGATCCAAGAACAAACCTACTTTCATATATCTCTATTTTCATATATTAATAATGCCTAAAATAAATAAATAAATAAATTATTGATATTCAATACAAATAAATAATTAATGTTTAAATACCTGAAAAATAAATAAATATATTTAAATCATAAATTCTTTTTACACAAATTTTAATAACTAAAATAAAAAATAAAAATAAAAAAATTCTACAAATTAAGAATGTCAAAATGTGAGCGTTTTATGTGCTTGGTACCAAAAACACAGAAATGATTTACAATTTGGTACCATAGAAATGTTATCATAATATTAAAGCATAAATTTGTATAAATATAATTTCAATCCAAATTTTTTTTTTCAAAGTTTATAGCTAATATTAATTCTGTCATATTAAGTTTGATCCTTTTACATATACTCCAGATATTTAAGTCGAAAATATGTTGAAATTACTCTAATTTCAAATTGATAATAATAATAACTCAATTTTGGAATAAAAATGTCAATTTTAAAGATAAAAATAAACTTCGAGGTGTCTACGACACAGACAAGAAAGTCCAATATGCTTACAAGTTTGAAATAAATAAAAAATACCTTCATTTTCTCTTGGGACAGGGTTCCACAATATTGCTCTTTGTTTTATTTATATTATTATCAGAAAAGGCTGACATATATTTACGCATCATATGTATTAGAAGAGGAACAGAATAACTGTGTTTAATTATTGCACTTGCGGTGAAACCAAAAAGATGTTGATTCGGCGTGGGCCGATGCTACAAGTGACAGGCCTTTCATGTAATATATAATATAAAGTGCAAGGAATCTGACTACAGCTCCCTCTCCTGAAAATTAGATACCGTAAAGATGACAACTAACATATTAATGAATAATCATCGTAAGCAGGGTTCATGTATAATGGAATCTCTAGGATTATCAGTGTCTTCTTCCGCACATAAAACTATCACTGTAAGCCTATAAACTTGTGGTTGAAGAGTCTCCAACTGCACGTCATCTAAGTTTACGTCATTCAAAAAACCTCATGTACTGGATCATACCATATCAGTTAGAACTAACAAATTGTGTGACATCTTGATCGTGAAGTCAGATTTTGGAAAATATGGAGAATAAGTGTACCGGTGCTTTGCACTAAATGATGTTAAAAAAAAAATCAATTTGTATTTTTATTAAGTTATATTCACATGAGATGATGATTAACGTTTACTAAGTTTGTAATTAGTTTATGAAATCTAAAATGCTAAGGATTTACTTTGTGATTTTTTTGTACGTTTAAAAAACTTATATATTTTAATGTTGCACAAACATTTCAAAAATTACCATAATTTAAATTTATGCTTTCAAAATTACACGACAACTTTGCATATGCATTTTCAATTAAAATGTGTTGGAATATTTGAGAATTCCAGAACAACAATGGAGAGAGTAATACTCTCATCTTCTAACACAGAGAAATAAAAATTTCACTCATAGTGACAGAGTTTCAACACTTTAAAACAAACTTCTATTCCTTAAAAAAACTGTTACAATGCTTCCTCACCGAGAGGGATTACAAAAATAGGACCGCTGCAAACACAGTGCCTAAAATGATTTCACTGTCTCACACAAAAAAAATATGTGTCTCTCTGGAAATACACTACTATGTAATGCGCACTGCTGTGCAATTCAAATTAAAACATAACAATTCATAACACAGGCTCTCAAGCCTTTTTGCTTTTATATGCCGCGCATATATAAAAAATAAAACTTATAACAAAGACTAAAGTTAAAAACTATGGAAGGCTTTCAGGCCCACTTATGCAAATGTTAAACATTGCAATGTAAAAGCATTTAAAAACAATACATTAAACCTTTGACACAAAACTTTGATCGCACGCGATGAACCCGGACTTGAAAACATTATCAACAAAAACACATGAACTCTTTTCGTGTAACAAAACCCGATGACGTCACATAACTTTCTGTGCGCACAATGAAATATTAATTCCGCCATATAGACTCTTCAGTTTCGATTGTGGCCTACTGACGTCGAGCCAAAATGTAACGCGAAACTTCAAATATTAAATCCGCCCTATTAAGTAATCGGGTCCGGACTTGAACAAAACACACGACCATCCAAAAGTTCCGATGGCCGATTTGGAACGGACGCGATGAGACATTTAACTCCACTACAGTATAGTCCATCGGGTCCATTGTTTAAACAACCAATCACAATTTTCGATTGCCGATTAAAAGAGCGAATGTGATTGGACGAATAAACTCTGCTCTATACAATGGATTGGGTTCAGTTCATACTCTGTGCAATCAGGGCAATAAACAAAGCGCTCCCGATTGAATACTTGCGATTGTTTAATAAATTGTCGCGTGGTCTGTGGGACCACCCGCGAACTTCGGCTTAAAGCGGAGGGCGATTGATATAAAATATAACATGCGATTGAACTCATTGCATCGGCCCATAACAAAAGGGTTGCGTATTATATGTGATTGTTCCACTTGCAGAACTCGCCACATCAACAAGACACTTGTGCTTTGTGGGGACCACTGTAAAATAAAAACGCCAGCATTGTTTCAAAACAAAATATCTCTGTTTCTATTTTAACAAAGTGCTCTGTTTCAGAAAATAGAGACTGTTCAATTAAAATAGAAAAGCTATGTTTTTCAAAATAAAATGACTGTGCTAATTCAAACAAAAAATTGACTGTTCACTACATTTGGCAAGCGGCTGAAGGAGAAAAAATTAGAGATAAAAAATGGAAAGCGACTGTGCACAGCCACTGTTGAAAGTATCATTTCAACATTCCCCCTTACTTTGAACTGCTGGGTTATCAGTCATACCCAGGCATTTTCTCAAAAAATGAAAACTCTTCTGCCCCATTGGCTTGGTCAGAATGTCAGCAAATTGCTCCTGAGCTCTGTAGTGTTCCAAAACAATTTCTCCATTGTTTACCAATTCCCTGATGTAATGAAATTTTGTGTCAATGTGTTTTGTTCTCATGTGAAAGACAGAATTCTTAGATAATGCAATAGCTGAGCTATTGTCACAAAAAATCACAGTTCCTTTTGCTTTCTCTTGGCACAAACTTCTTAGCATCCTCCTCATCCAAATTGCTTGACACGCTGCTGCTGTAGCTGCCACATATTTTGCCTCTGCTATAGACAACGTTACAATGGGCTGCTTCTTAGAAGCCCATGAAATGGCTCCTGAACCCATGTGAAAAACATAACCGAAAGTGCTCTTCTGATCATCTACACTTCCAGCCCAATCACTGTCAGTGTATCCAACTAAATCTGAACATTTTGAAGCAGTATATAAAATACCAAAACTTTTAGAACGTTTAACATACCTCAGAATTCTTTTCGATGTCTGCCAATGTGCATCCTTTTGCTTCTCCATGAATCTAGAAATCAAACTAACAGCATGCATTATGTCGGGCCTAGTTGCAGTCAAATACATGAGACTGCCAACTCTGCTCTTGTACAAGCTAGGATCAAAATCCTTGTTGCTGTCCTCTCTGCTGAGTTTTAATCCCATCACTGTGGGAGTGATTGCTGCTTTGCTCTCCTGCATATTAAATATTTCCAGCACTTCATTAACATATTTTTCTTGTGAGATAAAAAACTCATTTTCATCTTGTTCTACTTCTATTCCTAAGAAGTATTTCAACAAACCCATGTCGGTCATTTCAAATTCTTCTTTCATGACTATTTTAAAATTTTCAATAAGGTAATCATCATTACCTATGAAAATAACATCATCAACATATAAAACTACAATGAACATTTTACCATCTTTTTCTTTGATGTAGAGGGTGGGTTCTCCCTCACACTTTTCAAATCCATTTTCTAGTAGATAGGAATCTATCCTACTGTACCACTCTCTTGGTGCTTGATTTAGCCCATTAAGAGCTTTCTTCAACTTGCACACTTTGTGTTCTTGGCCTTTCTTTTTATAGCCGATAGGTTGTTCAATGTAAACCTCTACCATTAACACTCCATTTAGGAATGTTGACTTCACGTCCATTTGGTAAACTTTCCACTTGTTTTGTGCTGCTATGGACAGCATTGCTCTCACGGTTTCCATTCTGGCAACTAGTGCGAAAGTTTCCTCATAATCTATCCCATGCTTCTGCTTATCTCCTTTGACAACAATTCTTGCCTTGTGTCTCTCTATTTTTCCTTCAGCATTACTCTTGGTCTTATAGACCCATTTAACTCCAATGACATCTTTACCTTTTGGGAGTTCAACCAAATCCCAAGTCTTATTTCTTTCTATGGCATTGGTCTCCTCATCCATAGCTTCTATCCATTTCTTATCCTTAATAGCTTCTTCAAAGTGGATAGGGCCATCAACATGACAATATAAAGAAAACAAAGAATTGATACCTTCATTTTCTACCTCTTGTTCATAAATGTCATTCAAATTTCTGAACTTCTTACCTCTTTCATTAGGTGTGCAAATGCTTGAAGAAGCACTTGAATTTCCTCCTTGTGGTGTGCTTGGAGAAGCACCTTCATTTCTCATCAAGGGTGTGCCTTGCTACCCTTGTGTTGGTGCTGCTGTTTGGGGATGTATTTCAGCCAACTCATCATCATTTTCATCATGAGATAAACAGTGTTCAACATTCACTGTTTTCTCTATGCTTCCATCCCAAGCTTCCTCCTCAATGAATTGAACATCTCTGCTCACAATAAACTTCTTGGTGGATGGGTTATAAAACCTATAAGCTTTGGATTCTTCACTGTATCCAATGAAAATACATTTCTCCCCCTTATTGTCTAACTTCTTCCTTAGCTGACCCAGAATGTGTGCATAAGCCACACATCCAAAAACCTTCATGTGTGTGACACCTTGCTTTGTCCCACTCCATGCCTCTTTCAGCACTTTGTTCATAATTGATTTTGTAGGGCACCTATTCAAAATGTACACTGCACAATGTACAGTTTCATCCCAATAATCATTAGGCAAATGCTTTGCCTTTAACATACTCCTTCCCATGTCCATTATGGTTCTATTCTTCCTTTTGGCTACTCCATTTTGCTGCAGAGTATATCTAGTTGTAAACTGCTTATGAATACCATTTTCTCTACAAAAATGTATAAAATATTTAGAGATATACTCACCTCCTCTATCAGTCCTTAGGACTTTTATATGCAGCCCACTTTGGTTCTCAACAAGTGCTTTGAAATTGCAAAATCTTTCAAACACTTCACTTTTGTTTTTCAAAAATTAAATCCAAGTTTTTCTTGTAAAATCATCTATGAATGTTAACATATAGTGGTTGTCAGCAAATGATGGAGTTTGCATCGGTCCACATAAATCTGAGTGGACAATATCTAAGGGTGCCTTTGCCCTTATGCTTTTCCCGGAAGGAAAACTTTCTTTGTGTTGTTTCCCCAAGATACAACCTTCACAAAGGCTGTCCAGTTTCTCTATCAATGGTAAAACTTTTACCATTCCTTTTCTATTCAATAAGTTAAGACCTCCAAAGTTGAGATGTCCAAATCTCAATTGCCACAACCAATTGTCTTTTGGTTCGCTTTGGAAAGCCTCTTATGTCACTGCTGCTATCTCTTCTTCATTTTTCAAATATGCTCTCATTCTGAAAGGGAACATCATGTTCCTTATCATCTTCACTTCAGCAATACATTGTTTGCTAGGTGGTTTATCCATTATGGTGCAAACATCATCTTCAAAAAAGACATTGTACCCCTTTTGAACAAGCTGTCCAATACTTAAGAGGTTACACTTCATTCCTAGAACATAATAGACATCTGATATGGATTTCTTTTCACCTTTCCTTGTTAAAACATTTACATCTCCTTTTCTCATAACAGAAACTTTACTATCAGTCCCTAATGTGACTTATGACTTCACACTCTCATCTAACATAGAAAACATTGCTATGTTTCCTATCATATGGTTACTACAACTGGAGTCTAGAAACCATAAGTCTTCATTCTTTTCTTCAGCCATATTACAAGCTAAAAACAATTTGCCTTGGCTGATATTTTCTCTAGTAAAATTTGCATTAGTTCTATTTCCCATATCATGTTGCTTCTTTCTAGATTCATTAGCATAATGACCATATTTTTTACAATAGTGACATTGGACATTGGACATATCATACCTTTGTCCTTGAGCATTCTGCTGACCACTTTGCTGGCTGCTACCTTGGCCTTGATGCTGATTTGGATAGTTGCCCCTTCCTTGAGCATTTGCTGGACTGTTCCTTCCACCTCTGTCTTGGCTTCTGCCTCTTTCTCTCGTGTTTCCTCTGCCTTGCCCTCTTCCTCTTCCAAAAAACATCTGGGTATTAAAAGCATGTTACAGAGATGATTTTTTGCTTCTACCCAATCTTTGTTCATGTGTCATCAGTGATGCATGTAGCTCATCACTAAAAAATTTGTGAGATCCTTAGTCTCCTCTATAGTGGTGACAATCACATCGAATCTTGAGGGTAGACTCCTCAAGAGTTTTTCCACAATCCTCTTTTCTTCAAGAGTCTCTCCATGAGACCTTATCTGTGTGACCATTCCAATCACATGAGTGAATAATGAGTCAATGTTATCTGACTCCTTCATACAGAGAGTCTCAAAGTCTCTCCTCAGCAACCGAAGTTTTGTTGTCTTCACTTTATCCATGCCTTGATAGGCTGTCTTGAGAGTTTTCCATGCTTCTTTGGATCTATTGGCTACTGCTATCCTTGGAAACACACTCTCATGCACTGCTTGATACAAAAAATAGAGGGCTCTTGAATCCTTTTTCTTATTGCTCTTCAGCAGTTCCTTCTCTACTTGTGTTAAATCATCAAGCTCATTTTCATCTGTTGGCTCGTAGAAGCCATCCTCAACAAGTTCCCATAAGTCTTGGGAAGCAAATAAAACTTTGATAGTTATTGACCAATAGTCATAATTTTTCCCATTAAATTGTGGGAGCTGGGTATTTCCAATACCCATGCTAGTGCTAGCTCCAACCATTCTTGCACTCTTAACTATGATTCAAAAACACTTGACTGTGTATTTAAAATAACTGACTGTTCTGCAATAGTAACACAAAAACTGTATAGAGAAATACCTTGGATTCTTCTTGGCTGAGTATTCACACTGCTGGAGAAGCTGTTGCAACAAATAACTCATTCCTTCAGTTTCTTTGACCTTCAAAGAGCCTAGACTAGCTTTGATACCATGTTAGAATATTTGAGAATTCTAGAACAACAATGGAGAGAGTAATACTCTCCTCTTCTAACACAAAGAAATGAAAATTTCACTCACAGGGACAGAGTTTCAACACTTTAAAACAAACTTCTATTCCTTAAAAAAATTGTTCCAATGCTTCCTCACTGAGAGCGATTACAAAAATAGGACTGCCGCAAACGCAATGCCTAAAACGACTTCACTGTCTCACACAAAAAAAATCTGTCTCTCTGGAAATACACTACTGTGTAATGCGCACTGCTGTGCTGTTCAAATTAAAACATAACAATTCATAACACACGCTCTTAGACCTTTTTTCTTTTATATGCCGCGCATATATAAAAAATAAAACTTATAACAAAGACTAAAGTTAAAAACTATGGAAGGCTTTCGGGCCCACTTATGCAAATGTTAAACATTACAATGTAAAAAAATTTAAAAACAATACATTAAACCTTTGACACAAAACTTTGATCACGCACGATGAACCCGGACTTGAAAACATTATCAACTAAAACACATGAACTCTTTTCGCGTAACAAAACCTGATGACGTCACATAACTTTCTGTGCGCGCGATGAAATATTAATTCCGCCATATAGACTTTTCGGGTCCCATTTTCTCCTGCTGACATCGGGCCAAAATGTAACATGAAAATTCAACTATTAAATATGCCCTATTAAGTAATTGGGTCCGGACTTAAACAAAAGACACGACCATCCAAAAGTTCTGATGGCCGATTTGGAACGAACGTGATGAGACATTTTACTCCACTGCAGTATATTCCATCAAGTCCATGGTTTAAACAACCAAACACAATTTCTGATCGCCGATTGAAAGAGTGGATGCGATTGGATGAATAAACTCTGCCCTATACAATGGATCGGGTTTGGTTCATACACTGTGCAATCAGGCCAATAAACAAAGCACTCCTGATTGAATACTTGTGATTGTTTAATAAAATGTCGCGTGGTCTGTGGGACCACCCGCGGACTTCGGCTTAAAGCGGAGGGTGATTGATATAAAATATAACATGTGATTGAAATCATCGCATCAGCCCATAACAAAAGGGTTGCTTATTATATGTGATCATTCCGCTTGCGGAACTCGCCACATCAACAAGACACTTGTGTTGTGTGGGGACCACTGTAAAATAAAAACACCCACATTGTTTCAAAACAAAATATCTCTGTTTCTATTTTAACAAAGTGCTCTGTTTCAGAAAATAGAGACTGTTCAATTAAAAAAGAATAGATCTATTTTTCAAAATAAAATGACTGCACTGATTCAAACAAAAAATTGACTGTTCACTGCATTTGGCAAGCGGCTGGAGGAGAAAAAACTGGAGATAAAAAGTGGAAAGCGGCTCTGCACAACCACTGTTGAAAGTAACATTTCAGAAAAATGAAATCCAAATACAATAACTATACTATAATTTATAAATATTATATGACATCCAAATTAATGTTATGATTTGAAAGCTATAACATCGAAATTAATGGAATGCTTTGAAAGCCGTAAAGATCGGCATCATGAAAGTCTCGTTTGATGACGTAATTACAACTATACACCATTTAGGTTTGGCACCCCCTCGTTGTCCGTGAAGCCTTTCTCGCGAGTGGGTCCTACACTATCTAAAGTTAATGAAACGGAGCAGCATACTGTCGTTACCTTGATGACAAACTCACCTAACCAACGTAGCCAGAGAGCCGAAGTGAGCACTCCAATTTGAAATTTGAAGTTGAAAATCTGAATTTGATGAGATGATGATTAAATATTATGTATCCGTCGAGTTATCCTGAAATCTACTGCACGTGGAGGGTTAGACAAGGATGGTTCATTTACTCCTTTTCCACCAAAACCTCATTCAGAGATTTCATTTCATCAAGCTTTCATTCAGTTGAGCAAGGAGAGTAGCTACTTTGTAAATTGGTGGGTCCAACAATTTCAACGAAACCATGTATGCAAATTAATAGGATTTCTTCATGGATCTGTTAGCTTACTCCGCTGCTATGTAAATTGGTGGGTCAGACAATTTCAACTACTCCAGTTTATGCAAATTAACATGAGCTCTTCATGCACCCATTTTATTACTTTGCTGCTCTATAAATTGGCAGGTTTGACAATTTCAGCAATGCCTTGTATGAAAATTAACATGAGCTCTTCGTGCAAAGATAAAACATGAGGTTTACAGTATTGAAAGAGGAGATCTCAATGCAAAGAGGAAACATGAGCTCTCAATGAAAATAGGAAACAAAAGCCCTCCAAAGAGGAAACAAGAGCTCTCTGTGCTTTCTTACCATCCCTTTATTTCCATAGCATTTACAATGGTAAATTCATTTTTATTTTACTAACTCATTGTTCTATTATTTTTCATATCCGTTCACTAGCTCCTGCAATATATACCAACTAAATTCGCCAAATACGTTTGTTGTTCATGGGACTTGTCGTAAAGGTGGCAAGAGAGTTGCCGCAACGGGAACCAATGAGTTGCCGCAATTGGGTTGTCATTGCGGTAGCTCACTATTACCGTTGCCACAACTCACTAGCTACTATTTTGGCAACTCGACCATTGGAATAGTAGTGGTCTTTAGGCTATGATGGAAACAATAATGGGATTTAGGCCAAAATGCAATTTATTTTTACACACTAAAGCATAATGAAAATATTGTTAAAGCAACATATAACCAAGATTCTTTGTATCTTTCTTTTCTAAAACCACCAAAATACTATCATTCCTTGCAAACCGATCTATTTGATTCTTTGTATTTGTAAGAAAAATATAATGGCCTTAATTCAACAAATGGTTTACTGTAATTACATGTCGGACAAGATCAAGGTTTATGAGAGTATTATGCAACGCTATATTGAAGTGGATATTTATGATGCAAATTTTGGGGCTACAAATATTTTCAACCATAATTCAAAGGCAATAGGGAGAAATAGATATGGTGGTCTATGTGGGAAAAATGGTGCAATTGACTAGAATACATGTTATGTTTTCTACCTTGCATTGACAAAATATGTTCATGTCTCATTGATTTATTAACCTGGACATTACAAGGCATTTGTTTTCCCACCACACCTAAATGGAGAGTTCCAATAGCCTTTTGTAATCTCATGTCAAGAAAAAGTGTTGATTAAATTTAGGCATATGCTAAGGTAAAAGAAAAATAAACTATAAAAATGAACACTTAATAACAATCAACACATTAAGAACATATCATGAAAAAATAGGGATAATGTCCCTTGAATTATAGTAAGTAAAAGCATAGCTAACAATTAACTACACCTAAGTCTCCTAAAATTGAAATCTTTAGACTGATAAGGAAGACCCGATGGCAATAATGTTATTGGCCCTAAACCTTGTTGGAACATAAAATATTAGATATCATTTTTTGGATTCAACTGTGTTAAGTAAGTCATTCATCTATGACCATTTCCATGAGAGGTAGTCGTAACTAATAAATTTCTCAGGATTTTGAATAGTCCACTTAACACTCATTGCATCGGGTAATTTATACCTTAGCAAAGTATTGTGCCGCATGAACCATTCAACATTTGAATCCCAAAAACGATATCTAATATAATGCATTGAAGAAACCCCTCATACTTAAATACAAAGAGTAAAGGGATCTCTACTTGAATGGTTCATGAGGCACAATACTTGCTAAGGTTTAAATCACCCGATGCAATTAATGTTAAGTGGACTATTCAAAATCATGATAAATTAGTCAGTTACGACTACCTCTCAAGGAAATGGTCATAGATGAATGACTTACTTAACGCAATTGAATCCCAAAAATGATATCTAATATAATGTAGTGCAGAAACCCCTCATACTTAAATACAAAGAGTAAAGGGAGCTCTACTTGATTGGTTCATGAGGAAAAATACTTGCTAAGGTTTAAATCACATGATGCAATGATTTTTAAGTGGACTATTCAGAATCATGATAAATTAGTCAGTGACGACTACCTCTCATGGAAATGGTAAAAGATGAATGCCTTACTTAATGCAGTTGAATCCCAAAAATGATATATAATATAATGCACTGTGGAAACCCTCCATACATAAAATATTGTCAAAAAATTAAATTGTGTGAGAATGTAATGTTAATTAGGAGTGCATTTTATCTAATACTAAAGACAAGTAAAACACTCATAATAAATCAACACTATCTAAAAAAATTGTCTATCCATAGAAAACTAAAAACACCTTAAAATAAATATTATAAAAATGTTTAATATTGTTCTCAGGAAAATAAATAAAAGTAAGCACTACATCTTAATCAAAACTAAATTAAAATGATTTACAATAACTCCTCAAAAATAGTTAAAGTGTAAAAGGAACCTAAATTTTAATCCACTATTGCATAGGTGAAAATAGTTAAAGTGATAAAATCAACCCAAAACTTAATCCACCTTTTCATAATGGCGGATATTAAATGTGAAATTTTCATGACTTTTGATTTAGACTCATATATGAGATATCTTTTTCAAAAAAACGTACATTTTCAATTGCCTTGTTTACTGTATCAAATTTTCTTGTTTTTAACACAAACTACCAACTACAATCCACCTCGACATCATGGAAATAGACTACCAACCTTAATCCAACACATTCTCAACTTTCTTTAAATTTAATCCAATATTTAAAGATGTTTATCATCTCTCTAGGGGTCCCAACTCCTGAGTCAACATGAGGTGGGGTTTCAACTTCAAAATTTTCCTAAGATTGTCTTCGATGTTTGGAAGCCATGATTATTTCTCACGATTTTAGATTGCGATTTTCTTTCAGTTTTTCTCACTTGAACCTCAATTCCACTACTTCAAATTAGGACCACTCCCTACCCCCCCCCCCCCCCCCCCACCAAAAAGGTATATCGTTAGAGCAAGTTGATTCAATAGAATTTTAACCTATACCAAGTAGTTTCCAATAATTTGAATTAATGTGTACTATGTGGACCCTAACGAAATATTTCAATGATTATTAAATAAAATATTTCAATCTCAACTAACTATATATTATATAAAAAACTAAAAGTAGGAAAGACATATATTAAATATGGATTTGACTATATTATAGTTGTGGTTATATGAACTTTTGATTGAATTAAAAAAACATTTTTCACAACCAAGATGCTCATTATATTTGTGGTTCTATTACTCAATATTACAGTGGCAACAATTCACTATTACAATGCGTTTCTGCCACTATAACAATGAGTTTCCACCACTGTAACAGGGGTTTTCTTAATCCAATTGATGGTTATACAATTCTGTTTTCACACCAGATCAATAGTGTGTGGGGATATATATATATATATATATATATATATATATATATATATATATATATATATATATATATATATATATATATATATACTCATTATATTTCATTAAATCGTATTTTTATTTAATTATTTTCCTCTTTTTCAAATGGTGCAAAAGTGTTCGTTGATCATCCAGGTTTGGTGCCACACACGAACTAGATTTTTTCTTCATAATGAAGCACTAAGCCAAGTCAATGAAAATAGTAGAGAAGTTCCAGGGACAACAACAAATAACGAAGCCTATTATATTTCCTTGGTTGATGGGCTAAGGGTAGCTAAGAGTTATGGTGAAAGTGACATTGTCACTTACACCAATTTTGAATTGATAACCAAGCAAATGATTGGAATTTACCAAGTGAGAAAACAAAACTTCAAACCCCTCCACCAACAAGAAAAAAACATTGCTACATAATTTCAAAGTTTTAACATCATTTACTAATCAGATGTCCAAAGGGTTGCTGATGATATACTCATTGAAGCAACATCCAATGGATGCGGATGTGCAACAGCATGGAGGAGCCATCATGTGCTCCACAAATTTTCATCAAAAAACATGAATATATGTGGCCTACTAATGAATTGATTGTTCCTAAATTTTCAATTAGGGGAGTCCTATTATGGAGTTCTTATTTCTTGTGATATATTGTAGCAACATAAACACCTATTATGTCCATTTTTTATGTATTTATATGAGCTTTTTTTTTATGGATGCGATAAATTTATTTTTTGGTACTTTTTGGTAGGTGTATGTAAAAATGTAATTTTCAATCAATACTATTACAGTTCAGTTTTGTATCTCTATTGGAAATACTGAAAACAGTATGGGGAGAAAGACTAATTACTTTTACAAATTTTATTTTATCTATTAATATCACTTTAAACAAAACCAAAAATTGAACAACAATATAAAGATTTTTATTATCAAATAGATGACTGCAAGTACAAGTCTCGAATAATTATACAAGTCTCTAATAAAAGTCTAATGAAATCGAATTCTTAAAGAATCCACTTCAATAACAATTAATGTGAAATACCCTTGGTTATAATCCAACCAAGATAGTAGATAGATCAATCATTATTTTCCCTTTATACATGGTTAAATGAAAAAAGCAATTGTGATATCTTGCATTTTTCCAATCCATAGCTCCAACCTCATTTAAGGGGCAGAATTATGATAGGGTGATTAGAGAATTTTGGTTGTTTATTTTTATTTTTTAACTCCATTATCAACATCTACAACCACACGACCAAGTGATTTTAATTAAAGAACATTCTGACATACATGACAACAACAACATCTAATCTTGCAAACAATGAAAGTAATATGAACAACCTACAAATCAAGGAGCTTAACTTGATAATCATGCAAAATTATTAGATGCATTCAAGTATAACTAATAAAATATAACCAATACTTTTTAAGGAAACTATTTTAAGGAGCCATTGTAATGGTGCATGGGCCCACAAAGTTGCCCATAATAAAAATTTAAATTATTATGATGGAAAATCAGGGCCCTCCCATGGCAACTTGCCCTCTCATTCCAATGGTCACCATTGCAGCAACTTGTGACTGGGTACAAAGAGAATCTCTGACTGTGTAAAACGGAAACAAAAATTTCCCCTGACCATGAATACAAAAAATTCTTTGTGCCAAATGGGCGATAACCCTTGTGGAAACACCTGACTTCATACAACAGAAACTTAAATCTACCATGACCACGACAACAAAGAATTTTCGGTGTCAAATGGACGGAAACCGTTGTGGAAATACGTAAATGCGTAATGTATCCACCATAGACGATGGGACGTGATATTACTCTAATTAGTACCCCAACTCTTCCATTACGTTGTTGTCCCACATTCAAACTATTGCGAATAAAAAACACAACCATAGCCACTTTTAACTCAAATTAAATATGGGAGGCTCAGAAGTATGAAGAGAGTGTGCAAAAGAATGGCTAGAGGAATTTCCACGCGTTAAACCATTTTTTGAATAGGTCGGTTGGATAGAGTATATTGGTAGGTTTCAGGGGTATGATTATGGAATAACCCTAGAATTTTCCATGCATTATAGGGAGGGTAGATATGAGGTATCAGAGACAATGGTGCATGTGACAGAAGAAGTTATTGCGGAAATGACAGGGTTGCCCCATACAGGAGAACATTGTTTTGCGCCTCAAAAACCCCAACCTGATGTTGTATGGAAATTCCTTGAGGTAGGTGAACAACTTCTCAAGACATGCACATGATTTGACATGAAGTCATTACCATAACCCTGGAAATATGTGGCATTCCTTGTCGAAATAATTTTCACATGTGAAGGAAGGTATGTCATTATTTATCACTAGCACCTCTAGTTGTTAGACAACTTGCATCATGGAAAGTTGGGAAACATGCCTTTATTTCTTACAAAACTACTAGACCAAATGGCCTGAGGTGTGTAGAAATCAAAGTGGTTGCTCGAAATAATGTACGACCATTGCCTCATTAAACTTTTGGTGGTTGTTGCACTAAAAAGGGCAGGGATAACTTCGGATGAACTAGATGGAATTCCATTGCATGTTGAAGTTGCTACCTAATAAGAGGATGCGCTGGCAGCAGCAACTCTACCCCATGACCCCCCAGATGAAGATATTTCCTATGACCTCCTAACTACATAAATTGCCACTGAACCTTTCCATATGGCAACTAAGCTACCTAGTGTTAAAACTATGAGGGTTTGTAAGGTTTTTCTGCTAAATCCCCATAGAAAGGAGACAAAAAAGTTGATGATGATGAAGTATAAATAATGGAAACTAAATCTAACACCAAAAAATTGAGAGGATATAGGAAACATCCGGCAGTAGTGCCAAAAGCCAAGGAGCAGGGAAAATTTAAGGGGCTAATATTTGCAGGTGAGCTAATATTCCATATTTTTTCCAAAAAAAAGATTCGCAAATTTCCATTTTTCTAAAAATGAATTCGCCCAAATTTTATGGTATAAATTTGTTTTATCTTAAAAATTGCCAATATTGTATATTTTCTAGTATAAAATAATTATAAATATACTTTTTTTTACAAAATTATCATCAAACATTTTAAGATTTGGATATTAGGGACTAATAAGATTTTCCAAGGTTGCTAAAATTTAGGATAAACTTCCATCCTTAAAATTCTCCCTACCAAGGAGAACAGGAGAAGGCGAGGTCGTCTTGCTCCAGTTCTTGAAACCCTCCCCGTTGTTATATAAGAATTCCCACAAGAAATAGCAGAAGAACAAGTGCAATAGCAATAGAAAAAGCATCGACAAGATGTGTTGATTTAAGGAGTCATGGAGCAAGGATTCATATAACAAGGATTATGCCACCTTGATGACACAAAATAAAAAGTTGATAAGGTTCCCTCTCCTGATTCTAACTACAAGTACATACAAGGAGTATCAAAATGGTACGAAACATATGGAATTTCCTCAATTTCAATTTTGTATAGGGATTATGAGGAGGACAAACCAATTGCACCACCAAAATTGTATGGGGAAAATGAGGAGGACCAACCAACTGCACCACTAGAATTTTATGGGGATGATGAGGAGGACCAACCAACTGCACCACCATAATTGACAAAGAATCACACTTTAACAACAAGTACCCCTACAAATATTCCTTTGTATACTTCATTGTTAGGGAATAATAGGATTCTCTAGATGGAAAACAAAAAACTACAAATCAATGTTAGAACCCTAACAAATGAGCTTAGAAAAAAAAGAAACTTTTGATAGATTATATTTCTTGGCCCAAGTTTCATATTCCATACCCATTGGTGTTATAGATATACCTTCTCCAACGGTCAAACAAAATATACCCCTTGGAAAAAAACAGACTGATAACATTGTTGTGCAAACAGAGGACCATAAACCATAGATGAAATTTACCAAAAGCACTGTTGTGCATACAGAGGAACATCCATCACATATGAAACTAACAAAAGAAATGGTTGTACAAATAAAGTAACATGAACTAGATATGAAACTAACAGAGGATCACGAACCAGAGATAAAACTGATCAAAGGCATTGTTGTGCAAATAGAGGATGAGGAAGGAAAGGATAAATTAGTCATATGTATACCCTCATATAAGGGAAAACTAATACCTTTCCATTTGCATGAAAACTTAACTCATTACCTTTGCAAGACATGCGAAGAATATATAAAATACTTTTATGAAAACAGAAAAGCACAGTCGCCGAGCTACAAAGGAAGGTGATCATGTTGGAGAATGATAAGAAACAACTCGAAGGGATAATGGATGGTGTGCTTAGTTTTAGTTCTCATTCAACCAATTACAATGTGTACTTGACAAAAATATTGTTTATGTTTAAAAATAATGCTATCATCAACAATAAGCCTTTCCAAGTTGAATATAGACATGGTTTCATAGAAGCATATATGACCTGCACAAATTTAGAAAAATAATTTCACTTTGAACTGTACCAACATAATTTTTGGTAACTCTTAACAAAATATGGAATCCCGACCTTGTTATAGGGGATGTCCAATTGAGAGCTTTTGTATAATATTTGAGAAATCCGACTAGTTGGATGCAAGCTCTTAAAATTTATGTATGTAATTATGAGAATCTTCTGTGGGTTAGAGGAGAATATGAAATACCTATGTGGGTGATAAAAGAACAACAAGATTTAGCCAAAACGTCAGAGGTAGTAGAGTATATCTCAATGAAGAGGCAGGAGACCATTGTATATTGCACATCCCAAATTCAAATATTGGAAATTTCCGCCCAAGAAGAATATAAAGCAAGGTGGAATGCCTGGAGAAAAAAAACCCGAAATAAAGATCCATTTAACTACCTAAACTTAAAGAGAGACTTAACAAGGGTTGCTCAGTATATTACTTCCATGGAAAGTGTGGGAATAACCATATAGGTCTTATATTTTGCTATCTACTGATCTAGATACCAATAAGGATATATAAAAAGTCATATAACCATAGGAAACAAGAAGACTTTGAATGCTGGAATGTAATTATGGAAACATGAGAGTATCTTCGTCCTATTGAAGCAGGATAAAGTGATTAGTGTATCAGAATTATTCATGAAAATCCCCCTTCATTCTTAGATTCCAATTTACCCATTTTCTTGCTGATATTCACTCCCTCACTGTTTCTGATATTCACTCCCTCACCGTTGCTGACAAACTCGATCACTGTTGCTGACACACTAGGTCACCGTTGCTGAAACATTAGATCACCATTGCTGACACATTGGATCACTGGTGTGGCAAATCATAGACAACAAACACATAATCTTTGATGTTGTAATATATATTATTCTCAAATAATATATCACGATTATCATTGAAAAGTTATAAAAAACTGGTAAAATTGTGTTTTACATGTTTAGATACAATTTCGTTGAAAAAAATAAAAGCATAATATTTGATGTTGTAATATATATTATTCTCCAATAATATATCACCATTATCATTGAGGTGTTATAAAAAAATGGCAAAATTGTGTTTTACATGGTTAGTTACAATTTCGTTGTATTTCCTCTACAAGTTTTGTTACATTTCCATTGTTTTTATTCCAATTTATATATTAGATTCGTGTTTAGACACCCACATATGCAAAATAACATAAACATTAATCGATGTATTGAAAGACTGAGTGTAAATGCATGGAGTTATCTACTCACCTTAAATGATAATTCTGATAAATTAGACAAATGAGTAAACATATCCTCACCACCTATCAAACAGACGTGAATATACTCAACAAAAAAATAATACATCAAATGCATGTAGTACACGAATAAATATTAAAATAAAATTGAAAACAAACTCATGCACAAGAAACCTATAAAACCATTTATTATTGGAGCGAGGGCACCTCACTTGTTGAGTTGTTCAAACTCAAATGTTTTATCCTCATCTACCGCGATATTATGGTCAATTTCCAATATTTCATTTTGTTTGCTTGTTTTTATTATATTTTTGGGACTAAGTAAACTCTTATTCCTCTTCAAATATAACTCGAAAGCACGCAACCCACATGTGAATTCATAATCCATAATATGAAGATTGTTGTAGTCATCCACCATTTTTTTAAACAAAGGAATCAACTGTTCAATCTTGGTCAAAGTAGCAAGAGGACTTTTCTGAACCAGGTCTATGTATCCAAATAAATCCTCTTTGGAAAACTCAATTCCTTCAACATTTACATCAACATTGTGACTATCCATGGCAAATGCATTTGCATCTTCAACAACATCTGATATTTCCTCTATATTTATCTCAGGAGGGTCATTGTATGAATAATTTTTTCTTTGATGATTTAGTAATTGGTTTGAAGCCATTGAAAGGGAATACAACCAAACTACCTTTATGGCATGCTTGCAAATGTTTCCACGAAGAGACCATGGGAAATCACAAGTTATGAAATTTTTCTGATGACAAGTGACAAGCTATTGCTTATTAGGTTTAGATGACTCCTCACCCAAAAAGCATGAGACATTTGCGCATGAGTGCAGCAATCACTAACTAGAATTCTTTCTGCATTTTCCATTGATGATTTAAACTACTTATCTTTCCTACAATTATTAAAAAATCCTCCCTTTTTTAGAATTTCCTTAAACTGATAACAGGGTTCAAAATTTGTTAGAAGAAAATATATCAACTAATCCATCCTACGAGAACATTTCTTTCTTCTATCAAATATAAATTTTGTCACTAGGTAACACTGATATGAATCCACAACATTGTTTGTGTCCTGCTTTTCATGGGGAAAATATCGAAAACCCTTTACCCACATCCCTAAACGCATAAAATTTGGGTTAATAAAGATATTTCTTCCTTATGGAAACAAAAAAATGAAATGTAAGACAGATTTTGTCAACTTACAAATCTTGTCACGAACAACCCAATTCTTGTGGAAATAGTCTAAGAACTTCTCCTCATAAGAATTTTTTTTTAAGAAAGAATTAATTGCATTTCTCACTTCAACAATAGAATAATTCATAATTAAACCCAAATCACTAAACATTTCTTTTGCTATTTATGGACTTCTCACAATCGATTCACATTTTTTAGCCATGCTCGACATACATGCCAAACACACAAGATAAAATTGCACCTTGTGATTATCCTGCCACATTCAATTCATTCAAGCATGTTATTTTTGTAATAAATAAAATTTGTACCATTAAATATGGATATTGAAGTTACCTTAAAGCATCGATTTCAACCAATGCATCATCAACCATGAAATCATTAAATTTCCAACTATGATGAACCTGAAGACACCTATGCATGAGGTGCTCCAACCATAGTGAAATGTCATGTGATGTATTACGAGATGCCACCACCCATGCAACTAAAACCCCACTTTGTTGCTCATCAAAAACCATGAGTTTGTAAAACTGATATTATCATATTGGAAAAACATATGAAGTAAACATTAGCTCATCAATCATTATTAATCAAATTATTGTACTAGATAAATCATTCTTAATACACTCACCCCTTACTTATTAGTGTTTAATGTTGAATCAAGGGATATTAGGCTATTATTCGATAGCTTCACCATTGTCTGCAACATCCACTTCGTCTAAATTCCAACTAGAAAAGGGATCTCTCCACCATTGGGCTTTCGATAAAAGAAAAAAGCCTATGGTTGTTTCCTATACCAAAGGTTCACAGTCATTTCATACTTCTTATGCAATTGATAATTTCCTTTCATTAGACGATTATATATGTTAAAAAAATCTTTCCTACACAAAAATAAATCCATATCTTGAGTTGCAGCATCCATGTCAACATATTTTTAACATGCATTTTGCAAACCAAGTCAACTAGCACTTCCAAGAAGAAACAAATCTCTACATAAGAAACCATGTCCCTTGATAAATTTGGTTGATGCATCACCCTAGCATGACACAAAGTGCCATGTAGGCAAAGACAAGGCCATCCTTTTCTATCTAAATACTCATACATGATATATGTTATAATCATTATCTCGGGGATTTGAACCATATTTTTTATAATGAAATGGCATTGGAAACCCCTCTTTTTCACAAATGAGTATCTTCACTTCATTTCATATTTTCCTCTTCTATCCTCGGGGCCATATCAACAAGCATAACTTCGTAATTTTCTTTGAAAATTAAATACATATGAGTCCATAAAAATTTATGGAGAACTATTAATACCAAAATCTAAACAATGCATCTCTAAAAAACTTACACTTCATATAGAAAGAAAGCAATAGGCCTTGGGCCTCGACATTTATTTTATACCGAGGTGAAAGAAAATGGAGCATCTGGGTTCATTTCCTCTCCTGTAATAAAGTCTCCAATTCTAGTTGAAGGTATTTTTTCAATCCGATCAAACTCCATGTGTTTTCCTTGTACAAGGGACCAATATAAATCTGTTCTAGAAAAGATAAGTTTTTCTTTAGGGTTTTTCACCAGAAGGACAATGATTGTTTCCCATTTGACTTGCTTTACCATTTTCTGAACCAATGATTTGCTGCAACAATCAACCAGGGAGTTACCACAATGGTTGACCAATGAGTTTCCACAACGGTTGTCTAGCAAGTTGACCCGTGCTCTCCTATTTTGGTGCAACCTACTACAACATTTCCTTTATAAAATAGTCTGAAAAAATTGGGTTAATAGTCTGAATAAGTTAGGTTCTAGTAATGTTGAGGATTCCTGTTCCATCAAAAATATTTTTAGTATTGTGGAAGATGAAGGGTATCAAAAATTGGGTTTTGACGAGCACCATAAAAAATAAAAGAAAAACAAAAATCCATATGCTTATTCTTATCATCACAGTCAATGGAGAAAATATGATTCTTTCCCTCAAGCTACCAAACATGTCTGCTTTCTTTCCAATCTGTTTATGAAGGTAAATTAGGAATTATTACAATATGAGCAACGCCCGTGTATGAAAATTATCTAGTCATGGGCTCTGCATAGGTTTTGAAATTTCTCCGTTGAGTAGCCAAACAAGATTATTTCCATCGAGTTACGAAACATGTCTACCTTTTTTACGAATCACTTGTGAAGGTAAATTGGCGAGTCAGACAATTTCAGTGATGCCCAGTGTATGCAAATTAACAAGACAATGACCCATAGGTTTTTAAATTTCTCCGTTAGAAGAAGCAAGGGCTCCCAAATTTAGATTAACGAATGTGTGAATGGAATTTTGGGTGTGTGGCTACCAGCATAAGTGAGCCATTGTATCGCCTGCAAATGGGAGTCAGCAAATGAAGTGATAAAGTTTACGCCAACGTTGGGGACAAAGCTGTTAATGTTAAAATTTGGAGGAATGGGACCTGTGCTCGTCGGAAGGGCCTTACCGGCAACGTGGGGGCGTGAATACCTAAAGGTATTTTTTCAACTGGTTAGCTTACTCCTTTTTCCTTATCTCTCGAGAAACAAGACATGTCTTCTCTTCCACATTTCCGAGTCTGCACGGACGATAAAGAAGGCATGTCCCTAAATTTTGAGTTGTCTCTACAACTATGACACTGATGATGCTCTAACGATTACTTAATGAAGCATCTTAATCACAAATTGATGATGCTCCCATAATCACTTGCTAATGCACCTTAAATGACACCATACTTTCTATTCGCCATAACTACAATTACTTTGTGTACGAAGAACTCCAAAACTACGGATTTCTTGCAGATCGGGCTGTGGAGTTACCAATTTTTCTATCATTATTAGACAGTTTATCTATCGATTGTGTACATTTCATAATGTAACATATGCTTTACAATTTTTTTGATGCTCTTTGACTTCCTAATTTTTACGCTTCTCTTTCTAGTTAACAAATTAAAATTAATGGTCGTTGTATTACATGACTGTAGGAATGTTGTGTGTTTTTCTTCTGTTGACTTACTTATGATTATACTTTATGGAAATTTTCGTTTGAGTTATGCAGGAAATTAGCAATGTGGAAGAGAAGCCACACACGCCCCACCTCCATTGGATGATTTACATGACCATTGCAACATGGAGCAAAATGAATGTTTGGATAATTGCACGACCCTTTACAATTTTTCCTCCAATGATCTCCACAAGTTTTCAATATTATATCAATTTTTTGGCACATGTAACATTCTCAAATTGATTCAAGTAAGTTGCAACAATATCTTCTAGCATATTTTCCCATTTTATTATATGAAACAATCTTCACCTCATATTTCTTTTTCCATAATTATGAATTGGTTTAACCCATTAAATATATGGTGTGCAAAATTATAGCTCTTTAAACATTGCGTCAAAAGAAAATATCCTAAACATAAACCTTAGAAGGATCGTGTTTGAAATATGATGAGTTTATGCTCATTTATTTTGCTACAATTTCTTTTAATATGGAAAATAGGACAAACAAATAGAGAGATAAATGGATCTATGTTTTTATTTTTCAAATCAAATCTTCTTTATATCTTCCATGTGGGGTTGTAAAAGCATTTTCATCTCTCTTTTTTAACAAAAATATTCTCTGCTTCCAACTTCATCTTCTAATCCGTTGCACTATGGGTTCATGATCTCCCCATGGAATAGGGAGTTGTTGCAATAAATAGTATAGTCTCGGAAGCAAGTGCAAGGGTACAAGATACTACATTGGGGTGTGCAGGCATAATGTAACAGCTTCAACTCCAAATATCATACCTGGAATCACAAATAACTGCAACATAGGCAATGATTTAGAAAATAAGTTCCCAACAGGTGCAACTTCTGGCCTCTATCCTATTATTTAACAATAAGTGTAGTCCCAAAATGAGAATGAGTCTATCACTACTATATAACGGGGGGTTTTAAGACAATATTTAAGACAATTTTTTTGTAAATTGTATTAACTTAAGACAAAAATAAACATGTAAATTTTCTTAAATATTGTCTCTATGTGTGGATCTCAAATTATTGTCTTAAAATTTTGTCTTTATAAAGACAATATAAAATACATGTATTATTGTCTGTTAGGAGACAATTCATTTTGTCTTAACTTGAGACAAAAAATAACTTGTAAATTGTCTTAAATATTATCTTGAAGTGAGTGTCTCAATTTATCGTCTTAAAAATTTTTCTGTATAAAGACATTATAGAATATGTGCATTAATGTCTCTTAAGAGACAAATCATTTTTGCCTCTCAAGAGGCAATGGATATGATTAAAGACATATTGTCTCTATAGAGACAATATGTCTTTAATCCCAATTATTGTCTCTCTACAGACAATAAAAAATTATCTTTAGAAAAAAAAATATTATAAAATGTGAATACTTTTGTTTCTTCAACCACTAAATCATGTTAGGGCATGATGGAATCGAACCACCAACACCCTTATTTCTTGTAGGGTATGTGCTCTTCCAATGAGTTAGAACCCTTTAAAGAAATGTGTTATCTCGATTAGAAAAGATAAAAAGGAAACAAAAGGATTGTCACAATGTGTTATCTCAATAATGAAACTCAAATAAAAAAGTACATACCTTCAATATGGCAATGCCATTTAAGTATTGGTTTTTCCTCTCTCCCAATCCATGAGCTTTCAAAGAACCAACCTTCAATGAATCCCAAATCTTGTTGAAAACAAAAATAGCTAAAGCTTATTGTTCAATGTCCTCCACAATGATCAAAATGGGATACCTACCATGGATGGCATATTCTAATACTGTGATCATGTCTCTTGCATTTTTTATCTTCTTATAAACCATTAGAAGATTCAATTTACAATAAATAATGATTCAATTCCAGTACTTAATAAGTAGAATGAAAAATAAAACATGAAAAAATAGATATGTAGCATAACCTATGCTTAAAAATGTTCATTTTTCTTATTAATAATTAAATCATCACTACCAATTTAATAAACAAATGAAAAACAAAAATTAGGGTACAAAATATACAATATCATACAAACCAACACAACCCAAAATCAACTTGGTAAGATGGAAGTGACAAGGAAATAATTTCACAATTTCATGAGAGCAAGGGTTAAGAACCAAACAAAATTTCTTCGAACCTTGATATAACATGATTTCTACCGATTTGGAACCTTCCAAACATCAAATTTCCACCTACATTTATGCCACGTTCCAACAAAGCATCAAATTTTCACCTACATTTATGCCACGTTCCAGTAAAACATCAAAGTTCCACCTACATTTATTTCAAGTGTGTATGGTGATGAAATATTGAGGGTTTTATTTAAAAAGAGTGATTTTTAGCTATTCTCTCTCACATTACGAGGAAAAAAAATGAATAACAACAAAACAAAGAAACATGAAGACAATTCTTTTGCATCAATTACCTTGCAATTATTATACTCAAGAAACATCTTTTCACTATCTGTCACAAAGTGTGGAGAAATAAAACCTCAATCAAATTTCATTCCTTATACAACATACATATTATTTTATGCACTTTTTCCCTCTTCAAGTGTCACAAAACATTTCCTTCCAACTTTTCTCATAGCCTCTGCTATCATTTTTCTTATTTGATAGTTATTCACAACAGTCACTGAAGAAGCATTTACTAATTCATTGTCTTCAACCTGCAAAATAATAAATATTTCCAAGTGCTAACATGTTTAACCATTCAAACATAACAAAATTTCCAAAAATAAATTTTTTTCACAAGAAACTCCTCAACATGCTACCCTAGAGGAAGGATTAAATGATAATTTTGCACCAACTATTTCCATAATAAAAGTGCATCTCAACCATAAAACTAAACAGCTATTTTGTGCTAAAACAATATTAACCTAATACAAAGAAACCCCATCTATATTAATACTAGTGTAAAAAAATCTAAGCTAGTATCTGTTGCAGGTCTCGAGGTTGCATCAGGGAAAATTTTAGGGGCTAATATTCGCAAGTGGGCTAATTTTCCATGTTTTTTCCAAAAACAAGTTCGCCAATTTCCATTTTTTTAAAATTGATTCGCCCAAATTTTATAGTATAAAATTATTTTACCCCAAAAATCGCCAAAATTTGATATATACTAATATAAAATGATTAGAAACCTAAATATTTTTACAAAAATAACATCAAAAAATTTACAATTTACATATTGTGGACTACTAAAATTCACCAAGGTTTCTAAACTTTAAGATAAACGTCTATCCTTAAAATTTTCCTTAGGTTTCATAATTTTAATTTTAATTTTTGACCTCTTTGTAATTTTTTAGGGTAATGTTCAAACAACTTGAATTCCTCACTGATGAGGACTATAGGACAAAATTTAAATCCAAATTCCATAATATTAGTTACTCTAACCAGGAGTGACAACTTAAATGAGTTGTTTTTCCTATACTTCCTAGGATTTACACTATCTAAGAATACAATTATGAGCCTATTACAGAGTTCGCTTCACCACAATATGCCTCCTTCTACCAGACTACATCCTTCTATTGGAGGATCTAAATTACTGGAAGTCAAGTATTGGAGGAAGTATCTTTGCTCATATGTATAGGAATTATTCTCCATAGATTGAATGGAAGACAAAATCAGTGGTTTCCTTTGGATCCAGAGAAGAGAATCAAATCCCTACAGCTTTTTAACCCTTGGTTCTCAACCTGAATAGGTCTCGCTTCATACATCTATGATTTAGACTATATTTAGGCTTTGGAACCCTCTAATGAGTTTCGAGTCACTACTCCACTACATTTTAAACCTCCAACTAACCATCCAATTTGGGTCCAGCTTGCTGAGATAATACCAAGCCTCTTTCTATGACAGGTAACAATAAAGGGACAGGCAAAAGACCCCACTTTCTAGGACTCAAGTAAGTTTGTCAACTTCTAGAGATATTTCCTTTTCCATAACAAGAGAAAATTGGCAAGTTTTGTTGGCTTTTAAAATGACCTTCAAGTGCTAGAAAATCCGTAGCTGGTTTTTGAAGACCTTCTTCAAGAGATGCCTACACCGAGACAAAACCTCTCTCTTCCTTAGAGTAAAGGAGCACAAAAATATCGCTTCTTTCCAGACTTCATCCCACAAGGACACCTCACATACCACGAAAAATACCTCGCTACTCTGATGATGAATTTACTCCTCTGAAGGAAAAATTATGCCCAGAATTTGGACTAGGCCATGTTGTTCATTCTAGGGATAAATCTATCCTCCCCCTTCCTATTGGTAACAAGGATTCTGGTAACATATCTCCATGCTCGACAATGGAAAATAAAAGTGATGTGGATAAAGAGGAATAACCAAAAAATAAAGAGATGATGATTTCACCAAGGTGAATTAAGATGTGAAGAAAAATTGAATTCCAAATTCGTTGATTTTGACCCTTATTATGATGTGGATGATGACATTCATCATAAAAATATTAATTTGAGGGATGATTATGAATATGGAAAACATGGATGATTAATACCATTTGAATTTTTTACCTCTTTGTAATGTGCTAAGGTAATTTTTCCCTAGTTTTCAACAAAAATTATTCTTCTTGTATAATGATTTAACACAATAAATCCAACAATGCACCACTACCACTGATACTACTGTATAGTGTTATGATAATTCACCCTAAAATTTCTTGATAATTAGCCTTTATTTTTCTATTATAGTGGTTCAATTTTAATTCAGAATTGCTAGTATGTGTTTAGTGATTAAAGTGAACAAAGGTATATGAAATAATAAACAACAATAAAACAAACTTTGGAAATACACTACTCAATATCATATAAACCCAGAGTCGCAACATGAAATTCAATTCAAACCACTTCAGTTCCTCACTGGCTAGAACTATAAACCAAAAGTTAAATCCAAAGTCCACAATATTAGTTACTCTAACTAGGAGTGAAAAAATAAATGATTTGTGTTTCTTATACCTCATGGAATTTACATTGTCTAAGAGGTCAATTGTGAACATATTCTAGATTTTGCTTCACCATTATGCCTCCTTCTACCATACTACATCCTTCTATTGGAGGATCTGAATTAATCGAAGTCAAGAATTACTGGAAGTGTCTTTGCTGGCCTGTAAAGGACTTCTTATCCATATATTGAATGGAAGACAAACTCAGTGGTTTCCTTTGGATCTAAAGACAAGAATAAAATCCCCACAACTTTGAAACCCTCCTTGGTTCTCAACTCGAACAGGTCCCACTTCAGACATCTCTGATTCCGACTGTATTTAGGATTTGGAACCTTGCGATGAGTATCAAGTCACTACTCCACCACATTTCAAACCTCCAACTAACCATCTACATTGGGTCCAGCTTGCTGAGATAATACTAAGGCTAGTTTTATGACAGGTAACACCAAAGGGATAGGCAAGGACCTCACTTTCCAGGCTTCAAGTAAATTTTCTGCCTTATAGAGCTATTTCATGTGCCATAACAAGAGAAAATCAACAAGTTTTTCTAGCTTTTTAAATTTCCTTCCTGTGCCAGAAAATCCCTAGCCAATTTTTCCAAACCTTCTTGAAGATATGCCTACACCTAGACAGAACCTCGCTCTTCCTTATAGTATATGAAAATAAAAATTCTCTCTTCTTTCAAGTCTTCATCCCATAATGACACCTCTTATACCATGAAAAAGATCTCGCTACTCCAGATGGGAGCCTTTTCAATACCAAAACCCTGGAATTTTTTTACCCAACTGGAAAAATTTTGTCCCAGAAAACAAAAATATTATCATAGAATGTTTTTCCTCCTTCAACGCATTCCTATGCCAAGCAAAAGAGAGAGTGAATGGGAGATCGTTAGAGAATGTAACCATATTCAGTCTTCATAACTACCTTTGTACTTATGAATGTGTATTTTTGCAAAAAGAAGAAAAAATAATTACTATTTAAAGCATATTTTTCATGCTCAAGTTTATTTGTTTTCTAGGTCAATCATGTTCTTCATGATTCTAGGGTTTTTCAAGTCAAAAGAATATTTGTCGTAAGTGTAGAAGTCAAATCCCATTTGTTTATTTCATAAGAAAGTGGAAAAGGAATCTGGTTTTGATCCAAAACGTTAATTTTAGTCCCTACAATACCAAATCGACCCTGCCCCTTTAAAGTCAGCCCTCTTTGGGGTAATTTAGCCTCCTAATATGTGTATATATAAGAGAATATCGACCTTAATTACAATATACATCAGGCAAGTTTGATATGTTGAGAAAGGAGGTGGAAAATAAGCGAAAAAGACAAGAAAATAAGTCAATGTCAAGGAGAGAGAAAACAAGGTCAAAGGAGAAGGAATTTTCCCTAAAACCTCCCACATTTGTGAAATTTCAAAGTTGCAGGAGTGCCAAAAATTGAAGCTTTGTTGGAGGAGGCCAAAATTCTTTTGTAGTGGCTAAAATATGAAGTTTGACCACTTTTCGAGAGATTTGACCATTGTTGACTTGTTTAGACAATGAATTTTACTTATTGTAAGGATCACTTTGTGTGCTTGTATCCTTGACAAAGGAATTTATATTCTATCAATTATTTATGGACAAAAATTTGGGATGATGAAATTTTGGGTGTGCATGAGATCCACTATAACATGATAAAAAGTCATAATATACTACAAATAAAGTATATAAATGATTTCAATGGAAATATAGTTGAGCATTCCTACTGAAGAGCGTTATGAAATACACAAAAGATATAATAATATGAGTTTATGTAGTAGTTGAAAATAAGAGAAATTCACAAAAAAAATGAAATTTAAATATAATAAGAGAATTTGACATAGAAATAGAAACATTAGGCTTCTCATATTTGTAATTTAGGTTCTGATGATAAATTTACTCCTTTGAAGGAAAACTTATGTCCAGAATTTGGACTGATCCATGTTGTTCATTCCAAGGATAAATATATCCTCCCCCTTCCTATTGCTAACAAGGGTTCTAGTAACATATCTCCATGTTGGACAATGGGAAATAAAAGTGATGTGGATAGAGAGGAGTAGCCAAAAAATAAAGAGACATGATGATTTCCCCAAGGTGAATTAAGAAGTGAAGAAAAAATGAATTCTAAAGTCATTGAGTTTGACCCTTATTATGATGTGGATGATGAGAGATCGTAAAAATATTAATACGAGGGTTGATGATGAATATGGAAAACATGTCCTGAGATCCCTTGTACTAGATGACACAATATGCATAGGGAGTTGATTGGAGCATAAGTAAATGGACCATTCACCAAGAGGTTATAAAGATTGGTGACATGAAATATGTTTTTTAGAATCAAAAACACATAGAGACACGTGTTTGTTATTTCAAATATGAGCATAAAAGTACTACTACAATAAAAATAGAGATTGGTCTTGGAAATTTCAACAACGGATATCAAGAACATAAAGCGGTTGCTATGGTAAGAGAACACCCAGAACGCACAAGGAGCAAGGATATGGTACAAGCTTGTAATTCAGAGGGTTGGTGATTGTTTCAGGCCCAAAATAGAAAATAGTTATGTTGAAATCGTGATGGGTTTGATAATAACATATCTGATTTCTTAGAATATGAATTTGGATAATTTTTAAACGTCCAAATACAAGTGCCTTCTATGTTTCCCCTAGGATTCAAAATGTTGTAAAGATCAAAATGGGGCATCCCTTTCGAGAAAAAAGGAAATGAAAATGGGGCATTCCTTTCAAGCAAAAAGGAAATGCAAATGTGGCATCCCTTTCAAGCAAAAAGGAAATGAAAATGGGGCAACCCCATGCCACAAGGGTGACAAAGGTACACAACAAAGATGTGTCTTTGAATTCCTTGAGAACATATATATTTCACTATTCAATTATCTCGTGACAACCATTTAAGAATTCTCACGCAGAAAAAAATTTGAAAATGACAAAGAGAATTATCATCAAGGTCTAAAGTAGACCTCTTGGTTGTTAAAGGAATTACAAAGTTGTTGCTAACTGTTAGAATATTTTTTAAAATTTTCTTCACTATTATGCTCCACACATCACAGTTGTTAGGGTATCTAGTTGTTTAAGTATTTTCTACAAGTTCCTAGGCAAAAATGCCATTAGTGACACTGACAGAAGCATAAATGGTGTTCCTATTTGCATAGTCTCAAGAATAACCATTGAGGATGATGAGTATACTCCAAATAAAAGATGATGTTCCTACTCTACATCTATGTGTGAATTTCATATTGATGAAATTTACATGAAGAAAGATAGATACTACTGTATACATAAACCTTGTATAGTCAGCAAAAGATACATTATTTTGTGGGAAGATATAGGAATTTTCTTCGATTCATCAAATGAAAGAAACCATAAGTATACCTATATAGCATAATCCTTACTATCAAAAGGGTATGTAAGGCTTGTTGGAGAAAATATATGTGGAAGATCAGTAAAATACAAACTTGAAAATATTTTTGGTGAAAATGTGACAATATAGAACAAAGTTACAACCTACAAGTGATAAAACTTGCTTGAAGAATAAGACTTAGCACTTATTGCATCGGGTGATGCTCACAGGAGTGAGAAAGTCGGTTGAAACTAGTGAAATCAATCACAAAGTGGTAACCATGACTTCCCTGGAGATCACCCATCCCAAATCGCCTCCGGCTCAACCGTGCTTAACTGTGGAGTTTTCCCCACAATCAAGCCCACTTAGAAAATGGGGTAGCAAGCTAAGTAGGCTTGATTTTGGGGAAAACTCCACGGTTAAGCGCACTTGAGCCAGAGGCGATCTGAGATGGGTGACCACTTGGGAAGTCCTGGTTACCATGGGTGTGATGATTGACACTTTGTGAGTGATGATTGACGCTTTGTGATTCATTTCACTAGTTTCAATATGAGTACTAAGTGGACTATTAAAAAATCATGAGAAATTAGTCAGTTACGACTACCTCTCATGGAAATTGTCATAGATGAATGACTTACTTAACGCAGTTGAATCCCAAAAAATGATATGTAACATAAAATTTTAAAAATTAAATTAAATAAAAAATTTAAAGTATTGTAATACAAATATTTTAACTAAGTCAAATTAAAAGAAATAAAATAAAAATAACCATATAAAATAAAATAAAAATAAAAATTGCTCATGGTATTGAAAACCCATAGTATTAATCAATGGTATTCATGTGGAGTGTAGAGTGTGATTATGTAAAGGGGGATTAAACCAGTTTTTTTCCAAAAAAATCTCACTATTGGAGTGCTTGAATATTGTTTTTTATGGTAGAAATAGGTTCAGCACCATGACAAACCCTTAAGGCACCAAAAAGCTTGAAATTTGATCAAAAAAAGCTTGAATTTCAAAAACATCAACTAAATTTTATTAAAATTGTGTTGAAATTTCCAATATTTTCCAAACGATAACCACCCCAAATTATATGAATTATCACAATTAACTTAATAATATATGATCATATAATATAACATAACATAACAACCTACCATTTTTAAACCAAATTCCACAACTAAAAATAAAATAAATTATAATATAATATAATATTTCGAAAAGATCCAATAAATAAACTCAGCGTTACACACCATTATAATTTAAAAATATTCTGCAACATCCAACAAAAATGAATTGACTTGAAAGCCGTAAATTTCGAAATCATGAAAGCTTCCGTGGTTTGCGCAATTACGGCGACAAGTTTCCTGACGTCTCTGATGTGCAAGAAACCGTGTCTCTTCCTACATTTCACCGACCCATGGTCCCACGTCTGCATTGTGCGGGTCGTCCCTCAACCTTTATAACGACGACACGGATGATGCTCTAACAATTACTTCAAGACGAAACTTCATTACACGCGTCACGCGTGACGCAACGTTTCGGGAATAACGGCAACACGTTTTCTGCCACGAAAGAGGTATGTTCGTACAGTTTTACGGCCGGTAGTCCCACATGTTCATTATCCACCGATAAATGTATCTGAGAAATTATGGGTAGATGGACGACGCTTATGTCTAAGTCTATCCACGGAAATAGGACAAAGCTTATGTCTAAGTCTATCCACCCATAATTTCCGAGATACATTTAGCTTTTCCCAGATACATTTAGCTTTGTGGGTGGATAGACATAGATATAAGCTTTGTCTTATTTCCCATATACATTTATGGGTGAATAGACTTAGAAATAAGCTTGGTCTATCTACCTATAAATGTATCTGAGAAAGTGGTCATTTATTTCCCAGATGCATTTATGGCTGGATAATGAACATGTGGGACTACCGGCCGTAGAACTGTACGAACAGACGCTTTCATGGCAGAAAACGTGTTGCCGTAATTCCCGAAACGTTGCGTCATGCGTGACGCGTGTAATGACGTTTGCCATTGAATGGTCTCTATAACTATGACACAGATGATGCACAATTACTTGTATCCGAGAAAGTGGTCATTTATTTCCCAGATGCATTTATGGGTGGATAATGAACATGTGGGACTACCAGCCGTAGAACTGTACGAACAGACGCTTTAATGGCAGAAAACGTGTTGCCGTAATTCCCGAAACGTTGCGTCATGAGTGACGCGTGTAATGACGTTTGCCATTGAATGGTCCCTATAACTATGACACAGATATCCTCTCACAATTACTTCACTAGGCAACTTGAATGCACGGGAAGACCGGTGACGCTGATAATTGCAGAGAGGTTCGATCTGCCTAGACAGGTTATATTTGTAGAACCCAATACCAGAGATTTGTAGCAGCCCTATTTGTGGCTATACCAACTTCGTGACAATCATTCAACCATCTTTCTATTGGCAGCGCACGTTTGATCAGGTAACATACCCCCGAGCATTTCCTCACTACCAAATCTGTACGATTCTGTATTAAATGAATGACCACGATTTGTGTTTTTTTGGCTTATTTGATATCTGATTCTAGTAATCTTCGTTGGAGTTATGCAGATGATGCCCAATGCTCAAGAGAATCCACGCGCCCCATCTCCCTGCGCCGCTTTCCATGATCATTGCAACATGGAGCAGAAAGAATGTTTGGATAGTTGCAGGATCCTCTACCGTTTTGCCTCAAACGATTTCCACAAGTTCTCAATATTGCATCAGGTGTTTGGCGCCTGCAACGTTATCAAATTGATTCAAGTAAGTTGCAACTATATCTGTTAGCAGATTTTCCCATCTTTTAGTATTAAACCATCGTCACTTCAGATTTCTCTTTCCATGACACAAAATCATTTTAAGCTTGGATACGTATGGTGTATGAACTTATAGCTCTTTAGGAACCCCGTTAGAAGAAAGGATCTTGAACATATATCTCCTTAAAATAAAAGATCTTGAACACGTATTTGCTTTAAAATATCCTATTTGGAATTTGGTAAGTTTATGCTCACTTATTATATTATAATTTCTTTTAACGTGGAAAATAGGACCAACAATTACATAGATAAAAAGGAGGTATGCTTTTTTAAAAGTCAATCCTTCTTTATCTCTTCCCCGTGGGGCTCTAAAAGCATTTTGATCTCGCTTCTTCTCTGCTTCCAACTTCATCTTATAACACGTTGCACTGTGGCAGGATCTTCCGTTGGACCAGGGGGTTGAAGCAATAAATAATATGGTGTCTGAAGCAAGTGCAAGATTACAAGATCCTGTATTCGGCTGTGCAGGCATAATACAGCAGCTTCAACACGAAATATCTGACCTGGAATCACAAATAACAAAAACACAGGCAGTGATTCGGAAAATACGTTTCCAGCAGGGGCAACTTCTAGCATCTATCCCTGGATTCCACAATCAGTCTAGTCCCACCAATCAGCACATCGCTAAACGACGCCGATGACGAAGACAAGGACTTATTGAGTACAGTGCAGTTATTGTATAAATAAAATGTCAATATTATGTCCAAGTGAAATGATAAAATCAAATATTTAGGTTAAGTACTCGTGTGACGCATGCCTTCAGCTCCAAATTGATGGAGAAACCGTTTATATTTTTTTTCCTCAATAAAATGGAGTTGTTTATTTAGTGAGAGGAATTGCTCGGACGGTCAAAATTAGCTGGAATCTTGGCATTTTTTTTTAAGAAATCTTGCAATAAGAGTGTTTGAATCGTGTTTTTTTGATGGTGGAAATGGATTCAGCACCATCTAAAACCTCTATAACACCCAAAATATTAAAATTTGATAATTATAACCTGAATTTACAAAAATCCTTGCCAAATTTTCTTAAATTCTTACCTGAATTTCAATGATTTTGAGGGCAAAAAAGCAATCTAGTTAGACTACTGCCAATAAAATTACGGAATGTACAATTAAAAAGATAATAGCAATATCTAGGGTGAAAGGGTGAGGATGCTTCCGCCAAGCTCAACAACTTAAAGGTAGATTATGTGATCTTTGAATTAGTAAGTATTAAAAATATGGATGGCACTACCATTTTTTTAAATGTTTAAAAAAACTTAGATTTATGAGTATTTACATATATTTGATATTATATTTATGATTAAATTCTAATTCTATAAAACATAATTCTATAAAGTAATATTCCTCAGTTATAAGAGTAGACATCATTTCTAAGAGCGGATGGAGATGTTTAGGGCTTCATGTTTTTCAGTTGCAGAGGTTCGCTACAGAACCGATTATGGAACTGTCGACATCAATCTAGGTGGCAGACACAACCAACCCCTGTTGTCTCAGTGGTCAACACACATGGGAGCTCATTTGTATATGGGATTGCAGATCTATATGTCGGCAAATTGTTTTGCCATCAACTTTTGCGCCTGGAGACATCACGATTCGATTTGCTCAGAAAATAACCTCTGCAAACTTCGGATCCGGAAATCTCAGCCCTCAATCCCACCTGCAAATGAATGGTACTACAATAAGATGCCATTTGGGGGACACCCAACGCCGGATCTTAGGGCACATAACACTGACTGGGCAAGTACGATTTTGAAAAGGGCAGGCAAGGAGGAGCATGATGGAGAAAGGCGATATTATGGTTCTTTGTACTGGGTTTCTCGCCTGCATTGCGGAGGCCTCGGTCTCCAAGAACCGGTGGTCAGGCATCGACATACCTCTGCAGCAAAGCAGACAAAGGAGACAAGAAACCCTGTAGATTTGGACCTCCCACAAACCACTTTGGACCTGGGGTTTCCACTGACCTCATGGCTACCCACACCCAATCAAAAACGAAATGCGATTGTGAAGGTTGGGATGGGGGTTTTACTTGGCGAAGGCCCTCGCACGACAGCTATAAGAGGCCACGACAGTGCTGGCACCAAACCCCATCGTGAGGTTCTATGCTACATTTCCCGGCAAGGTTTCGGTGGGTATGGCGGTGGCTCTCTTGAGGTGGTGACGTTTGGGCCACACAACCCTCTGCCCCTGGGCGCACATGGGTCTCGTGAGACATGGATTGGGTCACATGGCGACCTCATGCGGTGGATCTTTCTGGACTATGCCCCATTTGTGACACTTACCCAGGACCACAGGGGCATCCTCAACACAAAGGGAGTCCCCCATCATGGAAGAGCCCAAAATCGACTCTAGAAGGAGAATACAAAATGGAAACAACAACCACGAACCAGGTAAACACAAACAAATTTCAAATTTTCATTAAAACCCCTGTTGGAAAAAATATAGTTTTATGGATAGAGGAAACAAAACAGGTGATAGATCTCAAAATTAAAATCACACAATCTCAACGATACCCAGTACCAATATAATCACTGATACATGAAGGCAGAGAACTTCAAAACTACAACACCATAAAGAATTACTCCATAACCTCTAGTTCCACTATTATTCTCAACCTACATCTGCGAGGCATAGGAATAGGGGACCGGGGAAAAACCAAAATCTTTGGTGGCGAAGGGGGGGCAGTATATCAAAATAGAATCACAATAACACAAGGCTTATTTCAAGAACATACTGCAGGGAAACAAAAACCCAACTGCCCCAACAGAACCAGAGGGCAATATCCCAAAGCCTTACATAGTAGAACAGTTGAATCATACTCCTGAATTGGTCATAGATATACCTGAGACTGATCATCATTGAAACACATATCAGGCACATGCACTTATATGTCGCTTCAATAGCTTTTGGCCCAAACCAATGGACCTCTTTCAATGGATATTCAAAAACTAGACCATGGAGTGCGAAATACATCCTTGCTCAAAATGGCTCTTTATAGTTAAATTTCAGCATTCATTAATTAGAGATTACATTCTCCAGAAGGGCTCGTGGTTCTAGGGTTCGACGGGTCTTTACATCACCCCATGGATCCCAGACTTTGATGCTAATACTATGGTTCTATCCAAAATTCCAGTCTAGGTCAGACTATACAATCTTCCCTTACATTTTTGGAGTGACAACGTCCTTCAAAGTATAGGGAATGTTATTGGGAGATACATCAAAACAGATACACAACGACTGGAGGAGAGAATCTTTACCTTTGCACGTATTTGTGTCGAAGTAGACCTTAGCAAAGAACTTGCAGAAATCATACAGTTGGTACATAAACATAAAAAATGGATGCAACACATAGACTATGAAAACACATCCTTCAGATGCAGAATCAGCAAAGAGACCGGCCGTCTACAAAATACATGTCCTGAAGCAAAGAGAGATAATCAAAGAAAGAAGAGGGTCGGGAAAACGCCCAAAGGATGGCAATATCCCCCATGTGACTTAGAGGAGGAGATAGAAGAAGAAGAGGAAGTACCCACTACAGATGGGAACAAGTAATTTTGTTTTTTATAATAAAATTACGATTTTTCGTTGGGAAAAAAAGATATTATATTTATTAATCGTTACTATTAAAAATTAGTAATATAGGAAATTAATATGGTATAAATTCATTTTATTTTGAATTTACAACGTTTTGTGTAGAATGTGTTGATAGGGATCAAATTTTCAACTATAAAATTTGAAAAATAAATCTACTTAGAACATTTGTATTCCTCTTATATGGTTTCTTAATAATATAAATATCTATATTTTTTCTTAATAATATTATTTATATTGTATGAATTTCACATCTCTATATATAAAAGTGTCATTATTTTTAATTTTATTAAAATTTATATTTAATCTCTAAAGAATATTTACGGATTATTTTTTAGTAGTAGTAAGGATAGAGGATTTAGCTATATCTCAAAAGTAATTAAATTTTTTTTTTCTTATAGATTTAATTAAAAAAATATTTAAAATATTTATTAAATATTTTGATTGTAAAATGAGTTATAGTTTTCAAGTATAGTTTTGAACTTCACTCCATGATGTGAAGGTCACTCATTAGAAACTGGGCAAAAATACAACCATGTTAAGGATTCTTGTTTATAATAATAAATTGTATATGGTGCAAAGCACCATGAAATAAAAAATGGTGCAAAAAAAATTATTATTATTATAGTAAAATTGTATATGGTGCAAAACACCATAAAATATGAAATGGTGTAAAAACAAATAAACTCCTTTATTTAGAAAGGTTATATATTGTCAAGGTTTAATGATAGGCTAAGAAGTTGTATTTGATAATTTAGAAGCTATGTGTCCATAGTTTGGAGACTGTGAAGAGTTTGATTTTAATACGAAAGAGAAAATTTTGACCATTTTCTTATGCTTAAATCCAATTACCATAAATATATTTAATTTATATTAAATGTACTAACACAATTGAAGTATCCCCTAGTTTCACAAAAAAATAAAACAAATGATTGAATATTAAAAATATAAACCCAACCAACTCTTTTAAGTGATCTACAAAAGCATAGAACCAAATTAACAATGGATAGTACATCGTAGATCCAAATTAACATATAATGGGTTTGGAGGATTTGTTATCAAAAGCCCATTAACTTTTATAATTCCTTTTATCTGAGCCCTGGCTTGCTCATAGGCTGCTTCAGGGGAAGGTACCGTTATCTGGAAATCATTATCACCGCTGCAATGCACAGGTATCAACTCCACTCCTGTTTTGCATTTTAGATCTCTGTCGAAACTGTAGTAACAAAAATATTCGTTCAGCCATGCTTTTGAAATTATAGAAAACAATGATTGGTGAATGGAGAACTCAATTTTTTTTTTCCCATTTTACAGTACAACAAAAAATAAAATCTTAGGAACAACATCATAACAATTAAAACAGGTGAATTAATTTGAGCTAAAACAGGTGAATTAATTTGAGCTAAAACTACACAAACAAAAGCAACAATGAGGCAATGCATGTGTTGTTTCTTGTGCTTTTTGTTGACAGTTGTTCTTATGGATGTTGAGGGGTCACTTCTTTCACTTAGATCATGCTTTCAGATGATAAAAATGATTTATATTCTTCAAAATAGAGTTAGTGATTTCCGGGCCAAATAAATAAGGCCTGAATTTGATGGGTTCTATACTGGGGAAGACATAAATTGCTTATAATGAGAATTCTTCTACAAGAAATGGGGATCTAGGGATAACCTCTTATTATGTACATGGTTGTTTCCTCCATTACATCCTTTATCCTTAACACCAAATCGCTATCCTTATCAACAAATCGCTTAGTTGTCTACAGGGAGGGTAATACGGTGCTAGCGGAAAATCCTGGAAGCACAAAACAATCATGATCGGAAACATGTCTCTGACATCTTATCTTGAATTATCTTAGTCTTATACTAGCCTTCATGTTTCACATTTATTTAGAAGCCGACAGGTCTAGTGGATTGAAAACGAGGTATATAACTGCCCACTGCATTATTTTCACTCACGCTACATGTCCTTGGTGGACTGTTGATAATGGGTGTAGTATGATGGGTCATTGAAGAGAAATATTTTTTTCTAACATATATTGATTATTTTATATTGGCCTCACTATACTAAAATAATATTTCATTAACATTGTATATATAAAAATGAGTTTACCCTGGGTAATATGGCGTTGGTACTAGAAAGGCTTCTCCAAGATCAACTATACTGAATGTCAACACCTCGTGGGCTACAGTTCATCTTGTGGTGAAAACAATTCGATCTCTTTCAAATTTTGATTTTCTTCCTCTAACTTCTTCCATAAGCATAGAAATTGTGTGCATCAGCCATTCACCATAGTCCATAAGCTTTAACTCTATTGCAGAGACACATGTACATTCAATCAAATACATTTTTCACACGCTACCATTTCACATGTACAATTTGATTAACCAGAAAGAAATTCAAGCTTAGTTTGGAACATGTCGAGTTTGCAAACGAGTTACAATTTTGTACCTTTCTGCAAGCAGGGAGGCCATGATAATATTGATAGAGAGCGATTTCCTTAAAATTTGGCATGCCCTCCCTGACGCAAATCGATACCTTAAAATGCACAAGTAACCAGACGGAGATGAAGATTAGGCAGAAGAGTGTGAATATATGTTAAAAAAAAGGAGGGAAATCGTTTGGAATTTTTACATATGGAGGGAAGTAGTGGGACTTCGTCTCCAATTGTTAAGCTTTTCTTAAATTTCCAATTTTCACTTGCTTTTACATTAAATTGATAATTTTTACCTTCATTACTAATTGTTAATTTTTATATTCGTTTATTAATTTTGAAAATTGTATGGGTTAATTATGTGTATCAAACAATACCAAAAGGTAAAAACCAATTACTAATTGTTGATTTTTATATTTATTTACTAATTTACTAATTTTGAAAATTATATGGGATAATTATCTGTATCAAACAATACCAAAAGGTAAAAAGAAAATCACATGATTTTTGTGAACAATGTTTATTTCATAGTATGTTCTAGTTATAAATTATTTTATATCTTATCATAATAAGGCTTAGTATTACACAATGTGAGACTTTTACAAAAAATTAGGAATTTGGAATTACAAAATTATCTATAAAATCACACAGTGGAAGTGTCATTTCCTTTTATTATATATGGCCACCATAATTTTTAATCCATTTTTGATGTCATTTTTTTTTTTGACATTGACATATAGAAATTGATATGTTGTTCTTCATTTTAATACATTATGGACGAGATGAATTTCAATATTCATATGCTTATTCAAAGGGGCATATATAAATCCACACAAGACTTATTGGAATATCAAAATAGATGCTCCTTTCTTCTAAACTTAAAACCTACATGTATGGGACTTTAGGAGATGTGTAATTCACTTATACTTCCACCATCTCTATCTAAGATATTGACTTAGCATAACCCATAATCTTTAGGACTTTAGATTGGATTTATATATTTTTCCTCCCTAACTAAAACACTAAGAATCCTTATTTACATATTTGAACTATAAAAGAAAAGGTTTCTATAAAACTAGTGGTGGAAAAGATGGATTTTTTTGAAAAAATTATTCTTTCAAAGGATTGTAGAAATACTCTATAATAAATCTTTTGAAAATAAAATATTTGTATGGTGTGTGTAATTGGATGAAGTAAAAGGTTGTAAACTCGAGAAAATATATCTTGAGATATGTAATACTTAAAAAAGTTATCATGGTCACTATAAAACTCTATATTTCCTATGTTTTAAGATGAAAGAAGGATTGATTTGATGCCCTAATAGCCTTGAATGATAATTAGAGTAGTGTAAATTCACAATATTTTATGCCGGAAGACTTATTTTTAGTGGAATCAAGGCATTAGGGGAGTTGCATTCTATCATCATCAAGAGAGTCCCCAAGATTTATGAGTAGTTTATCTATAGAATGTTTCCCTTAGCATCCCATCCTTGAAATTATAGTTTTGAATCACATAAAAATTTTAAATGTAATGAATATTGAAGAATTGTTTTGCGAAAAATCTCTTGTTGAGGGTATTGATTTCCTCTTATTTCAATTTTCTCAGGCATCATGTCAAATACTCATTCTTTAATAATATTTGTTTAAACAATGCATCTACATATTTTTTTGTTTGTTTGTTGGAAATAAAAATTGTTGGTTTGGTGGTTTAAAACATTTAAATTGTTTCTCTCCATGCAACTTAGCTTCAAAAAGTAGTTTCGTTGAAGGAAAGTTATATACATTCCTAAAAAAATAAAATTCATTTCACCTAAATATTAAACATAAACCTAGCCCTATTATATTCCTATTCTACTAAATTTCTTTTAATTTACATTGATGTGGAGTTATATCATATTGACATCATTACCATAGAATAAAGGTTTTTAAAATTTGCATAAATATATTTGAGGAAGGTTCAGCCAACCATTATTCAAATACTATACTCTCAAGGAGGTATATCAAGTGGAATGATTAGCTACCCTTTGCTCAAATATGGTATTGTGGATGTTATCCATGTAGATGAAAGATTGATTGACCATTCCCCCAAGGTAGTGTGATAAAAGGTGTGTATCACTTGGAATGAATGACTCACACTTCCGCTAGGATAGTATTTTATTAATGAATATGAGAAAGAGGAATCGTTAATTAACCCTCCCTCCATAATAGTAACCTCAAATAATATAAACATAGATAAATATTCCAAGTAAGGGTTGGGTAACCTATCGTCTATAACAATACCCTTAAGGAGGCAAATAAATTGGAAGCACTGATCAAGCCTTCATCAAATATGATATTTTGGCAATGGTTCATGTATAGGAAGGGTTGATTAGCACTTCCTCTAGGGTAAAATTATTCACATAAAGGAATTGTCTATTGAAAAATGGAAGGGTCAGTTGACCCTTCCACTAAGATAGTATTTTATTGAAAAATACGAGAAAGAGGAATTGTTGGCTAACCCTTCCGAAATATGGTATTTTCCTCTTTCATAATCTAGAGGAAGAATCAACCAAAAATTTCTCTATGATAGTATGACTAAAGATATGGATCACTTATAAGGTTCAAACAACCCTTCCACCATGATAATGACATAAAATATTATAATCCTTTAGAATTATTCCAAGGGAGGACTAGTCTATCCTTCCTCTAGGACAATACTCTCAAGGAGGAAACACAAGTGGAAGGGAAAAATAATTACCTTGATTTAGAAGGGTTGGTATATACAATTCCTTGATGTTAATGACCTAAAATATTATAATATTAGGGAAATATTCTAGGTTAGGATTGGTCCTCCTCTCATATAGGATAATAATCTTAAGAACTTAGATGAAGAGGAAAGGTTATCCAACCATTGCTAAAATATATTATTTTACTCATGATTGATGTAAATGAAGGGTCAGCTGACCCTTCACCTAAGATAGTATGATCAATTAGGTGGATAACATGGAAGAGATGACCAACCCATCTTCCAAGATAACATTCTCAAGGATATAGAAAAGGTATAAGGGTTAGTTGGTACCTCCTAAAAAATAGTCTTTATGTGATGATCTATGTCAAGGAAGGGTCTACCAAAACTTCCTCCAGGATAGTATTATTGTAGAGGTGGATCACATAAAAAATAGTGTAATACATCCTCTGGGATAGTACTCTCAATAATGCAAATGAAGAGGAATGGTCAACTGGGCCTTCCTCAAATATGGAACGTTTGTCATGATTCATGTAGAGGAAGGATCAACCAACCTTCCCTCCATAATAGTATGATCAATGAGGTGGATCACATGGAAGGGTCAATTGACCCTTCTTTAAGGATAATATTCTTAAGGATGTGGGGAAAGTGTAAGTATTATCTTACCCTTCCTCCAAAGTGATGTTTGGGTGATAATTGGTATTTGGTATTTCTTATTTTACTAAGATTGCTTGTTGGGATCGACTAGTTTTAGAGATAATGCAATGAGGAAGTTCAAGGAATGAAGTTGCATGGTAGTGCTATATGGTTTATATGTGGCCCTAGCATTAGTACTAGGATGTGACATGGAGTGTAACATGGTGGAGTAGGGGGCAGTTGTGTGGCACATGAGTTGCATTGAAAACATGGGCTTGAACTTAATGATGAATGAAAAAGGGTTTTAGTCGGGATTTTGAAGTTTACGTCCAAAATTGTGGAGTTTACCCATTGAGTAGTCCATTCAAAGAATCATTTCCCATAGCTTATGAAAAACACCAATTAGAAATGGTGTTGGATAAGCATGATACCATATTTATGGGAAGGATGATGTTCATTGATGATGTTAGTAGAGGATGCATGGAAGAAGTAGAAAACAACACATGGACCCAAAATAGGGGTCATGTAATGGCATAATAGTGCCATATGGAAAAGAAGATTTTATCCATATGGAAAGGGATTTTTCCAAGCAGTAAAAAATTCATTAAGTGTTAGGAGGACTTGATTTTAGACACAATGTAGCCTTAAAAAAACAATTGTTAGGGGGTTAAAGTAGAGAAAGGCATCAAAGAAGTTTCATAAAAACTTCCCTTCAAGGAATCTTTTGCCTTCGTCCATCGACAAGTGCAGATAGTTGGACCTGATGAGATGGTGACATAATCTAGGAGGAAAGGTCAATTAAAAGATTCAATAGCTAGTGACATCAACATGATGTCATACAACTGAAAAATTCAATCATGTGGAAGTGAATATAGTCATATCTACCTCGAGGAATATTTTCTCGTAGGTGTTTTCCAAGCCAACCATAGAAACCAATGGATGATTTTGATGGGCATGACATTAGGGTGATGTCAGCCCAATAAGAATCATATTGAGGGAAAGGATATGGTTGATTTAATAAGCCAACAACTATTGGAAAGGGCCCATTATGGAGGGTCATTAAGGAATCTCTTTCCCCCAACTACTAGGACGCTCGAGGAGAATTGTTGATGATGGAAACCAATAGGTTAAGGTACTAGTCATAGAGTCACGATCTCTCACTCTAGGCTAAACATTTTGGCTAATAAAAGGAATAGACATTGAGGATAAAATTGGTATTATTGGGAGGCATTATTGCTCTATCAGGGCCATGGTCATTGAATTTTAAGATCTTACACTACCATTATAGTGCTATGGTGGTTGAGGAATGCACTAGCACATAATATATTTCAACGAAGGAAGGAATGATGGCTAAGTGAAGGGTCACGAAAGTGTAGAATGAAAACTTGGTAATATGGAAGGATGATGACGTTGTGTATGAAGATAGAAGAAATCTTAGTGACACTTGAAAAAATTTATCTGGCTCTTCCAACCTCTACATGAGACAACAAGGAGAACATTAAATGTATTAGCATGGTATCAAAGCTCGAAAATTATGTGCCTCGTTTCATCAAAAAACTAGGTGTGTAATAGAGGAGTCTATAAGTGGAGGGGATTTGGGGATAGTGACCCAAGGGTCATTTTATTATGAGGACTTAGTGGTAGTGGGGGGTATATTTCTTGTTCCAAAAATTGTGAGTTTGTTTTATATTTCTTTAAATCATGCACATGTTTTGTATTTCTTAAATCACACAAGCGATTTTAAAGAATAGTTTTTTTACAGGAGATATAAATGATGGAATTTGAATTGTTATGCAATAGGAATGTGTTTCAAAACACCTAAACCATTCCTCATCATAAATATATCTGTCACCTCTAATTGAGCTAAGTATCTTCCTTGGAATTAACATCAGTGAAAAAAAACCTAAATGTTAAAGCCTAGCTAGCTAAGCTAGCACTCTAAATAGTTAGTGATTTTATTTAGAATCAACATTACCAGTTAACTTGACCTAGACCTCTATCTTTAAACATGTGTGATACTGAAAGGTGTTCCTTATTAAATGAGAATGCACCAGATTAATATGTATTGCACCTTGCATTGGGATGTGTGCTAGTATTTACGTGTATTATTCTTGGAGAGATCCTTTTATCTTCCCAACTCTCTCTCTCTCTCTCTCTACACATTTCTATCTTCTCCTACCCATCCCCTTCCCTCTCTCTCTCTTCACCCATTCCCCGTTTATTTTCCTCACATTGTCTCCATCTCTCTGTTACTCTCCCTTCCTCCCTTTCTCTCTCCATCTATCCCTCTCTCTTTCCATCACTCTCCTTCCCTCCATTCCTCCCTCCCTATCACACCCTCTCCCTCACTCTCTTTGTCCATACCTCTCATTCCCTCACGCTCTTCCTACCTGTGTGTCTCTCTCCTCCCAATTTCACACTCAAAACCGCTCTCTTGCTATATATAATATATAGTAATATATAATATACAATAAATAAGATACAAATTTATAATAAACACTAAAAAATGTATAAATTTAATAACAATAACAAATTCTAAAAATAAATACACACATATATGTAATGAAGTAATAAAAAATATACTAAATATAATACAAAAATGGAAACCATACTATACCATGTGCAATACTATTGCCTTCTCAATGCCATGAGCCCATAAAACACTACCATTAAGTTGAAGCAAAATTTAATGGCATATGCACATGTTATAGCTCTATCAATTCTCAATGCCATGAGCCCATAAAAAACTACCATTAAGTTGAAGTAAAATTTAATTGCATATGTACATATTATAGCTCTATCAAGCTCCATAGCACGATGAAGAGATGTAGTTTAATTGAGGGTTTTATTTGGAGATAAAAGAACCTTTTAAAAGCTTTATGGAGGACTTAAAAAATACCCTCACAAAGCTACATTTCCAACCTTTGGAACACAATTTCTTCCAAAAAAGAGTAACCCACTTCCATGGATTCACCCTTATTTCAATTTTAAATGAAAATAATATAAAAAATATTTATCTCCATTGGCTTATTCATAAAATAAATAACTATGTATTATGGTTTTTTGTATTTATTTTCTTATGAGAGTAATATAAGAAATAAATAATTGAAATAAAATATTTAGAAAACAATTACTTTGAATTTGTTGTATTTATGGTGCAAACTTACATAAATGAATTTTAGTTTGACATGTAAACATGAAAAATAAATATTATAAAATAATTATTTGTGAGTTTAATTCTAATTTATATATTCATAAAATAAATATTTGTAAATTGTTTACGTTTATGGTGGAAATTCAGATAAATAAATCCACTTGTACATGTCTAAATTGCAAACACAAAGTTAGCTACCATACTTTATAGATCTTGCCAATATAGCATACACCACTTCCTTAAATGTATGGTGCTATAATCCACTTCCAATAAGATCAATAAAAATTTACTCCACTTTAATACCACATAGTAAGAATGGTGCTAACTTGTCCATCAAATATGGTGATATAATTCATTTTTAATATGATACATAAACATTTACACCACATAAACATCACATAACATATATAGTAGTAACTTATGGTGCTAAAAGAAGGCTTTTCTTGTTGTATCAGTCATTTCATTGTCTCAATTCAGATCACGTGACTGTTACCTTTGTTGTGTTGGGTTTGTTTTATATTTTTTCCACGACTAATCATGCGCGGGGGGGTCAGAGGGGGGGCGATAGCCCCCCCTGTACGTTGTGCTGGGTGCAATGTTGGGGGGGTCAGAGGGAGGCAGTAGCCCCCCCTGTCGGGGTCAGGGGCAGTGCCCCGGAAAATTTTTTTGGTTCTTATTTTCCATTGGGCGGATCCACCCATGGTTTTTTTCATGGGTTTGCACATGGTTTTGGGGTACGATGGTTTTTGGCCCCTGGTATTTTGTAGATCTAGTCAAGGGAACTACGATTATGTTCTAATCCAGTGTTAATGGATTGGGGTTTATGAATGCTTCGGCATGTATATATATGTGTTGTAACAATAAAAGGAATATAATGAAAAATCAAGCTAGTCGTCCCGATTTGGGATCAGGGGAAAATATCTATGTTTATCTATTTTATGTTTTATGCTCTTGCTACTGTTTATTTTCTGTCTTTAATATTCATTTGCAGATAATTTTTGTACAGGGTTAGAAACTACATTTGGTATCAGTGCAGTTTTGGCTTCAAGGGGATGCCTTTGCTGCTGAGGGGTTTTTTGCTCGGGCCTGAGGTAGACCCTGTTCATTGGGAGATCTACAGGATCGATTCTTGTAGTGAAAGAAGATGGCGAGCAATGGAAAGATAGAGATCAAGAAATTTAATGGTCAGAGTTTTGAGTTGTGGAAGCTCAAGATGGAGGATCTGATGGTGGATAAAGATCAGTGGATCGTGGTAGATCCGGGTACTAAACCAACGAAAATATTAGATGAAGACTGGAAGAAGATGGATTGGAAGGCAAAGAGCACAATACGATTGTGTGTCTCAGATTTAGTATTTTTGAATGTATCGAGGGAAGCTACAATGAAGACCTTATGGGAAAAGCTAGGGACTTTGTACCAATCTAAATCTCTGGTGAATAAATTGTTCTTGCGGAAAAAGCTATATAAATTGAGGATGAAGGATGGAGACTCGGTGACAGAGCATCTAAACGCCTTCAATAATGTGGTAAGTCAGTTGTCATCTGTTGATATTAAAATCTCAGATGAAGATAAGTGCATCTGTTTGTTGAGTTTTCTGCCAGATTTGTGGGACAGTCTAGTTATTGCAATAGGTTTCAATACAGCTACCTTGAATTTTTATGACATTGTCTCAGCCTTGTTGTCGGATGAAATGAGACAAAGAAATATGGAGGGTCAGAATGGAGATGCCTTGTCGGATGAAATGAGACAAAGAAATATGGAGGGTCAGAATGGAGATGCCTTATCTCTATGAGGAAGGTCCCAGAACAAAAACATGAATAAGGTTTCGAGTGGGAGATATAAATCTAGAGGGAGATCTAAATCTCCTGAAAAATTTGTAAAGGTGTGCTAGAAATGAAAAAAGGAAGGGCACTACAAAAAGGATTGCAGATCTAAAGCTCCTGAGAAAGGAAGGGTGTTTGATGATGCTCCTTCTGCAGAGGCAAAAACCACCTCAGATGAAGGTGGGGATGTGTATTTGGCTTCTTCTTCAAATACACATGTAGATCATGAGTCATGGTTGATTGACTCGGGTGCATCCTTTCACTTCACTCCCCATAGGGAGTGGTTCTGCAAGTATGAGAAATATGATGGCGGTGATGTCTTCCTAGGGGATGATAGGAAGGCAAGAATCGTCGGACGTGGAAAATTCAAGCTGAATCTGCAAGGTGGAAGGATTGGAACACTCACAATTGTTACACTTACATTCACATTGACGAGAAATATGATTTTTTGTAAGCAAGGTGGATGATGCGAATTCTTAAAAACCATGTTCAAAGAAAAAGATACCTACAAGATGGTTTGGGGAGCAGTATTAATGCGGGAGTTCAAATTAGAACTGTACAAGCTTCGAGGGCAACACTGTTATTCTTGGGTGCAATAGTTTCTATAGTTCTCAAAAGTGGAACAGAAAGCCTAGCAGTCTCTGGAGAAAAGACCATGCTATGGCATCAAAGGCTTGGACATATTGAAGAGAAGGGCCTTCAGATACTACATGGAAACGGTATGGTAGAAGGTATGTCTAATAGCTCTCTAGATTTTGATTTCTGTGAACATTGAGTATATGGGAAGCATAATTGGGTGAGTTTTCCTTCTGGTGCTAAGAGGGCTAACAAGATATTAGAGCTTGTGCACAGTGATGTGTTTGGACCTGTGTTGGTTCCATCACTGGGTAAGTATATGTACTATGTTTCATTCATAGACGACTTCTCAAGGAATCCATGGATATGTTTCTTGAGGAAAAAATTTGAAGTCTTTCACATATTTAAAGAATTTAAGGCTCTGGTGGAAAACCAGAAAGAGAAGAAGATAAAGGTGCCGAGGACAGATAATGGTGGGGAGTTTTGCAAGAAGGAATTTGAAGAGTTCTGTAAGAAGTGTGGTATAGCACGGAAGAAGACTACTCTATACACACCTCAGCAAAATGGAGTTGCAGAAAGAATGAAAAAAACGCTTATGGAAAAGGAAAGAATCATGCTTAGTGGTATCACGTTAGGACAAGAATTCTGGGCAGAGGCAGTGGAGACTGCATATTACTTGGTTAACAGATCACCTTCATCAGCGTTGGAGGATAAGACTCCACATGAGGTATGGACTGGTAAGAAACCCTCTCTTTCACATCTGAAGGTATTTGGATGTGATGCATATGTACATGTTCGAAAAGAGAAAAGGACCAAGTTGGATAATAAATCTGAAAGGTGCATCTTTATTGGGTATAAGGATGGTTTAAAGGGTTACAAGCTTTGGAACCGAGGAACAAGGAAGGTTGTGTACAACTAAGATGTGGTGTTTAGAGAGGTGGAAGATGTTTTTAAACATGAATTCCTACCAAAGTAACATGAAAAGATAGAGTTTGAACTAAAGGAGGATGAATCAGACTCTACAATAGAAGAAGAATCAGAAGAGGAAGAGCCACAAACTCCAGCTGTTAGAAGATCATTTCGGGAAAGAAGACAACCAGAAAGGTATATTCCATCTGATTTCTGTTCAAATTTTTCTTTAACTATAACTAATGATGATTCCAGAACTGTCAGAGAGGCAGTAGATTCAGAGGATGGAAAACTCTGGAAGGAGGCCATGGTTGATGAAATGGCATCCTTGCATAAAAATGAGGCATGGTATCTGGTGGAGTTGCCGGCTGGAAGGAAGCCCATCGGGAGCAAATGGGTGTTTAAGAAGAAGATGAATGTAGAAGGCAAGGTGGAGAAATACAAAGCTCAGTTGGTAGCAAAAGGTTATTCTCAGGTGCTGAGAATTGATTTTGGTGATATTTTTTCTCCTGTTGCCAAAGTTACTTCTATTAGATTATTTTTATTTTTTGCTGCTGCATTTGATTTTGAGGTAGAACAGATGGATGTGAAGACAAAATTTCTTCACGAGGATATGGAAGAGAAGATCTACATGAAACAACCTGAAGGCTTTATGGTGAAGGGGAAGAAAGAACTATTATGCAGGTTAAATAAGTCTCTGTATGGGTTAAAACAATCAACAAGGATGTGGTATCATAAATTTGATACCTACATACGGGGATTTGGCTTCACCAGAAATAAGGAGGATCACTGTGTTTATTTTAAATTAATTGGTGATCGTGTTATTTATTTGGTCTTGTATGTGGATGATATGTTGTTGATTGGAAATGACAAAGAAATTATCCAAGATTTGAAGACCTAACTGTTATCCAAATTCGACATGAAGGATCTTGTGCTGCAAACTATATTTTGGGCATGGAAATTAAGAGAGATCGGGCAAAGAGGAAGCTTTGGTTAAACCAGAGGAAGTATGTCGAGACTATATTGTAGAGGTTCAATATGCAGGATAGTAAACCAGTGAATGTTATGATTCCTATAGGTACAAAGCTGTCTGCTGAACAGTCTCCCAAGACACAAGAAGAAGAGGAGGATATGTCCTATGTTCCATATGCAATTGCAGTGGGTAGCCTGATGTATGCAATGGTCTGCACTAGACTAGACATTGCACATGCAGTGGGAGTATTGAGTAGGCTTATGTCAAACCCAGGGAAGGAGCATTGGACAGCAGTGAAGCAGGTTTTCAAATATTTACATGGCACTAGTGATTATGTCTTGTGCTACCAGGGAAGACCAGGATTGGAAAGAATGTTGGACATTCATGGTTTTGTTGATGCAGATTGGGTTGGAGATCTAGACCAAATAAGATCTACAAGTGGGTATGTGTTTAGCCTATTTGGAGGTGCTGTTAGTTGGATGAGTAAAATATAGTCTGTAGTGGCTCTTTCAACTACAGAGGTTGAATACATAATAGCCACTCATGCAAGCAAGGAAGCAGTTTGGTTGCAGAGAGTGTGTTCAAGTATGGGGTTGGTGCAACAAGCTATAAGGATAGATTGTGATAGCCAAAGTGCAATTTTCCTGGCTAAGAACCCTACTTATCATTCAAATACAAAGCACATTCATGTTCAATATCACTTTGTGAGAGATATGGTTGAGGCTAAAAGGGTGTTGTTGGTAAAGGTGGAAAGTTTAGAGAATGTTGCAGATGCATTGACAAAGTCTATGAGTACTCAGAAGTTCTCTTGGTGTAGAGAAACAATGGGTGTTGCAAAGCTGGGCTAATGGCTCAACTCTCCGGTGGCCCCCTACGGAAAGAAAACAACAAGTGGGAGAATGTTGGGTTTGTGTTATATTCTTTCCACCACTAATCATGTGCGGGGGAGTGGTAGCCCCCCTTGTCAAGGTCCGGGGCAGCACCCCAAAAAAAATTCGTGGTCCTTATTTTCCAGTGGGCTAATCTACCCATGGTTTTGTGCATGGGTTTGCACATGGTTTTCAAGTACAATGGTTTTCGGCCCTTTGTATTTTGTAGATCCGGTCAAGGGAACTACGATTATGTTTTAATCCAGGGTTAATGGATTGGGGTTTATGTATGATTTGGCATGTATATATATGTTTTGTAATACTAAAAGGAATATAATGAAAAATCAAGCTGGTTGTCTTGATTTGGGATCCATGGGAAAATCTCTATGTTTATCTGTTTTATGTTTTATGCTCTCGCTACTATTTATTTTCTGTCTTTAAGATTCATTTGCAGATAATTTTTGTACAGGGTTAAAACCTACATGCGGGTAGGTCTCTCATAAACCCTACCATATGCCTAGACGCCTTTGTAGGGTGAGTCTCATTTTTCTTTGTTGGCAGTTTTACTACATCACTATCCACGTAACCCTCACTAGTTCGCGAATTTTCAATCCAAGGTTTAATTCTCTTGGCATTAGTTCAGGGTTTTGTGATGGATGAGACCTCAAACATTTACCCAACAAGCATAGCCATGATTTCACATTTAAATGTCATCGCTTCTTCATAATACCAAGGATTCTTTATGAAATCGCATCGAATTTCTTCTCAAGCCCATCTGGTAAACCTTATCAAATGTTGGATTTGTTGAATGGCGCCTTTAAGAGGTGATCGGAAATTACGTCTCTCCATTAACGGAAAACCAATTTATCATTTCTTATTCTCCACGGCATGATTCCCACTATGAGGGGGAATGAAAACTACTACACTTGGTCACCCTTGCATGGGTTCGAACACACCCACCATACTTTTCCTCTCCTTCCCTTAATCTATACACAACTATTGTTCAAAGACACGATATTCAGAGATTGGTGATCGTTTGACGCCCTTATGTTCCTCCACAATTTCCCTTCCACCAATACCCATTTAGGGATTCAGATATGCTCTCCACTTCATGTTACATATATCTTGCACCAAATTAATTTTCTATTGATTGCAATCGTTTACTAGGAAATCAATTCCACTGCAACTACTCGTAATTATATCACATTGATATATGGAGTACCAGAGTTGTGCTATATTTTATGTGAAATTTTTTTTTTTGGCCGAGAATGAGGATGCCAAGTTCATGTATGAGAAAATATGGAATACCAAGATGGATAGAAAGAGCAGGTTTTTTTTTGAAGAGTGAGCCCTTCCTTTGAGGTATATTTGTTTGAGAATTAAAAAATAATACTAATAATTAAACTATATATTTTTTTAAGCTAAATTGAAATTGGTCATAGTGATAATTAGGGTTTTTATCTTCATTCTTGAAAGTATTGAGTGACTGCTGTAAGCTAAATCAGCCATATGAGTCATTAAGTTTAATTTTCTTCTAATTTTATAATTCTTGTTTGTGAGTGTATTAAACGGGAAGACATAAATTTATAGGCAAATTATGAAATATCTTTTTGATTTTCTGAGCCTAATACTCAAGTTCTACAATCTAAAATAATATTCAATTCCTTAATAATGAGCATAGGAGATCAAATTTTTAAATTTTAAAACGTTTTAAGAATTATTGAACCTTATATTAAATTTCAAAGTTTTTAGTTACCCTTAATCACTATTTAATAAAAAACTTTCACTTTTATTAACCGTTTGGTTTGTAGGCATCCTAAACCATGAAATTTAAAAACACATTTAGCCATGAAAATCTTTCATTAGCTCTCTTTTATACTTACAAAACCAGTCTAAAACCATTTTTAAATAAGGAAAATGTTAAAATATCTATTAATACTAAACATAAATTGCCATAGAAATTCAATACAACCTTAACCCAAATAAATGTAAAGATAAATAACATTATATTTATATTATATCATGAACACTTTGTGCTTATATTCTGTCATTATAATAAAAAAAAACAATTTCAAATTTATAAGTATTTTCACTGCAATGCAACAGATAATCTCATACTTCACGTAAATAATTTCATTTTTAATATTTTATATTTCTTTTATTTTTTTTTTACAAACTGTGACATGTTTCTATCTAGCATATTTTTAAATCGCTAGTTTTACATTGATTTATAATTTAAAAACACATTTATATTACAATATTGTTATATCGTTAATTTTATATTTAATTTTGGAGTTTGGTCTTAATAAATGTGATTTTAGTTATACACATAAAATAGATAATGAAATGGATAGAAATTGATATATTGTAAGTATCAACTTATTTATTTTAGTTTTGTGATACATTTTTCAAAAATAAAAAATAATTATATTTTATTTTATTTTAAATTGTTATTATTATTTGAATTTTAAAAAAATAATTAAAAAAGAAATAAAATTATATGTGACAATATTTTTAGCCATAGAAGTTATTAGTTTGTAAATAGATTTTATTACAATATAATAGTTTATCGATATTACATGGCTAAAAATAAATAAATCATTTCGTAAGACACTTATTCTTATCACATTTTTTAATTAATTAATTTACCAAAATACTAACATAATGTATCATAGTTATTAAAAATTTTCTAGATAACTTCAATCCCTATTATCATCTCATAATAATTATTATTCATTAAATTAATATTGTAAAAGTAAAATTTGTAAAAAATATATTCGAAGATAAATAAAGTATAAATATTGAGAGTGCAAGCTTCTGTGATCCATAACATTTTAACTATAAATCTTCCACGAAATCACATAAGGAATTTTTGGAACCGACGCGTTTCGAACTACCAATTGTAGTTCATCATAAGGATAATGAAGAATGGCTGATCTGACATACACATTTATACCATGAAGAGAGAAGCAACGGTCAAGACCCAAAGAGTCAAAAAACAGTAAAAAATAAAAACAATTATAAAATCATCCAAAAATACAACTCACACATCCTTAAAATTAAAATGGTCAACTAAAAATAAAAATATAAAAAGACCTAATTACCCCTTCGTATAAAATTAACCCAAAAAACTAACTTAACTTCCCCACATAAACAATATAAATAAGTTATCAACTGAACAGATATTCAAGTCAAAGACATAAATTATAAATAAATAGAATAATAATAATAATACAATAAAATCAATTACTAAAATTAGAAACAATAAAAATAAAATAAAATAAAGAATAAAAGGACCTACTACAAAGTAAAATAAAAACTAATGAATTCAAGTCAAAGTCATAAAACTAAAAATAAATAATTTATAAATAAATAAAATAAAATAAAGAATAAAGAATAAAGAATAAAAGGACCTACTACAAAGTAAAATAAAAATTAACGAATTCAAGTCAAAGTCATAAACTAAAAATAAATAATTTATAAAGAAATAAAATAATAAAATCAATAAAATAATTTATGAATGAATAAAAAACTGTTAAAAATTAAAATTAAAATAAATTAAATGTATTATATTTTAATTACTAAATAAATAAAATATTAAAATAAAATAATAGAAAAATAATAATAAGACCAAATCATAAAAATCAAAGAATAACAAAATCCTTACAGGGAATGAAGAGATGGAATCCAACAACTGCTAACTTTCCATCCATCATCCCTATTCAATGTGCGGGACCTCTTCTCAATCTCAATCGCCTCCCTAAATTTCCGGTGATGGAAATGGTCAATCCTAGCCAGTATTCTAGCGTCCTCCATACAAATGTGATGCTTCGCCTTTTCTGCATGCTCAACTAATGCAGAGGACTTGGTTCTACCATGCCTAATATCCGCAGCATGCTCTTGGAACCTCTTATTAATTGACCGACCAGTTTCACCAATGTAGGGAGTCTCGCAAGAGCACGGAATCAAATAAAAACCTTTCACGCTTTTAGGGTCCAACTGGTCCTTAACCGATTTAAGGGAGCCTCGAATGGTGTTTAAAGGTTTAAAAGAAGAAGAGATCTTATGTTTGCTTAAAATCCGTGTGATCCTATCAGTAGTACCTTGAATAAAAGGTAAATGAACTTTACCAACAACATCACCACTAATCTTACTCAGTCTAGGACCTTTGTTCACATTCATGAAAGCCCTCAAACCTTGAATTCTACTATAACCATTATCTCCGAAGACTTTAAGGAGATGGGCTTTCTCTTCATCTAAATGATCATTATCAGAAATTCTAAGAGCTCTTGTAGCTAAAGTATTCAAAACTCCAAGTTTCTGAGCAAGAAAATGATGAGAATCAGAATGCAGATACTGCTCCGTGTGCGTCTTTTTCCAAAACACACGGTGCGAGAAAGATCCATTATTATTTCTAGAGATGAGAACATCTAGGAAAGGAAGGTTCCCATCAGTTTCAGTTTCCATCGTGAACTTGATGGATTCAGATTGACTATTCAAGTACCGATGGAAAGCCTCTAATTCAAGATGAACATGAGACCAATTGATGAACGTGTCATCAACAAACCACTTCCAAACCTTGGGTTTTAAAGGAGCAGTCGCCAAATCTCTCGATTCAAAATATTCCATAAAAAGGATGGTTACCACCGGCAAGAGCGTGGAACCAATGGCTACACCACAGGTTAGCTCATAAAATTCTCCTTCAAAACTGAAAAAGGTAGACGTGAGGCAAATTTCCACCAACTTAGCAGTATCAAGATCAGTGAGATGCCTGATAACCCCAACCGCCTCCATAATAGGAATGTTAGTATAGAGAGAAATGACATCAAAACTAACCATATATTCATTAGGTTCGCAAACCGAGCTTTTTAACTCATGAACAAAAGAAGCAGAATATTTCACGTAAGAATCTGTCTGACCAACAAGAGGCTTAAGCTTATGGGCCAAATACTTAGCTAGGAGATAGGCAGGCCCACCAATAGTATTAACAATGGGTCTAAAAGGAACACCATCCTTATGAATCCTGGGGAGCCCATAAATCCTAGGGGTGACAAGATTGCTTTCAATGAGCTTCGAGCTCATAGGACCCACCGTGCAACTAGACTTAATAACATTTTCCACCATCTTTGAGACCTTATTAATAGGGTTCTTAGAGAGCTTCTTATAACTCCCACTATTACAAATATGGTCAAGCATCTTTGCTTTATAATCCTCCTTATTCAGAATTACAATGGCGCCACCCTTATCAGCCTTGAGGACAACAATATCAGGGTTTTTATTAAGGGCCTTAAGAGCCAAAAATTCTGATTTGCTAATGTTGCTCTTCGGAGGTTTAGATTTCCTAAAAGCAACGGTGCAATCCTGCCTAATGACATCTTTCACGCTATCAGATAAATATTTAATACCATATTCAATACTACAAATAATATCATCACAAGGAATCTTCCTAGAAGCTAGAGAAAAATTCAAACCCTTACTTAATAAAGAGAAAACAGAAGAATTAAAAGAGAACCTAGAGAGATTAATAACTCTTTTATTAATATTATTACTATTATTATTATTATCACTACTAACATTATTACTAATTTTATTACTATTATTGTTACTATTGTTAATATTGCTCTCGTTAATATTATTATTATCACCATAATTATCATTATTATTATTTTTACTATTAAAATTATTAAAATCACTAATGCTAGTATTATTATTAAAATTACGAATATTATTATTAATAATATTATTATCAATAATAAAATTATTATTGTTACAATCATTGCTATAATCATTATTATTAATATAATTATCAAATGTCATACCATTAACATTATCAATAAAATTAATATTATTATTAATATTGTAATAATTAGTGTTGTTAATGTTATTCAAATTAAAACTATTGAAAGAGTTATCAATACCACCATCATTCATATATGTGCCTGCGTCGGAGGAACCGGTGGATCCACACGAATATTGAAAGCATTCATGGAGCCATCACTCACCTAATCTACCGTGGAGGAAACGCAGGAAGAGGGGTTCAAAGAACCCACCGTCGAGTCATTGATTAATGATGGATTACTGCAAACCTTCAATCGATGCATCAAACTGCACAGGGTCAGCAGCACTGTTTTCAACCGCTGCTTCCATTTGCACATGGTCAGCAGTAACGTATTCAATGGTAGAGGATACGCCGGTGTTTGACGCTCCAGATAACTGGTCCATTTCACGGATTGAGGATTCTTTGCTACAACCAATCACAGGGACTAGAGCCTCCACAAGTGCTTGACTTCCAACCGCAGAACAGGGATGAGAAGCATTGCTTCTATTTTCCAAAAAATCATTCGCCTTACGCTGGGAACCAATTAAGTCATTTAACGCAGAGATTTGTCTATGGTTAACCTTACTCTGAGAACTAGAAACAGGACCAGTTTCTTTTAACGCAGAGATTTGTCTATGGTTAACCCTACTCCGAGAACCAGAAACAGGACCAGTTTCCAAAATCGCTCAAAACAGTTTGTAGTTCGAAACACTTCGATTCCAAAAATTCCTTATGTGATTTCCGAGAAGATTTATAATTAAAAAATATAAATACTTAAAAATAATAATTAACTGCCCATATAAATTTACCTTACTTTAAAAAAAAATGCTTGAAAAAAATTTTCAATCAACTTTAATATACTAAATATGTATGATAACTCTTACTTTTGATACTATTTTTTCTAAATAAAAGAATGGATTGTAATATGTACAGACTTGATATTAAAAAAAATATACGACTACTTAAAAATGTGATATGGAAGAAGAGGGGCCGAAGAACTCTGCAGGAATCTATACAGCTAGTAGGTGAATCTTTGATAAATACAGGAAGGATAATGCCGTTAACAACGGTGTTCCAACAAATCCCCAAACACACATGATGAAAGTGCTCTCTTGGAACATAAGGGGTCTCAATAGTAAGGGGAAGCAGAGAAACTTGAAGAAAAAATTGCAAGAGGAAAAGCCACAGGTCATGCTCATTCAAGAAACAAAGGTAACAGGACATAAACTAGAAGAAGTCATTCAATCTTTAAAACTGCAATACCAAGCAATCGCTATAGATGCAGTAGGCATTGCAGGCGGCCTAGCAATATTGTGGAACACTGCTGAAATAGTTGCAGACGGATGGATCAGTCTACCTAGGATTCTCTCAGCAACATTTAGACAAATAGGCGCAGAAGAAAGAATTTTCATATCAGCAGTTTACGGACCCCCAATTCCAGGAGAGCGAGCTGCTTTCGTCCAGAGTATACGCACTTTAAAAACTCTACATGGTGAACAGTACTGGGTAATAGGTGGAGATTTCAACATGATCTCGGACTTATCAGAAAAAAAATGAGGTACAAGGAGGGAAGATCCTGATATGATACTCTTCAGAGATCTAATAACAGACCTAAGACTAGTTGATATCCCAACGATCAATGGGAAGTTTACATGGAATAACAGGAGAGGACAAAGATTCCAGGTAGCATCGAGACTGGATCGCTTCCTCGCCTCAGAAGCATTTATAAGTCAGGATAAATATTTTGAAGCAGCCATTCTTCCAACCTTGGGGTCGGATCACTGGCCAATTCGTCTAGAAGTGGATGTCAAGGCAAGCCCCCACAACCTCCCTTTCCGTTTTGAACAATTCTGGTTAAGAGACCCGGGCTTCATCGACAAAATCAAAAACTGGTGGAGCACAATACAAATAAGAGGAAGGAATAAAATGCATTTGTTTCAACTTCGCCTGAAAAAATTAAAGGAGGAAATAAAAAAATGGAACAAAGAGGAATTTGGGAATATACACCAGGTACAACTTCACCTATCAGCAAAGATGAAGGAAATCCAGCAGCAGATAATTCTACAGGGCCGAACACCAGAACTTGTGATTGAAGAAGGTGCCACGCTCAGTCAATTAGAGGAAAGGCGTAAACAAGAAGAGATCTTGTGGAAGCAAAAATCGAGGATACAATGGCTCAAGGAAGGAGACCGCAACACCAAGTTCTTCCACAACGCCATGCTGCAACGCCGCCAGCATAATAGAATTTTCTCTTTGAAAACGGCCAATGGGGAAAGGAAAATCAAACATGAGGACATAGAAGGCGAGTTAGTGAATCACTTTAGAGACAGACTCACAGAACCCCAACCTAATCGACAGGAAGACATTGCAAAAGTAACTGCTCATATTCCAAAACTGATCACTAGAGAGCAAAATCTAGCCTTATTAAGGGAAATAACACTGAAGGAGGTGGAGGAGGTGGTGCTGAATTTGCCCAAGAACAAAGCACCGGGACCAGACGGATTTACGAGTGAATTCTTCATTGCAGCCTGGCCATTCATGGGCACCGACATTCTGGAAGTCGTAGAGGAATCACGCAGATTAAAAACGATATACCCAGCAATGAATGCAACCTTTATCACGCTTATACCTAAGCATAAAGAGGCAGACACAGCAGAAGGGTTCAGACCAATAGCACTGTGCAATGTAATTTATAAAATTATCTCAACGATCATGGTAAATAGACTAAAGCCTTTATTGTCTAATCTCATTTATCGAGAACAGACAGGTTTTGTGAAAGGACGAAAAATCCTTGATGGAATCATTACAGCCCAGGAAGCCATGCATTCCCTTAAGACGGATAAACGAAGAGGAATGCTGATCAAACTAGATTTATCGAAAGCATATGACCGAATAAGTTGGCAATATCTCACAGAGGTACTCAGAGCTTTCGGTTTTGAAGAACGATGGATACAATGGCTAAGATCCTTCATGACTTCAGCCCATTATTCAATCTTAGTTAATGGCAGCCCGACTGACCCTTTTCAAAGCTCCCGCGGTTTGCGACAAGTGGATCCTATCTCCCCATTCTTATTTATAATAGCAGCGGAAGGCCTAGGCAGACTCCTCAAAGCACATCTAGCAGAAAGAAAGTTACAAGGTCTAAAATTATGGGGACCGAATTTATCATTGACTCATCAACAGTTTGTTGACGATGTTTTATTGTTTGGTCAGGCAACTTTAAAAGAATGCAAATCATTTCAAACAATTTTAAATATGTTTACGGCAGCTTCAGGGATGGAAGTGAATAATGGTAAGTCGAATGTCTATTTTTTTAACTGTCCTTTACAAAGTCAGACCTTTCTTGCCAGAACACTGGGATTCCAAATAGGATCATTTCCAATGAAATATTTAGGCATGAACCTGTATCCTGGACCTAGCAGAGTAGCAGATTGGCAGGACACATTACAAAGAGTAAACACTAGAATCCAGAACTGGGCTTTCAGATCTTTAAATGCACCAGGAAGACTTATCCTCCTAAAGATAGTACTGCAAGCTATACCGATATACCAATTGTCTGCAAGAGCATGTCCAAAAGGAATTTGTTTAAAATTGGTAAGGCAATTCAAAAAATTCTTATGGCAGGGAACTCAAGCTAATCGGAAATGGGCGCTCCTTTCTTGGGAGAAATTATTAGAAGCAAAAGCATCAGGCAGTTTGGAACTAAGGGATCCAGCTATCCTAAATAACGTGATGGGAGCAAAGCTATGGTGGAGGTGGGTGCAGAGAGGCACAGATCTTTGGAAAACTATTTGGACAATCAAATACGGAATGCCCCAAAACATATCAGGCCGTTTAAAGATAGATATCACTCCCAAAGGATCCCCAATCTGGAGCCTGGCATCACTCAACAGACACCTGATAAGATCACACAGCTTTTGGGAGATTAAGGATGGCAGCACAGCGCTCTTCTGGGAAGACTCATGGCAGCAGAGGGACAAACTATTCAGTAGGTTGGATTTGGGCGAAATTTTCCTGTTCACAAGTAGTCCAAACCAGCGACTACTTCAGCACTACTGGGAACACAATAATCAAGACCAGTGGAGGAAATGGAAAGACAAAACTACCTGGCCGACAGCTCCAGAAACTCAGCAATGGGGCAACTTCGCTAAGGAACTCAAAACAAGGAAAATCAGGAAAGCAGGGGGACCAGACATACTCCGATGGGGATATGGAACTAAAGGAATATTCTCAATAAAACAAGGTTATAGGATTCAATCACAACAACGTATTCAGGCAGGCAACTCTCTGTGGAAAAAGATCTGGGCATTAAAACAATGGCCAAAGGTAGAGTACTTCATATGGTTGGTTAGTCATAATAGGATTTTAACTTGGGAGAACCTTCAAAAACGGGGAATGGTAGGTCCCTCTCGATGCTCCCTATGTCAAGAAGAGCAAGAATCGACAGATCACATCCTCATCTCATGTCCTTTTGTGAATCAGCAGTGGAAAAACTTGACAAACCTCTTCAGGCAAACGGACAAAGACAACACCAGCATCGTTGAGACAATCAGGAAATGGAAAAAAGGTAAGTTTCAAAGTCAAGTGGTTGATAGAGCATGGAACCTATCTTTTGGATTCCTTATATGGAACACTTGGAAAGAACGGAATAGCAGAATTTTTAAAGATATAAAACTCACAATGCAACAAATCTGGCAACGAACCGTTGAGAATATCCGAGAAACCATCCTCAGTGAAAGCTGGACAGATGAAGATTGGAAAGTGACAGGTGTTGAAGTTCAAATTCTGGAGTATTTAAATCTAACACCCCAAATGCTTTACAGGCACTTATGGAAGTTCAGAACACCAAGGGAGACTACGGAGGATCATTGGGCACCACCTCAACCAGGGTTCATCAAATTAAATTTTGACGGAGCGTCCAAAGGCAACCCGGGCCAGGCAGGAGCAGGGGGAATCTTTCGCAATTCGCAGGGGAATGTATGCCGCTTTTATGCATTAGACTTGGGACATGCAACGAACAATGAAGCGGAATTAACTACAGTTCAACAAGGTATTAGCATAGCAATCCGGGAGAATTATCATAAACTTATTATTGAAGGAGATTCCGCCCTTGTAACAAATATTCTCAGGAAATTGCAACAGGGAACACCCTGGGAGAAAATAGCCCAAAGCTGGAGGACAGCAGGCCTCATTCAAGAAATAAGCCACTTACTGAAGAGGATTCATTACATGGTGCCAACGCATATCAGGAGGAAAGGAAATGCTGCTGCAAATTTCCTTGCAAACTAGGGATGCAAGAACAATGATAGAGCTATCGATGCTCGACCCACTGATGCAATCTGGGAGGTTGAATTATATTCTCTCAAAATGATAGTAGATAAGGATATGCATCCCCCCGATCGAGGTGAAAATCAGGAAAATAGGACAACCGGTGGCAATCGCTTGGCACACCGCCCTATGGACAACTAACAGTTTTAATGATGCACCGCCAAATTGTATTAGTAATGTGGGTGGTGGCATGTGTTAGCGTAATCATGACCATAATGTGCTCTGCTGGCTTGTCAGCGCCTCGGAAGGATGGCAAGGTTAAGGTAATGTATACGCCCCCCTCGCCCAAAAAGCCTATGCATAGCTTACAGAACCTACTGCGAGCAAAAGCTTGGGAGCAGAGGAGGGCGACCGCAATTGAGACTAGGTATGTATTTGGATCTGTCCTCATTTCCATGAATACTCTCTTGCACAATCGAAACTGGATAGAGATTAGTTGTCTTGCTAGGATTTTAAGATGGTATCTTTGGTCTGTCGCACCACTGAAAACCCCGGTCCGCCCCTGTTTTAGGGATCCCTGTCTATTTCTTAAAGCCTGTAGAAGTAAGACCATTACCATGGCCAATCATACGTTGCGGGAGGTTTTAGTTCTCTGGTATTCTATTGATAACAGGCCCCTTCCACAACCCTGGCCTTTGGTTATTTGGTTGAATTGCAGAGTCAGTATCGGTTGTGTGATACCTCTGATCCTCCTTAGTAAGGCGGATACGCAAACTGGTGCGTTGGGTTTAGTTTATTGTCGTCTGGAGTCTGTAGTTGCATGCTCGAAGGAGAACGACACAAAAGCCTTGCAAAACCCCTGTAGTTGCATGCTCAGGTTATTGGCGGCCAGCATGGTATTTTCTCTTGCGGCCAACATAAGCTATGCACATTTTCAAACTGGTACTCACGGTAATGCTTGGTTGCAAACCTTTTGCCTTGGCTCTGAGGTCTGCAATTTTCATGTTTCGGATTGGATTTTCGAAATCCATGGCAATGAGAACAGAGATTTTATCAGTGCTCTGGGTTTTATTACTGTTATTACTTTTCTGTCTGCCCTACTGAAAAGGACCAAAGCTACTATGGGGAAACGCTGTCTCCGTTCTGAGATAGCTAAGGGAAAACAAAAGATCCAGAATGAACAGGTGCCAGTGAAAAGAGGAAGGAAAACCAACAAAGAACATTTGGAGAATCTGGTGCTGAACTATATAGTTGGCAATGCATCTCCCACCCGAAATCAAATTCGTGGTTGGGAAAGAGAACTGCAGACAAACCCTGAAGACAGTGAAGCAGTTGTTGATATCCTTGACTTCATTCAGGATCCTGGCAATACTCGGGGACGCTTCACCTTATTTAACCAAACCATCCACACGTATTGGGTAATGAAATGTCTTCTGGCAAAAGCAATTCAGAGTGCACAACCTCCAGAGTATAAAGTTCAGCCAAAGACAGAGCTGTTCCTCAAAGACCTGCTGGAGAATATTGACACCAACCTGCAGCATATTAAATTTACCCAACATCAAGCAATTCAGAAATTGGATGACAGGATGGGAAGATTAGAGAAACTGCTCCAGCACATGCAACAGGCAGAGATGCCTGGATCTCGTGCCAATGATCCAGCCCCGGTGTCCTCGTCAGATGGCTAGTTACTCTTAGTTTTCAGTTTTATGGTTTTTTGGAAAGTTTATGAACTTAGTTTAAATGATAAGCTTGAACATGTTGAAACAGTAGGACAATTAGCTCATGCGAAGTATAGAAGAATGAGACAATTTCATTTTTGGCAAGCTTTTAACGGTATTAGATGGCCAACAGACCTGGTTTCCTGCGGGCAGGTTGAGGCCAAGAAAATGGAAAGTACCACCAAATTTACAAAAAAAAAAAAAAGTGATATGGAAGGTGAATAGTATCATGAAAAAAAGGGAGAGTGGGAAATGCGATCACTAAAAGGAGGATAGTTCAACACTATTATTAGAGATAGATTTGAGTTGAACAAATTCAAACTCCCTCATTTAAATGTTACAATGTAATTATTGGGCACATCATCATTTTATAAATAATAGCTTATAACTAAGATTATTACATTATTAATTATTTACATATTTGAAAAATAGTCTACTCACAAAATTGAAAGTGAAGAAGAATAAATATATCATAAATTTTTATTATAACTTAAAAAAAAATTGAGAAATCAATTTCATACTAAAATTACTCATTTTACATTAGATTAATCATATATATAAATACATCAATCATTAGTTGAAGATGGAAATTCTATCTTAACCCCATAATCATTTAGTTTAGAAAATATCTCAACCAAACACTAATCTAGAAACTATTTTAGTTGAACTACATATATCATATCTAATTAAATAATAAACAAATTTGATGATGAGGAACATCAATTAATATGCACAAGACAAGTAGGAGTTAAATCTCTAATTTCCTCGCTTAACTAGTACTTGTCTTTGATCTTCATGTCTACAAAGTCTTAATTAGATTTTTTAAACATCTTTCAAATCAAATAGAGCGAAGTACATCAAGTTGTCTCATAACCCTCATAAAGTGTAGTCTGCAAACAACACTCTCAAATTCCCGAATCACGAATCTCCCGAAGTCAATTACTGAACAACATCCCAAGTGTCGCATAACGTCATGAGAAGACCACTCCCACATCTTCAACAAATGAGGGATCCTTCCCTAGATCCACAACTGTTAAACGTTTTGGAAAACCATACATATTGAGTTTTACACCACATTATCTCTTAAAATAATTTCTTTAGGCACAATCAATCACCTTTTTTCTATAAATAAAATACTAAGCATTCTATGGACAAGCTCCCATCCACCAAGATACATGGGTACCAACTGTTGTATTCGCTAGTTATCTAGTGTAGTTGTCTAGATAAATAATGTATCTAGAGTCAGTTTTACAAAAATAACTCTTTATGTGATTTTGAATTTCATCATCACTTAATTTACAAACACAAATAATACTTTGTTGTAGTCGTTACAACACCCTCCAAAATTTAGTCCCTTTTTTAAAATTTCAGTGCCCCTGATCTAAGTCTGATGTGCCCTCGACCATGAACCTTGAGAAAGTCCCTTTCAAGCATTTTGCCTTCAAATCTTGGTTCATGACTTGTTTTCTTTAAAACTATTCACATAGTCGCAAAGTCAAAAAACCGATAAAATTACACATTTGCGACTAAGCGACCTAGCGACTTTGAGACCTCCAGCTCGCAAGGTCGCAAGGTCGCAAATTCTATAAAGATGCATGAATAGCGACTATACGACCTCGCGACCTTGTGACCTTCAGGTCGCAAGGTCACAAGGTTGCATCCTGGCCTAAATTTTCACATTCGCGACTATGCAACCTAGCGACCTCTAGGTCGTGTGGTCGCAAGGTCGCATCCTTCCCCAACTGGCCCCAATTTGCGACTTTGCGACTTGCATTAAATGATCACACATTCGACCCCTTTATAAATAAAAGGGGCACATAGGACGCATTCGGCCTGTGCTACAGAGCAAACAAAGCCAAATGGATCATTTTTTTTTCGGGTAAGTTGCCTAATTCTCCTGTTGTTTCTTGTTTTGCTTAGATGTTGCCTTACCTTCCCGATACCCTAGCCTATTAATTTCCCTTGGCCCCATTCCGTTGCAACCCAAATCCAAGCCAGCTCTCTTATGCTCATTTCTCTTTGCTTCCTCTTCTAAGACTTACCTTGCCCCATTCTGCTACAACCACCCCTTCTTGGCTTTCTGAGAAGGCCCTCAAGCCTGGTTTTCCCATCTCCCTTGGAGTTTTTTCCCTCCTTTCATTTTTCCACGGGTCGCGATCGCCTAGATTTCTCTCAGAAATCCCTAATGCAACCTTGTGACCTTGCAACCCCGCGACCTTGCAACCTCGTGACCTCGAGACCTAGTCACTAAGTCGTGAAGTCGCTAGGTTGCAGATCATCGAATAACCACCCAAATCGCGACTTTGCGACCTAGCGACCTTGCGACCTAGTCGCAGTTTTCCAAGTTGCATAGTCACAGTTTTTGGATATTTCACGCAGATGCGACCTAGCGACCATGCGACCTGGTCGCCAGGTCAATAAGTCACAAGTCTCCTTAATCCCATATATACCGACCGACAGGGCTCGCAACGACCTAACCTGAGTAGTTAAATCATTTAGAGGACTAGTCAGTCCAGTCATATTTGTTATCATGGCATCCACCTTATCATGGGATTGTTTTTTGATCATGCCAGGGGATATTTAAGTTGAGCTCGAGTATGTTTCCATCTCTTCGGCCTCAAGTGATATGGGGCCTCCAACAGTTCGGAAGAGAAACAAAGGCCTAGAGATAGAGATATCAGGAGAAGATATGCCTCCTCCACCACCACCTATCTATGGAGACACTGCCTGTCTATTTGGGAAGGGAGATAAAAACACCTGGTATCAAGTATATCAGGAATTCATGAAGCCAAAATTCCCAGAAGATCTCATGGACCGGCGAGTATATATTTAGGTAAAAAGGTCCAAGCTTAACTATGTAGGTGCTCATTCACCAATATTCCCATGCGCAGAAGTAGTTGAATGGATCCTCCACAAAGTTGATTCCAAGTTCTGGGTTATCCACAACCATGCACGTAAAACTTTCACCAACCTATTTGGGAGGAATGCAGACGTGTACTATGCACTCCCCGCTAGAGAAGAATCATTTAATGCTGACTAGGTCTTCACGCATGTGGTACCAGTATGAGAAACCTTGAATAGCTGGTGGGAGTACCCTACGGAGTTTAAGGCAAAAAAAGATCAAGAGTATAAGATAGATGGCCTTAGGAAGGTCTATAAGCTGGTGGCAACAATGATGTGCAAAATGTATGGCAAATAGGACGCCAATACCTTTAATGGGGCTTGGGTCCCACTCGTGTATGCAATCACCTCCTACGACACCCATTTCAATTGGACTTACCTAGTAGTATTGGCCCTTAGAGTAAACATATCAGCAACACAGGCACCGGATGAGGGATGCGCATCAGAATTCTACATGGCCTCTTACCTCTTAGATGCGGTATGCACGAGATGTTATTTTAAGGGGTGGTCACATAACTGGGATGTGAAGCATAGTGGGCCCATTCACAAAGATCTGAATGTGTTCTGGCCAAATACAAGTAATATGCGGAGTCCATCTCACACAATTTCATCCTCGTGCTCTATGGGAAGATTTTCGATAAAGATGCCCCTTGCATGTCCAGGCGGGCTATGGAAACAGTGACCTAGGTGGCCAACTGGTTTCCTATTACATATAGTACCTTTATCAGGGTCTTCAAGTCATTCAAGGTGCCTCACACGCTACCCAAGTATGTCACTGATAAACTACTGCTACAAGAGGTGTGATACCATATGTCAAGAGGATTCTCCAAGGTCCTCACCAAAGGCAAAAAGAAGCCATGGCCTACCCTCCTGCTTACTATTGGTGCATATATTGTTAATTATTTCAGGGAAGTAGAAGATGAGGCAGAGGACATCAAAGCTTTTCATTTCGTCACTTTCACCCATAGATCATATGATCCTTAAAGGATCATCCCTGCACACTGCAAATGGGCCAAGTTTAATTGGAAGTACCAACACACGGAATGCCCTATTGAGGAATAAGTCAGAAACTTGTACAACAATGACAGGGCAGCCACGACGGAGGAATCAGCCGACCTGAGTGGAGATCAAGAGTGTTAGGATGACCAAACTTTAGAAGAGAAGGTTGACATGCTGAAAAGAAAGGACCCGGTAGGAGGAGCTTCATCTTCCAAAGCTAAAAAGCCAAAGAATACTACAAGTAGTGGTATTTCTAAGGAGCAACACGAAAAGAGAGACGAAGAGGCCAACGCATAGTAGGAGGCTGAGAAGAAGATGAGAGAGGAAGAACTCAGAAGGACCCAAGATACCTTGGCACGACAACAGGAAGAAGATAAGCGGAAGAAGCAGGTTGAAGAGCAGAAGAAGAAATAGCAGAAAGAGGAACGAAAGCAAAAGCAGGCAGAAGAGGCCCACAAAAAGAAGGAGGAAGAAGAACGCGAGAAGAAGGAGGAAGAAGAACACAAGAAGAAGGAAGAAGAAGAATGACTAAAGAAGGAGGCCGAGTGCAGGTTGAAGGAGGAACATCATAAAGAAGAGGCTGAGAAAAGGAGAAAGGAGGAAGAAAATAATAAATCATATGAAGGTTCTTCTAAGGGAGAAGAGGGAAGAAAGACATTGCTCCCGAAGAGTGGGGAACAAACATAGCTGCCCCATATGGAGATAGCCCCGAAAACTCCCATGACAGGTGTACATCTCCTGCTCTCAGAAATTGGTGTCCAATAAGAATAGGAAGATGATGTATTAGACCTGACAAGTCTATCATATGACTAGTTCACACATAAGATCAGGCAGGAGAAGAGAAAGTGCCTCGCACAGAATCCAACCGAGCCCCTTGCAGTGACAACGCAAAAGGACATAGTCCTGGATACTAGGAAAAATCTCATTATGATAGCACTGGCGGGGACCACCTTTGCAGTAGATATGGAGGAAAATGTCAGTAAGATGAGTAGGGAGATCTTGTCCCTGCAAAATAGACTTTGGGCCTCTGAACACAAGGCAAGTTAGGAAAAGGAGGCTCTTGAGGTAGAAAATAAAAAGCTCTGATTCACAACCACTCAAGCCAATGGGTTACCAACTGCTATCCAAGGGGAGTTGGTTACTTTGGAAACTGCCATGAAGCAGGTATATGAGGAGATGTTCACCATAAAACAAACAGTGTCCCCACTACTAAAGGCTCAGGAAAATACTAAGAAGAAGAACACATAACTAAAAGAAGCATATGCGACCCTAGACAGTATGCTTGAATGGTTCAAAAGGTATCCACATGCTCCCAAAACCTTGCCAAAGAAAGATTGGATCTGCACATAGAATGAAAAAGTACAGATACAGATGAAAATATAATCCAGCGACAAGCTTGTAAAGGATGTAGAGAAAGTGATGTACGGCTATGAACATCTCATTAGTGGCATCGATTCAATGGCGTGAGTACATCACATCCCTTCCATGGGGGCATTGGACACACATAAGACAAGAGAAGAAGTAACCCAAGACATCCAAGTGTTTCTGGAAACCATCAGGCAAGTAGCTGCTTCCAAGGACCTTCTAGCCTCAAAGGATAACATTGATCAGTTCATCATTGCACCAGTCCATATCTACACCAAGCTAGCCTCCCTATGCAATCAAATCTCCGTGAAGAAGCGCACTTTGGTTTCATATGTTCTCGATTGCTTTCATAGGTTAGGGGAGGACACACCTTAGGTCACTCTAGTGGCCACGGAAGATCAAGCCTGGCAGACTTATCTTAGGGAACAACAACAGGTATAAGTCCTAGACCTTTCCATCACATGGCTGCTACCTTGAAAAGGGATAGCTACACAAGTTGCAAGTAGCAAGCATGATGCAGTCACAGGACACAAACAATGCCCAGTCCCAGGTCACAAACAGTGACCAATCACAGGTCCCAAATGATATCCAGTCACAGGTTGCAACATCACTTGGGTCGCAGACCATGCCAACAGTAAGGAAGCTAAAAGGACAGGGTTACCCAAAGGTCATTTTTTTTTCCTATAAGTACTCCCTCTAGGGACAATGTAAAGGACCTTTTTTGGGGAGTCCAAGAGGAGAAGAGATAATTTTATTGCATTGAATGCATCATTCTGAGAATGAATACAAATAATTGTTTTGATTCCACTACTGGATCTCATGAGAACTTATGTGTGCTAGCATTATGAATATTATGTCTTATGTATCTGCTATCTTTTATAACTAAATAGTCTGTGTTTTTCTATTTATATATCAGTTGTACATTTAAGCTTTATGGATGTGTCAATGGTATGTGAATATTTCACTAAGGAATGTTTAATGACTTTGTTGTTGATATTGCTTCAATATTTCTGAAAACGCTTAAGAAATTGAAGGGTGTTTCGACCATAGAGAACTGTTTCTTTTGTGGTCTAGCAAGATTTTTATGAGCATGACCCTAATGATGTGTTTCTAACAACATCTCCTTTGGTTGCATGCTTCGAATCTCGCTTTGCTATTTATAATTTTTCATTTGTAGGAGAACTCATCGACCATTTATTTTGTATCATTCGAGTAGTTGTGTATCATCGAGTCTGCAAGGCACACCTCCATCCGAGAAAGGCGTATTCAACAATATCCGGACCTACACCCTGGATAGCATCCCTATCACAAACGGTCTAGAGTCTAGTTGGGACTTTATACCGGGGAGATCCCCTACTGTTGGCCGGGAATTTTTTCCCATCAACACATTTGGCTAGAAGGAAGGCCTGAATGGAAGGCTCCCACCACGAAATTAATATCCCTTTGAATACCCCACATGGGGAGATCATATATGAAAATATTGGTCCTCCACCTCCTGAAAATTCCCTAGAGGAGGAACTGGCCTACTATGAAGTAACCTCATACTAGCTTAGAGTCTTGCGCTTGATCACCCACGATATCATTAGAGGTCTGCAAAACCTCCCAGCCACCAGTTCCCTAGCCAATGTGCACACTCTCGAGACACACCAAACTCGATAGGGTGTCCTGGTCAATTCCATGCCTCAGCTGATAGGTCTTATGCTCGAAGATTATGCGGATGCAATTGAGAAAAATTCAACCAAACCTCTCGACAGCCCTTGAGAGATCGAAGGAGATGGCCCTGAAGTTACCGAACCCCAACCAGACGTTGGCCCTCAACCCAACTAGCCTTTGAATGATAACGCTTAAGCAAATGACCCTCCTAGAGGAGGAGCTAGGAGGGGATGGGGAAAAAAAGGCTAGGGACATGGTTGAAATACGAACCGTACTCACCACAACATCAATCGAAAACGAGAGAGGTTGTCCTTCCTTTACAAGTAAAGAAATTATAGAAGCATGGGAAATCTTGGAGGTAATCACGTCATGCACTCTCAACATGAGGGCAAAGCCTTCGGGTCTAGCGCCAGAGGCGAATCCACGAATCAGATCAGGCATATCTTCATCCTACCCAACCATAGGGCTACACGGGTTCAAACCTTATCTTGGATGGCACAATATCCTCTAGGCCTCCATGACCCCTTCATGACATGCCCCGACACCTGCAGAAACATCTGCCTAAGTTTGACCCCGAGAAGGGTATGTTGGCTGAAGATCACATTAGTAATTTCTACCTTTCCTTGTAACAAATGATGACAGTGAATTCTAACGATGTAGCATGCCGACTCTTTCCCCACACCCTATAAAATAAGGCTACTACTTAGTACCATTCACTACCTCTCTCTTCCATTTCCTCCTGGGAGCAATTTTGTTGTACCTTCCTCCAGAAGTTTTCAGAATACAAGACTCCTTCTATGCTCCTCATGGATTTGAGTACCTTGAAATTCTATAAGAAGGAGAAATTTAAAGACTTCAACCAATGCTTAGCTACCATATTGAAAAAAATCCCCCCGAACATGGCCCTGGATGATTCCATCACCATTGAATTTTACAATAGGGCCCTCCCTCGGGATATCGTCGTATTCGTGAAGCACGAAGCTAGAGCTACCCTGGCTGCGAACTACACCACCGCCCTTATCACCAAAAAGGACATGAATTCCATAGGAGCCATTGATCATGATGGCTAAGATGACCCAATACCAGCCGCGAAAAGAATGCAACCCTCAGCCCATAAATCCAAAGACAAGGATAAAGACCCCTTCAATTTCCAGAGTATCATGAAATCCATAAAACTTTTGACGAAGGAAGTCTTCAATTTGAAGAGGAAGAAAAATGACTCCATCTCAGGTAGAAAAATGCAGAAACATTTCTTTAGGAAGAGCAACCTCACGGCCAGTCGTCCTCGATCGAACCCAAATAATAACCTCAACGTAGAAGAGATCGACAAAGACAATTTATGTTCTTTCCATCAAGCCTCCCACTCGGAAAAATCCTGCCTTCTGTGGATCAATAGCATGATCACTGTGGTAAATCAAATCCTATAGGATCAAACAACGAGAGAGTTAGAAGAGCAGGCTGTCTTCGATAGCAAGGAAGTATCTCCTGCAGATGAGGATTTGGGATCTACGATCCTCACCTTCGAGGTAATACGTGAAGAAGGACCTCCCACCATGAAGGAGATAAACCTGGCCGATGATCCTAAATCCAAACCCCTCCCCCCCCGAAGTTATGGCCTAAGGAGCAAAGGCCTGGTCCTTGACCATTCCTTCGAATAAAAGAGAAATGATTTCTTGAGAAATATTCTGACACCAAACAAGGAAATTCAAACCACAACCCCTGAAAATCTAGCCCCACCACTCCCCGAGCCACCCCCAAGGCTAGATTATCATCAGGCTCACCAGGCGCCTATATAGAACCTCTCCCACACCCAGAATTCAGATATAACTTCATTGAAGATATGAAGAAAACAAGAGCCAACATTCCCCCCTACGAGCTCGCCCAGATCGCCAACCAGCATGACCTTATTCTCAAAGCTTTCGCCAACCCATCAACATCCAAAGCAGTGAAATCCACATCCTCCCAAGCTTCGGCAAGTCTCCAGTCCATCGTAAATTCTATCAATGCAAACTCCCGAGGATCCACCCCCCCTTTCCTTCTGTCTTTTGAGATCTTCAATTTCAATGTCCATAATTGCCTCGTCGATTCTGGTGCATCCACCAATGTCATGCCCCTGTTCGTATGCAAGAAATTGAACATTCGTCCTGAGAAGACCGACGCCGGGATTATTTAGCTTGATAGATCCCAGGTCCCCGCCATGGGTGAATTGAATAACATCCCCATCCACCTATCCCAGGACTCCAAGGTGCATCAGTGCATCGACATATTGGTCATGGATATCCCTGAAACCTATGGATTGCTATTGATCTAAGACTGGTAAATCAAACTACAAGGATACTTTGCCACCAACTGGTCCCACTTGTGGCTCCCATACAAAGGTACGAACAATCAAATCTGAGTTGAAAGCGAACCTTACATGAAGCACATAGTGACAGACCTTGAGGAAACCAATGAACCTGTTACCTTAAGAAGAGTTGGGCATGTGCTTCTTAGAGGCTGCGTTCAGTTGCTATCAAACCCCTCAATCTCCAGTTGCCCAAGACACCCAGTTAGAGCTTCTCGTGGCTACTGCTTTCCACCTTGTCATGCTAGAAGGACCACCAAATGCCTCCACCCCGAGTACACCTCCTGTCCACTCACGTGATCTTACAAAATCTGAAGAAAAGGTCTGGACCCTGTACTACAACAGTTCCAAGACCCATGACGGGGTCGGTGCGGGTTATATCTTGTTAGATCCCCAAGTTCCTAATATCTTGCCCGCTGGAATTCTAGTGTACCAATAATATGGTCAAATATGAAGCATTGATCCTTGGTCTCAAGGAAGCATTCGATCTCAAAGTTAGTTGTTTGAAGGTAATTGGTGACCTCAAAATCATTACCCGAAAGGTACATAACACCATTCACTACCTATCTCCACATTGGAAAGGTTATCAACAAGAGATGTGGTGTTTGATTTCTACCTTTGATGCTTTCACTATTAAATCCGTACTTAGAATGCATAATGCAACAATCGATACGCTGGCCAATGATGCCGCTAGATTTACCCCATTAAGGGATGGGTTCTCTATTGAAATTGTTTATAAGCCTGCAGTGCCAGATAATGTAACTAATCTTCGTGTTTTTAATGATGATCAACATGTACTGGATTTCATGCTTAATGCGGATGTGTTCAAGGATGCCATGATTGAGGAAGAAGATCATGACCTGGCCTTGCAAAAGGAAAGAGAGGAGCACAAGGGGAATCCCATACCCAAAGGGGTCGTGTCCCTTTAGAAGTTATTTGACCTACAGAACCATTTTCGGGGGCCTCCCAACACGAAGGTACAAAGTTCCACCCACCTGCACCAACAAATAAATCTCGAGACGAAAATGGAACCAAAATTCGTCAACCTCAGTACAAAATGCACCCATCAGGAGAGGTAGTCCTTTACTGAATTATTCAAGAAATACCGAGATGTTTTCACCTGGATGTATGATGAGCTACAAACTTATGACACTCGAATCATCCAACATGTAATACCAATGCAGGAAGGAGTTAAGCCTTTCCAAAAGAAGTTAAGGAAGGTGCACCCTAATTTGGAGCTGATGATCCAAAAGGAACTGAAGAAACTCCTAGATGCCCACATCATCTTCGAAGTCCGACATTCAACCTGGGTGTCAAATTTGGTCCCAGTTCACAAAACGTTTGGTGAAATTTGTTTATGTGTGGACATCCAAAATTTGAACCGATCATCAGAAAAGGACAACTACCCGGTGCCCCCCATGGAGCAAATCCTTCAAACAATATTCAGGTCAGAAATGTTCTCATTATAGGATGGTTTCTTAGGTTAAAACCAAGTACTTGTGGCTGAGCTTGATCGTCTAAAAACAACATTCAGGACCAAATGGGGAACGTTCGCATTCAGATGCATGCCCTTTGGCCTAATCAATGTTGGGGAAACCTTCCATAAGGCCATGGACATCGCCTTCCAGGGTCTAATGGGTCAAAGTGTGGTGGTCTACCTTGACAACATCACCATATTCTCCAAGCACAAGTGTGACCACTTACACCACCTCAAACAAATTTTAGAAAGGTGCCGAAATATGGGATCTCACTTAACCCCAAGAAGAACATCTTCGCAGTATTTGAAGGGAATATGTAGGGCCACATCATAACCTGAGATGACATAGTGGTGGACCTGGAATGCACAAAAACCATCACCCAGATTCCTCCCCTGAGTAGAAAAAAAGCCATGCAGTCTTTTCTTGGAAAAATCAACTTCCTACGAAAGTTCATATCAGACCTCACCCAAATCGTGAAACCTCTGCAAGGTATGTTCAAGAAGAACAAAATTTTTAAATGGAATTCCTCCAAGAAAGAAGCATTCGATAATATTAAATAGGCCACCACAGAATCACCAGCCCTTCATAGCCAAAATTTCATCAAAGCTTTATCTTGTATACCTTCTCCTCAGAATCATCTCTCGTGGTCTTCCTCACTCTGAAAGACGGCAGCAATGATGAGCAACCAATATCATTCATGAGCGCAAGGTTGCAAGGTGCCACGCTGAATTATCCGAATATTGACAAGAAATTTTATGCGGTATATTAAGTAGTTAAACATTTCAAGCCATATATTTTGAAGGACCATGCCACAATGTTTGTACCCCACCTAGCGGTTCGCTCACTATTAGTGTAGAAATATCTAGGTGAGAGATAAGGAAACTCGATGGCATGCCTTCGAGAGTATGACCTATAATTCAAGCCTACACATACTGTCAAAGGGCAAGGGATATGTAAGATGGTTGTTGAAGCCGCAGACCTACGAGGCAATGAAGAGGAATGTTGGGATCATGAAATAGACATGTACAAATCCGACAGTATGCCTCAGCAAAGCACCCCATCATGATACGTTGATCTCCAGCAATATCTTCGCCGCAGTATTATGGACCCCACCTTACCCACCCAACAGAAACGAGAAATAACACTAAAGGCTGCATCCTACCAACTGGTGCAAGGTAAGCTATTCTCCAAGCACCACAACGGGGTCGTGCTACGCTTCTTAGAGCATAATGAGGCTCAACAAGTCCTAAAGGAGCTACATGATGGCCCAAACAGTGAGCATTATGCAGGTGATGCCATATCTCACAAGATTATGCGTGTTGGTTTTTATTGGCCCACTCTATTCAAGGATGTGCATGCCTATGTTTAGATATTCCTTTCGTGTCAAAATTTTGCCAGCAGGTAATCTCGATCATCTGCCCCGTTATAGTCCGTTGTGGTAGAAGAGCCATTTCAGCAGTGGGGACTCGACGTGATCAGGGAAATTTTTCCGCACTCCTCTAAGCAGCATCGATATATCCTTACAACCATAGACTATTTCACAAGGTGGGTTGAAGCAATACCGTTACGTCAAATCAACGATCAAGAGGTAATAGCTTTCATCAGTTAGTACATCATTATCAGGTTTGGCATTCCAACCTCCCTTGTTTTTGATAATGCTACTTATTTTTCGTCATTCAAGTTATATGAATTTTCTTTAGAAAATGGTATAGTGCTCAAACATTCCGCCAACTACCATCCCCAAGGAAATGGGTTAGCTGAGTCAACAAATAAAAACCTCATCCGTATCATCAAAAATACTTTGGTATCCCAACAGCGAAACTGGCACAACACCCTCTGGGCTAATTGGGTCACACCCAAACCATCCTTGGGCACCTCCCCATTTTTTCTATTCTATGGAAAAGAAGCCATCCTTCCTCCCATCATGTATCTCCTGGCCCTTCAGTTGTCGCAAGAAAAAAATAGTACCCCATGCCCTTCCTTACAAGCCTGTATAGACACTTTGTTGAAATTGGAGGAGGAAAGGCTGAAAGCCTGGGAAAAATTCACCATCCACCAGAACCGAATAAAATTATGGTTCGATAAAATATCCGCTGGAAACAAGGTTTTCGAGGTTGGCAACCTCGTCCTCAAATGGGACAAAGCTCATGAAGATAAGGGGAAACACACTAAATTCCAAGCCCTGTGGACAAGCCCCTTCCAGATCAAAGAAAAGGTCGGTTCCCACACATATAGACTTTAGACCTTAGAAGGGAGGATCGAGGTCCTCTCAGTAAATTGGCATGACCTCAATCACTATTTCACCTGACAGCCTGTTGAGGGCCAAAAATTTCTGCCTCAACATTGGGGAATAACCACCAAGTCTAGACCTTAAAGCAACTCCTTTTCCGTTTGGAGTAGTGGCTTCGACTGGTTTAACTAGGTCCAATTACCTTTTCCCTATCGCTATTGGTTTACGATGTATCTTAAACTGCCAATAGTTATGGATATCAAATCACTTCTTCTTGCCGATCGAGCAAGAGAACGACCCTCAAGCTAATTTGGGTTCAACCAAACCACAACTAAGATTTTGCCTCTTTGAGAAGAGAACTTAAAAGAATGTACAACTTAATCTAAATGAAAACTTATTATATAATGCAAGGAAAAGAAACTAATCTTAATCCTATCTCAATTAGGTATATATAGATCTAACCCAACTAAGAGCAATATAATTAAATGATAAGGATTTAAATATGTCTGGCTTTTAGTTAATGTCAAGCTAACGAAGTAATTCAATTAGTTGACATTTGTGAATACCGAACCACATCCTATTGAGACCTCTTAACTGAAATAATAAATCAACAACACTCAGGAAGTAATTCACAAAAATGATATTGATTGTCAAATCAGTAAATCCAATAATTAAACAGTAATATGTGGAAATAGTTCACAACACATTACTATTTAATAAATCAGTTTTATAAGATAGATTTCTAAGTAAATAGTTACTCAGAAATCAAAATTTAATCCATAAGAATAGAGATACATAATAACAATATTGAAACAAGGGTGAAATCACGAAGTTGGGAAACACTTTTTGGCGGACGGCTAGAATTTGAGAGATATTTTTAATTTCTCATCCGAGAAAATAGTCAACTCTATTTCTCGACTAAGAGTTTTAAAAACTCTCGTCTGAGAGTTTTATTGGGTTTAACCTGAGTTAAAAATCTCTCGGACAAGAGTTATGCATTTTCTCGTCCGAGAGCTTTATTGACGGAAACTCTCGGGAAGACTTTCGGACGAGAGTTAAAAAAACTCTCGGATGAGAGTTTTAAAAACTCTCGGATGAGAGTTTTAAAAACTCTCATCCTAGATTTTTTTCAACTCTCGTCCTAGAGTTTTATTCTTATAATAAAACGCCAAAATTACTAAGTTGTTAGAATTGGTACCTTATTTTATATAAAACTCTCGGTACTTTAGAATTGTTACTTCATATAATTTTAATAGTACTTTACTAAAATTAAAAAATGATAAAAAAAATAAAAAAAATTATAATTTTATTTTAAATTATTTTATTATTATTAATGATAAAAAATACATGAAGATTTAATTAAATAAAATTTGTTACATTATTCTGTAATATCAATATTATATAAAAAACTAAAAATATTTTATATAAAACTAGTTGATATATTAATATAAATAAAATAAAATTCTAAAACATAAATCAAAATAAAAAAAAACTATATATATATATATAATATTTTTTTTTGAAATTAATGAATAAATTTAAATTTAAAAAACAATTGAATAAATGCAATGAGGTGATAAAGGAGACAATGCATAGCACCTTAATATCATTATAAATTCTTGGAAATCTCGAGAAATTTTTGAAGTGAGATGAGCTTCTTGGAATGGGTCACTTTATCTTCCACTTCAGTTTCACACAATTAACTTGAAAGGAAGTCTATTTTCCTAGGTATGGATGTAAGGGAATGAACAATATTATTTGAACATTGAGTGAGATGCCCTTCTTGGAATGGGTCCCCCCTATATTCCACTTTAGTTTCAGAAGATTAAATTGAAATGAAGTTTATTTTCCTAGGTATGGATGTAAGGGGATAAAGAATATTATCCGAAAAGGAAATGAATGTTAAGTGTGACATTCCAAGCAGAAGTGTATGGGATTGGAGAATTATGTTATTGCGGAAAACTAACCCTTGACCCATAACCCTTGACCCCTTAAACCCTAATTCCTAACCCCTAAACCCTTAACCCCCTAAACCTTAAACCTCTAAACCCTTAACCCCTAACCCATTTACCCCCACTAAACCTCTAAATCCCTAACCCATTTAACCCCTAAACCCTTAACCCCTACCCCTAACACATTAACCCCTAACCCATTTAAGCACCTAAACCCCAAAACCCCTAACTCCTAACCCCTAAAATACTTAACTGCTAAATCCCCTAACCCCCTAAACCTCTAAACCAATCCTAACCCATTTAACCCCCTAAACCTCAAAACCCCTAACACCTTAAACCCTAATTCCCAACCCATAACCCTTGACCCCTTAAACCCTATTTCCTAACCCCTAAACCCTTAACCCCTAACCCCTTAAACCCTAATTCCCAACCCCTAACCAATTCAACACCCTAAACCTCTAAAACCCTAACCCATTTAAGTGTGGATTCCATTTAACCCCCAAAACCCTAACCCCCAACCCCTAAAATCCTTCACTGCTACATCCCCTAAGCCTCTAAACCTCTAAACCTGTAACCCATATAACCCCCTAAACCCTAAACCTCTAAACCCTTAACCCCTAACCCCTTAAACCCTAATTCCCAACCCATAACCCTTGACCCCTTAAACCCTAATTTCTAACCCCTAAACCCTTAACCCCCTAAACCCTAAACCTCTAAACCATTAACCCCTAACCCATTTACCCCCACTAAACCTCTAAACCACTAACCCATTTAACCCCTAAACCCTAAACCTCTAAACCCTTAACCCGTACCCCTAACCCATTTAAGCCCTTAAACCCCAAAACCCCTAACCAATTCAACACCCTAAACCCCTAGAAACCTAACCCATTTAAGTGTGGATTCCATTTAACCCCCAAAACCCTAACCCCTAACACCTAAAATCCTTCACTGCTAAATCCCCTAACCCCCTAAACCTCTAAACCTGTAACCCATTTAAGCCCTTAAACCCCAAAACCCCTAACCCCTTAAACCCTAATTCCCAACCCATAACCCTTGACCCCTTAAACCCTAATTCCTAACCCCTAAACCCTTAACCCCTAACCCCTTAAGCCCTAATTCCCAACCCCTAACCAATTCAACACCCTAAACCCCTAAAAACCTAACCCATTTAAGTGTGGATTCCATTTAACCCCCAAAATCCTAACCCCTAACCCCTAAAATCCTTCACTGTTAAATCCCCTAATCCCCTAAACCTCTAAACCTGTAACCCATTTAACCCCTTAAACCCTAAACCTCTAAACCATTAACCCATAACCCCTTAAACCCTAATTCCCAACCCCTAACCAATTCAACACCCTAAACCCCTAAGAACCTAGCCCATTTAAGTGTGGATTCCATTTAACCCCCAAAACCCTAACCCCTAACCCCTAAAATCCTTCACTACTAAATCCCCTGACCCCCTAAACCTCTAAACCTGTAACCCATTTAACCCCCTAAACCCTAAACCTCTAAACCCTTAACCCATTAGGGGAATTTTGAGGTCTAAAATGGGCCTCCTAAGAAAAATGTACAACAAAAATAAACTGTATACCAACCAATAGGATTCAAGATGATGATGTCAACCATGGGGGATGATTTACCATTTTTTAAATAAAAGGGTAAAAATATTAAAAAATAATAAAATAATAAAACTACTTTTTCAACTCATATTTTCAACTTATCTCTCAAAATTTTTACTCAAATTTCGAGTGGGAGTACTCGTTGGATGCAAAATTTAATTCTTCATCCAAGGAGTACCCATCTTGCATACTTTCGATGAACTCTACTACATGAAAAATGAGAAATACATAAAAAAACGTGATTACAATCATGTTTTTTATGTATTTCTCATTTTTCATGTAGTAAGACCCATCAAAAGTATGCAACATGGGAACTCCTTGGATGAGGAATAAAATTTCCCATCCAACGAGTACTCCTGATCAAAATTTGAGTAAAAACTTTGGGAGATAAGTTGAAAATATGAGTTGAAAAATTAGTTTTTTCATTTTTCCCTCTAAAATTTGATGATGTCATCAAATCTTATTTGATTTTTTCCACTATTATTTTATAATTTCCTTAGGAGGCCCATTTTTGACGTCAAAATTCCCCTAATGCCCTAACCCCTTAAACCCTAACTCCCAACCCCTAACCAATTCAACACCCTAAACCCCTAAAAACCTAACCCATTTAACCCCATTAACCCCTAAATTCTAACCCCTAAAATCCTTAACTGCTAAATCCCGTAACCCCCTAAACCTCTAAACCAACCCTAACCCATTTAACCCCCTAAACCCTAAACCTATAACCCCTTAAACCCTAATTCCCAACCCATAACCCATTCAACCCCTTAAACACCTAAACCTCTAACCCCTTAACCCTTGACCCCTTAAACCCTAATTCCTAACCCCTAACCCATTTAACCCCTTAAACCCTAAACCCATAAAACCTTAATCCCTAACCCATTTACCCCCACTAAACCTCTAAACCCCTAACCCATTTAACCCCTAAACACTAAACATGTAAACCCTTAACCCCGACCCCTACCCCGTTAACCCCTAACTCATTTAAGCCCTTAAACCCCAAAACCCCTAACCAATTCAGCACCCTAAACCCCTAAAAACCTAACCCATTTAAGTGTGGATTCCATTTAACCCCCAAAACCCTAACCCCCAACCCCTAAAATCATTCACTGCTAAATCCCCTAACCCCCTAAACCTCTAAACCTGTAACCCATATAACCCCCTAAACCCTAAACCTCTAAACCCTTAACCCCTAACCCCTTAAAGCCTAATTCCCAACCCATAACCCTTGACCCCTTAAACCCTAATTCCTAACCCCTAAACCCTTAACCCCCTAAACCCTAAACCTCTAAACCCTTAACCCCTAACCCATTTACCCCTACTAAACCTCTAAACCCCTAAACCCTAAACCTCTAAACCCTTAACCCCTACCCCTAACCCGTTAACCCCTAACCCATTTAAGCCCCTAAAACTTAAAACCCCTAACCAATTCAACACGCTAAACCCCTAAAAACCTAACCCATTTAAGTGTGGATTCCGTTTAACTCCAAAAACCCTAACCCCTAACCCCTCAAATCCTTCATTGCTAAATCCCCTAACCCCCTAAACCTCTAAACCTGTAACCCATTTAAGCCCCTAAACCCCAAAACCCCTAACCAATTCAACACCCTAAACCCCTAAAAACCTAACCCATTTAACTATAGATTCCATTTAACCCCCAAAACCCTGACCCGTAACCCCTAAAATCCTTCGCTGCTAAATCCCCTAAACCCCTAAACCTCTAAACCTATAACCCGTTTAACCCACTAAACCCTAAACCTATAAACCCTTAACCCCTAACCCCTTAAACCATAATTCCCAACCCATAACCCTTGACCCCTTAAACCCTAATTCCTAACCCCTAAACCCTTAACCCCCTAAACCCTAAACCTTTAAACCCTTAACCCCTAACCCATTTACCCTTACTAAACCTTGAAACCCCTAACCCATTTAACCCCTAAACCCTAAACCTCTAAACCCGTTAACCCCTACCCCTAACCCGTTAACCCCTAACCCATTTAAGCCCACAAACCACAAAACCCCTAACCCCTTAATCCCTGATTCCCAACCCATAACCCTTGACCCCTTAACCCTTGACCCCTTAAACCCTAATTCCTAACCCCTAACCCCTTAAACCCTAATTTCCAACCCCTAACCAATTCAACACCCTAAACCCCTAAAAACCTAACCCATTTAAGTGTGGATTCCATTTAACCCCCAAAACCCAAACCCCTAACCCCTAAAATCCTTCACTGCTAAATCACCTAACCCCCTAAACCTCTAAACCTGTAACCCATTCAACCCCCTAAACCCTAAACCTCTAAACCCTTAACCCCTAACCCCTTAAACCCTAATTCCCAACCCCTAACCAATTCAACACCCTAAACCCCTAAAAACCTAACCCATTTAAGTGTGGATTCCATTTAACCCCCAAAACCCTAACCCCTGACCCCTAAAATCCTTCACTGCTAAATCCCCTAACCCCCTAAACCTCTAAACCTGTAACCCATTTAACCCCCTAAACCCTAAACCTCTAAACCCTTAACCCCTAACCCCTAAAACCCTAATTCCGAACCCCTAACAAATTCAACACCCTAAACCCCTAAAAACCTAACCCATTTAAGTGTGGATTCCATTTAACCCCCAAAACCCTAACCCCTAACCCCTAAAATCCTTCACTGCTAAATCCCCTAACCCCTAAAACTTTAAACCTGTAACCCATTTAACCCCCTAAACCCTAAACCTCTAAACCCTTAACCCCTAACGACTTAAACCCTAATTCCCAACCCCTAACCAATTCAACACCCTAAAACCCTAAAAACCTAACCCATTTAACCCCATTAACCCCTAACTTTTAACCCCTAAAATCCTTAACTACTAAATCCCCTAACCCCCTAAACCTCTAAACCAACCCTAACCCATTTAACCCCATAAACGCTAAACCTATAACCCCTTAAACCCTAATTCCCAACCCATAACCCATTTAACCCCTTAAACACCTAAACCTCTAACCCCTTAACCCTTGACCCCTTAAACCCTAATTCCTAGCCCCTAACCCATTTAACCCCTTAAAACTTAAACCTCTAAACCCTTAACCCCTACCCCTAACCCGTTAACCCCTAACCCATTTAAGCCCCTAAACCCCAAAACCCCTAACCCATTTGACCCCTTAAACCCTAAACATATAAACCCCTAAACCCTAAACATATAAAACCCTAAACATATAAACCCCTAAACCCTAAACATATAAAACCCTAAACATATAAAACCCTAAACCCTAAACATATAAACCCCTAAAACTTTTGATTAAAACATTTAATAAAACTCTTGGCCGAGAGTTTTCTAAACTCTCGGCCGAGAGTTTTCTAAACTCTCGGCCTAGAGTTTTCCAAACTCTCGTCCTAGAGTTTTCTAAACTCTCGGCCGAGAGTTTCATCGGGTAAACTCTCGGGTGCAAACTCTCGTCTGAGAGTTTTTTAGACCTCGATCAAGAGTTTTATAAATTTCTCGTCCGAGACATTATCTCGGCCGAGAGTTTCTGGTCAACGAAAAACCTAGAAAATTCTGCATTTTTCTGGAACCTACAACTTTGGAGGGACGGAACACCTACAAAAATAAAATGTTATATGTTGGAGCAAGTACCATTAGATTAATCTTTGAATCTAGTTTCTGATGATATGAGATTTGTAGAGTTTCATTAAAAAAATCAAATTTTTATTAATTTTTTACTAAACTGTGTCGCTGTGGAATTTCATTGTTCGAAAAATTGCACTGAAAGAAAATTCAATAACTTTCAAATGACGAAACCAAAAAATTCAGAAAAATCATATTGCATTTCCTCTCCCTGTCTAATTCAAAAGGGTACTCTCATTTTTCTTATTGACGATCACATTGAAAAGAAAATCTAGGGATCATAAAATGTATTGAAACATCATTGTTTTTTTGTCTTCGTCAATTTCAAAAAATAATAAAAAATAGTGATTTAATCTAAAAATTACCGAAAAATAGTCTATGCACTAGTGCAATATATTTAGATTATGATGCTATGGTTTTTTTCCAAAAAATGAATAACCTTCCCTAAAAAACGTTATGGATCATAAAGTGACTATTTATGTTTGCCTGAAAATTTCAAGTATATGTAGTTAGTAAACAAGACAATTCTCTACAATTCTTGTTTTTATGTCAAAGCATAATTTGCAATAAAAATATGAGTTTAGTGGAGTTGAAGTTGAAAAACATAGAAAATTATAATTTTCAACGTAAAAAAAAGGGCAAAAAGTGTTTCCCAACTTCACATTTTCACCCACAATTTACCCATATCAATAGAAGTGCACAAACATGAATAAAATGACATACATTTTATTATCATAAAAATGAAACTGGTATTTGAAACAATAGTATTATAAATACCAATTTATTGAATCCATTTCTTTGATCCTGGTCTCCAACAGTCCTTTACATTGCTTGAAATTTTTCTTTCAAAAGTAGAGCTTAAATTGTGCAAACTCTGCCCATCATACATAATTCAAGATACAAAGGAAAAATTCTCAATAATCCTCAGATCTCAGATTTTCTCCTCTCCCTCCTACAACTCTAAATTCCTATTGAAAAAGTGCTTCTAGGAGTCCAAAATTGCACAGGAGAGCCCCCCTTGATTACATTCTACAATCTGCCATTTATAATATTTCCAAAGGTATTTTTGAGAGGAAAGTTTGTTGAAGAAAAATCTGCCCAATCTAATTTTATTTGCTCAAAATTTTGATCTTTAATTGTTGGAGCATTCTCATTGATTGAGATGTTTTTCTCCATATCTCTTCTACTGTTTTCCTGCAAAAAGAAATCAAAACAAATTAAGATGCAACAATCAAGATGTCATTTCTGGCATTTAAAATAAATCTAATCAAAATTAATTAAATAAATAATTGAAAAAGAAATCCAAGCTTTCTATTGATTTCTGTGATGATTTAATTGGCCAAGGATATTATTGATGAATGAATCTGCACTTAGAAAAGGCTTAGGCAAATGAAAATGAAGAAAATAAAACTTAGAAAATTGATTTTTTTTAGAAATTCAGAGCTTGATCTTCTGCCTGTTTTCAGACCTAATAAATGACTAAATCTATTAGTGAAATCTCCTCAGAGATATTTTCCTTGATTTTACCTTTCCAATGAGCCATCCTGGGCCTCATTTGGCCAAGACAGACTCAATCTATAAGTCTCCAAAGGTGATGAGTCAAATTTGGCATAATTTTGGAAATTCTGTTGCTGAGCTAAAAATCAGAATTTCAATTAAAAAAAATATAATCCTAAATTAGACTCTAATTATCTAATAATTAATTCTAATTTAATTGTTAATTATAAACTAAACTAATTATTTAATAAACTATTTATTAATTAATATTAATCTAACTAATTAATATAATTAACTATTTATAAATTAATTAATCTAATTAATAATTAATTATAATTTAATTTAATTAATTATATTCTACATATTAATTAATTTAATTAATTTAAAATTAATTATTTTAAATATTAAATATTAAGTCTAAATTAAAACTATATTAACAATCCCATTAATATTTACCTCTTCACTCACGTATGAGTGTCTTTTCAACAATGAATGAGGAGGCTTAACCACATGCCCTTTGACTTCGACGATCGGAGAATGAAGGCCATCGAGGTTTCTAAGAAATGTATCCTTTGGAAATTCGCGATGCGATATTCCAATGCGATGTAATAAAATCTTATATATATATACATATTAAATTTTAATTTAATTAAGTTGTTTATATTTAATATAATAATTAATTTAATCAATTTAAAATTTAATATTAAATATTATTTTTTTGTTTTGGTTTCATTTTAATGATGTTAAGTTATGAAATTATCTAAGAGATGATTTTCCTATTTAAACTACAATCACTTTGACATTTTGGATTTTCGATATTAGTAATTTATTTGAAAATTGGACTAAATTACTGAAATCCCGATGCTTCGTGATTTGGTTGTATAAGTAAAAATGAAAAATATTAATAATGACTAACTAAGGGTTAATATTTAAAACAAATGCATTATTGAACTAATTTAATTACAAAAAATAGAATATTTTACATTTTACGCATTTTTAATCTAAGCAACGTAAATGATTAGACTTCAAAATGAGTGTCATTTACAAACCAGTTGACCAAATGAGGCGAAACAAGTATCAATGGAAAGCTTATAAAAATTTGATTTTAACAAAGCAATCAAAACAAGAATCTAAAGAATATGAAAAATTAACAAAATCGTAGGATAATCAACTTAATAAAAATATTAAAAGGTGTTTAGCCAAAAATTTTATAGAAAGGGTCCCGATTATTTGAAGTGAACAAGTCAAAAATTGGGGGGGGGGGGGAGCGGGGGGTGGGATTGTGTTTTAACACAACAATAGCGAGATATGGGAGAAGAACCAGTTATCTCTGTTTGATATGAATGAGATTTTCCTAAAATTAAAGTAAAAATAATTAAAGAAGATAAAATTATTTTTGGAATGCTTGACTAGGTTCATTAGTCTGAATAAAAGCAAGAATCATCTTACTGTATTTTTTTTAAAATTCCTCATAAATTAAAATATTTCATAACTCTATATCAGTCCTTAATTAGTTATAGAGATAAATCAGGGGTCACTTTACAACTTAGCTTTTAAAATGTACTCATTTGTCACAGGTAGAGCCACTGCTGCCAAAAAACATCTATAGTATCGACAAGGTTACATTTTAATCGTGAATAATTCAGAATCCCATCTATTTAATAATTATTGACCTAGAGATAAATCCATTTATATACATTTATTATTATTATTATTATTATTATTATTTATTTATTTTTAAGTTCTTAAAAGCCATTGTCTTGGTTTGGTAGCCAGATAGTTGACAATGCCATTCACTAGTTATAATTGGACTGAACAAGTTGGTTCGTGATGAGACCCCTTGTCTTATACTTGTTTGCAATCATAAGCCATTACCCTAGTTTGTTTAACAGTGTTGGTAATGTCAGCCTATTTTTTCCCTATGATCATGGTTAGCAAGCTCGTGATGAGACCTCTTATCTTTTAAGTTTAAATATATTTTTGGATTACACTCTAGAAAAATAAAACTCTTTTGAACAGGGAGAATCATTGACTCCTTAAGAGTTCAAAATGACAATTTCAGAGTTAAAAGTGCTTTGATGTAAAGTTTCTTTACTTGGTTAAAAATAACTTTTCTTGACTGATAATAGAATTTTGAAAGATTTTAATAAAATATTGAAATCTCAAAATAATTACAATTTTGATGAAAAAGACATTTCTCAGATTTTATGATACTTTGTCAACTTGTCTTGTTTTTTAATCTCTTCCCTAAGTCTGTCTACCTTTATAATAAGAAAAACAAACTTTATTAAGAGATTTTAAGAAAAAGCTAATAGTAAACTATTAACAATTTTTTCCTATGTATACTGACCATTATTAGATAACAAGAAGGCCTTCCATATAAACCATGGCAGAGTCACCAAAATTAAAACTAAAAACAAAAGGAAAAAAATCATTCTTAATCCAAAGTGACAAAAGAAATCAACAAACAAAAATAAAAATGAAGAAATTTAAAAGTGGAAAGGAAAATCCAAGTTTTGAAAGATAAATTCTAACAAGAATGTTTATACCAATGTCTCAACAAAATGAAGTAAAGGAAAATAATCATGTAATCATTCCTTCTTATGTCGAGATTCAGAAAACTTATACCTTGCAGGGTTGTAAGTGCTTTAGGCTTTAGATAGCACTGATGATAAAATTCAACCACAATGAAATTTTTTTTTCTGATGTCAATCTTCTTGTTTAAAAGCATCATCTTAATCATTTTCTAATAAAATGAATTCTTAAAGAAACAAACTAAAGATTTAGAAACTTCCTAGTGTCGTTGTTTCAACGAAGATTATAGATGCTTCTTAAAATAAAACCAGGAGAAGAGTATAGGACTTTCAAAATATGATCTAGCAGATGTTTGAAATCTTTTATGAAGAGCTACAAATCAAAATTTTTATATCCGCATAATTTAAAAACAAAAAATGAAACTAAAGTAATGAAATGGAAATTAATGAAAGTGGGTACATGAATCTTACCATTGGATAATTGCATTTGATCTTACCTGAAAGGTATTAGTTTTTTCAATATTAACTGACTTGTTAACATTAAAAAAATGAAGAAGTCAAACTAACCAAAATCCTATAACCCAAAATTATTATTTATTTTATTTAAGCTAAAGCAAGCAGTAAAATGTAAAAAGGAAGGCTTTGTGTTCAAGGGAATTAAAACAAATGTATCAGAAATGAGAATGAGAATATGCAGTGATGAATGTTCTCAAAATATTATAAGTCTCATATAAACTCCATGATTTTTATAAATTGTCCAGAGTTAAGACCAAATCCAAGATAATGAAATTTAAATGTGAAGATAGAGAGGTCTTGAATTTCATATTAATTATGGAATTATATATTTAAAACTGAAATATATGATAAATCGAAATGATTTAAATATGCTGCAAATTTGTCATCAATTGCTTTAGTACTATAACAGTTACAGAAAATTTCTTTAAAAAAATATTTCATACAACATAATACCTTATCGGATGATTCACATTACATGTTTCTTCACCATGCTTAAAGTTCAATCTTGAAAATTTTCACCTTTGTTGATATGCCATATATTTATTAAATGTTAATGGCATAGAGGCATGCATTGGAGTCTATCGCATCGGAAGTTACAATGACGAATTTGCGATATGAGAACATGCGATGAGAATATATGCGATGAGATGGAGCGATTGCGATATTGAATAATTGTTATGTCAAGAATCAGGGAATGGTCGCATCGTTCTTTGTACTTCGCACATCGCATACCAGATATCGCACATCACACATTCAGAATTATGATATGAGCATCAAAAATATGATGAGCGATAGCGATATCGGCATATTGGAATATTGGAAAATAGTCATGTTGGAAATGCCAATATGATTCTTGCGATAGCGGCAATGCGATGGATGATGCGTCTCTCGGTGATCGGAAAAATTAAGTACACGATATAACAATTTTGATTTTCTTGATATGCGATGAAGAATGGACCCGACAAATTTATTATAAGAATTTAATATCATATCGGATCCGAGACATCAGTACTTTTAGAATTATACCCCTACCATTATTGCAATTGAATGGACGCGATATTTCTTATGAACTTGATTTAAATTTCATATTAGGTCCAGAATTATGTGATAATGACAATATTGGTAATATTATTTTACCGGAGATTGAGCGAAAAGGAACATCGGAGAGATATGAATTTTGTAGTATCGGCGATATGAAATGGTCCAATATGAATCTTCCAATATTGTTTTGAATTTCTATTGGGTTTTCTAATGAATGAAAGCAAAGTTAAAGAATGCTCAAATTTTACTGAATCATAAATAAATTTTCCCTGAACTTCTTGCAAATTTGAAATGGGTTTTCAGCCTACTTCAAGTTCCAAAATAAATGGAAACCTGCAAATGAAACAAGACAAGGATCATAAATAAATTAAGGAAAATGGAGAATAAATGAAAATGAACTTGTAAATGCGTACCTGGAAGGAAATTTTCTGTAAATTTTACCTCATGAATCTTCAAATTCTTCCTTGGATTTATCAAAATTCTGACTTTGTTCAAAATCATCTCATTATTTATTCTAAATTAGAGTGGGCAATCAAGCTAAAGGAAATCAAGTATTCATGTTCAGGAAATCTGAAATTCATAAAATTCACCAAAAATGAAAATGAAAATATGCTTCCCTTTGATTTGAAACAGTAAATTATTACCTCTGCTTCACTCCAAATTAACTTGAGAAAAATTTGTATTGTTATAGTGATTGTTCAATAATACCTTTAGTAAATAAATGTGATGCGTATTGTAGCAACAGATAATAAACTAAAAATTATAATGGAATAAAGCCACTCATTGTGAAAGAATATCAGCACAGATTTGAATGTTTGCACACAGAAAAATGGACACCCTGAAAGCCATTTTAACAGATTTCGAGGAAGATAATATCAACTTCATGTGATTATAGCTAAGGGTGAGACTGACTAATAGTAATTGAATTGCAATTAAGCTTATAATAGACAGTCATATATTTCATGGTACAATGAGATCATGAAGCTTTGTATCTTCAAAACTTTTGACAAATAAATTTCAAAAGAAAATCTTGTAAAGACAGCTCAAAATGGAGAAAATTGACTTTAAGGTGATCGATGCCAAGTGCAAAATCAATTAAATTCAGTCAAGACATTATTTGGAATAGGCAGAGATGTAGTTATGGGTAGAGGTATTGATGCAAAATATTTTATTTAAAAATGGGAAGTAAGAATTAGAAATTTTCTGATGAGAAGAAAATATTTTCTTGAACATGTATATGATATAAGAAGGGCTGATTGCTTGATTTATTTATATCTGCAGAACTGTTGAAAATAAATAAATTACATAAACAAACTAACTACATTAATTCTATTCTTATTCTAACCATATGCAATAAACTGACTAAGTATAGTCATATTTCCAATGTAACCACTCTCTCTTTTTAATTCCTTCATATATACACAATTCAACTGTTAATAATAAAAATACAAATGTAATTAAACTAAGAAAACAAATTTGTAAGTAGAATTTACAATTATTGTTAGCGACTTATTTACAATCACCTTATTTTGAAATTTCCTTTCCAATTGAATTCCAATTGGATCATAAAAATCTGGATGGGTTTCTATTAATAATTGGAAAATGTTCAAAAGAGGAAATAATAGGCCAACGTGTGGGTATGCGCTTTTAGATTCAAAGGCCTGGAGAAAATTGTTAGTGTTATTTACAAATGTTAAACTATTAAAAATATTCCTCGAAAGGAAACTTTCCAAATATTTTTCAAATGACTTAATGAAGAATGAATGGAAATATGTTAGATATAATGGAAGATTATTAATTGAATTGGATTGCTGGCTGGATTGTAAAAATACAATATCTTGTTGATACTGCTTTTGAGAAGATAGAAGCAATTGATAAGAGATGAACATCGATTGAAATTGAAATATTAATAATTTTTTATGTTCATGATTATAATATGAAAATTCAATTTCCCAATAGGACAATGCATCAATTGAGTGTTTACTATTAAATTGCTCAATATGCCAGCGTAAAGTGTCAGAAAATATATCAGAAATAAAATCAGAAAATAAATCAAAATTTGAACAAAATAAGTGTGAAAGAAAAAACAAAGTGAAATCACTATTGGTACAACTAAAGTTACAGCACAATTGGGATTGTTTTAAAATAATTTCTTTTTCACAAGGATTGGCCAGAATAACGGAATTTGAATAATTTCCAATTCCAACTTGTGAATTAAAAAGAGAATTATGATTATGAGTAGGAATGGGAGTTTTATCATGATATGAATAATAAATTGGAATGTTTTCTCGAATGGTGAAATCATGGAGATAATTTGCTGCTCTAGAATGAGGATTGGTTGGAATAATTTCTAAATTGAAACGTTCCTCATTGTCAGATGTTATTTGAATTTTCTCATGAAGATAGGAATCAACATCCTTAATTTCAGAGTAATTATCATAAACAAATTCACAATATTCTCTAGAATTTCCTTCGATTTAGTCCAATATATCAAAACAAGGAGGAATAAAAACTTCATGTTCATTAAGGGAAAAACAATGATCAATAATTGTTTCTCTATCTTGATAAAAACTTATTGGTAATTCATTTAGATCAACCTCTTTATTTTTTGAAATTTCATTAATACCAAGAGGGGAAAAAGTACCATTATTAAGAATATCAGGATAAAGGGAAAAATGTGAATCTGAAACAATGCATTTTAAAATGTCTCTATTTGAGAACTCTTGTGCATTCTGTTCACTATAAATTTCAGATTCTAGATCATTCCTTTGTGTACTCATGCTTTCTTGAAGAAGGTTGCTTCGCTGCTCTGATTTTGGTATTTGCTCATCATGGAAAAATTCAGAAATTTGTACAGTAGTTTGCGTGTTATTATTTAATTTGATTGCTGCTTGTACTTGATGATTTGCAATATGATTTTCTGAATTGACTGCAGAGTAAATTTTAGATTTCAAGGTAGCTTTTTCTCCAAAATTGCTGCTGTTGTCTTCTTGCATTTGGTTAGAAATATTTTCTAAGCTTTGTGAGACCACTTCATCATAATTTATTTTCAAATCCATAATGGAATTCTCATCTATGTTGGAAGGGGATGGAACAAAACTTGAACTAATTTCATATGGATTGAAAATGGGAGGAAGAAAACAAATATATTCAAACCAATCTAGTGATTCTTCTTCCATAGGTTTATCCTCAACTTTAAATCTTAAACAATTCAAATGAAATTGAATATTAAAATCTATAACAAACTCATTTTCAAATCTTCGTAGATATTCAATTTCATCGCATACATGTTCATAATCGTATCCATCAAATTTACAAATGAAAATTGTAACAAATTGATCCCAATTGTGAATTGAGGCAACTAGAAGAGTTCTACACCAGTTTCTAACTTTTTCCGCAAATGTGAGAGTAAACATTCTACATAAAATTCCTTCACCAATTCCTTGAAAATCATAATTTGAAACATTTTGAATAAATTGAAAGACATGATTAAAAGCAGAAGAATTTATCTCACCATTAAAATTTATCCTAGACAAGAGTCTTAACACTTCGGGTGGAGTATTGGAAGATGCACATCCATGGATACAACTCCAAATTGGAAGTTTAAGAGGAGCCATCGTGATTTAAATAAAATTTTAAAATTGAAAAGACTCCAATATACAACAGGTTTCAAACCCTCCTTCTAGTGCCAAAAATGTCTGCCTCAACATTGGGGAATGACCACCTGGTCCAGACCTTAATGTAGCTCCTTTTCTGTTTGGAGTAGTGGCTCTGACTTGTTTAACCAGGTCCAGTTACCTTTTCCCTATCACTATTGGTTTACAATGTATCTTTAACTACCAATAGACATGGATATCAGATCACTTCTTCTTGCTGATCGGGCAAGAGAATGACCCTTAAGCTGATGTGGGTTCAGCCAAACCACAACTAAGATTTTGCCTCTTTGAGAAGTGGACTTAAAAGAATGTAGAACGTAATCTAAATGAAAACTTGTTCTATAGTGCAAGAAAAAGAAAATAATATTAATCCTATCTCAATTAGGTAGATATAGATCTAACCCAACTAAGAGCAAGATAATTAAATGATAAGGATTTAAATATTTTTGGCTTTTAGTTAATTTCAAGCTAACGAAGTAATTCAATTAACTGACATTTGTGAATACCGAAACACATCCTATTGAGACCTCTTAAATGAAATAATAAATCAAAAACACTCAGGAAGTAATTCACAAAAACGATATTGATTGTCGAATCAATAAATCCAATAATTAAACAATAATATGTGGAAATAGTTCACAACACATTACTATTTAATAAATCAGTTTCATAAAACAGATTTCTGAGTAAATAGTTACTCAGAAATCAGAATTTAATCCATAAGAGCAGAGATACATAATAACAATATTGAGACAAATTACCCATATCAACACAAGTGCACAAACATGAATAAAATGACACACATTTTATTATCATAAAAATGAAACTAGTATTTGAAACAGTAGTATTAGAAATACCAATTTATTGAATCCATTTCTCTAATCGTGGTCTCTAATAGCCCTTTACATTGCTTGAACTTCTGCTTTCAAAACTAGAGCTTCAATTGTGCAAACCCTTCCCATCATACATAATTAAAGATACAAAGGAAAAATTCTCAATAATGCTCAGATCTGGGATTTTATCTTCTCCCTCCTACAACTCTAAATTCCTATTGTAGAAGTGCTTCTAAGAGTCCAAAATTTCAGAGGAGAGCCCCTCTTTATTACATTCTGCAATATTCCATTTATAATATTTCCAAAGTTATTTTTGAGAGGAAAGTTTGTTGAAGAAAAATATGCCCAATCCAATTTTATTTGCTCAAAATTCCAATCTTTAATTGCTGGAGCATTCTCATTGATTGAGATATTTTTTTTCATATCCCTTCTATTGTTTTCCTGCAAAAAGAAATCAAAATAAATTAAGATGCAACAATCAAGATGCCATTTCTGGCATTTAAAATAAATCTAATCAAATTTAATTAAATAAATAATTGAAAAATAAATGCTAGCTTTCTATTGATTTCTGTGATGATTTAATTGGCCAAGGATATTATTGATGAATGCATCTGCACTTAGAAGAAGTTTGGGCAAAGGAAAATGAAGAAAATAAAACTCAGAAAATTGATTTTTTTTAGAATTTCAAAGCTTGATCTTCTGCCTGTTTTTAGACCCAATAAATGACTAAATCTGTTAGTGAAACCTCCTGAGAAATGTTCTCCTTGATTTTATATTTCCAATAAGCCATCCTAGGCCTCATTTGGCCAAGTAAGACTCAATCTATGAGCCTCCAAAGTTTATGAGTCAAATCTGGCATAATTCTCGAAATTCAATCACTCGGCTAAAAATAAGAATTTTAATTAAAAAATCTAATCCTAAATTAGACTCTAATTATCTAATAATTAATTCTAATTTAATTGTTAATTATAAACTAAAATAATTATTTAATAAACTATTTATTAATTAATATTAATATAACTAACTAATATAATTAATTAGTTATAAACAAATTAATCTAATTAATTATAATTTAATTTAATTAATTATATTCTACATATTAATTAATTTAAATAATTTAAAATTAATTCTTTTAAATAATAAATTTTAAATCTAAATTAAAAATATATTAACAATCTCATTAATATTTACCTCTTCACTCATGTATGAGTGGCTTTTCAACAATGAATGAGGGGTCTTAACCACATGCCCTTTAACATCGGCGATCGGGGTATGAAGGCCATCGAGGTTTCTAAGAAATGCATTCATTGAAAATTTGCGATGCGATGTAATGAATTCTTTATATATATATATATATATATATATATATATATATATATATATATATATATTAAATTTTAATTTAATTAAATTAATTATATTTAATATAATAATTAATTTAGTTAATTTAAAATTTAATATTAAATATTATTTTTTGGTTTTGGTTTCATTTTAATGATGTTATGTTATGAAATTATCTAAGGGATGATTTTCCTATCTAAACTACAACGACTTTGACATTTTGGATTTTTGAGATTAGTTATTTATTTGAAAATTGGAATAAATTACTGAAATCCCGATGCTTCGTAATTTGGCTGTATAAGTAAAAATGAAAAATATTAGTAATAACTAACTAAGGGTTAATATTTAAAACAAATGCATTACTAAACTAATTTAATTACAAAAAATGGAATATTTTACATTTTACGCATTTTTAACCCACGCAACGTAAATGATTAGACTTCAAAAGGAGTGCCATTTACAAACCAGTTGACCAAATGAGGCGAAACAAGTATCAATGGAAAGCTTATAAAAATTTGATTTTAACAAAGCAATCAAAACAAGAATCTAAGGAAAATGAAAAATTAACAAAATTGTAGGATAATCAACTTAATAAAAATCTTAAAAGGTGTTTAGCCAAAAATTTTATAGAAAGGGTCCCCATTATTTGAAGTGAACAAGTCAAAAATGTGGGGGGATTGTATTTTACCACAACACAGCCCTATGGGCCATCACCATGCTATGTACCAAAGTTTATTTTCCTTTGCTTTGTGTGTTTCAATAAACAGCTTGCTCCGAGCAAGATCTTAGAAATCCATTCCCCTAGCACCTCGAGTTAAAGGATAGACGTAATAGTTACTCAATTTGTAGGTTGTACCAAAATCTCTGCTGGTGAAGAATCGACCCTAGAACACAAAATGGCTTGAGTTTGCCTGTGAGAAACACCCTGTGGGGAAAACACGACCAAGTCCCAAGAACCAAGTACAAGTAGCTCACCCAGTACACTAGCTCGAGGGATTGTTGTACAAGAGAAATTTTTGGTGAAATAGGTCACTAGACGGAAGGGGAGCAGGCCAACCTCAGATGGAAAAACGATATTCGGGAAAACCCAAACGTCCCTAAATGCAGACCAGGAGCAACCTCTCTTGTAAGTAACATAAGTCAAGATCCCTCATCCGCCCAGGAAGTACTTTCCACATTCAAATAAGTGCATTGAGAACATTCAAAATAAGTTCCTCGAGCACATTAAAATAATTGTTATTAGCACATGAAATAAAGGGTAATGGATTGAGAAAGGCTCCCTGTACAAAGAGGTGATGCAATGACTCTGCCAGGGTACCGACGAAGCTCGCTAGTAGCAGAGCAATGTCTGTGACTCCGAGGCAGTGACTCCGCTGGGACCACCAAGTTCACTGGGAGCAGTGCAACACAAAGCGACCAAATAACTATATCGAATCCTTGAAGCCCATAAGGTTACTCCGACCCCATCCGTCTGGTCTTCAGCAATGAAAACACGGTGAACTGGCATCCCGCATAGTGGAAACAAGTGGAGAAGACACAGAAGGGCTAGAGATGAAAGTAGTGGGACCCACGGGGGTGAAAGGAATAGCCTACTAAGCCCCCCTACCCCCCTCAAGCATAGTCAGAGATTTTTGGTTCTACTAGTTAATTGCCATTTGTTGTAGCCACTGCAACACCCTCCAAAATTTAGTCCCTTTTGAAAATTTCAGAGCCCCTAATCTAAGTCCGATTCGCCCTCGTCCATGAACTTTGAGAAAGTCCCTTTCAAGCATTTTTCCTTCAAATCTTGGTTCATGCCTTGTTTTCTTTGAAACTAGTCACATAGTCACAAAGTCGCAGAACCGATAAAATTACACAATTGCGACTAAGCGACCTAGCAAATTTGCGACCTCCAGGTCACGAGGTCAGAAGGTCACAATTTCTATAAATATGCATGAATGGTGACTATGCGACCTCACAACCTTGTGACCTTCAGGTCACAAGGTCGCAAGGTCACATCCTGGCCTAAATTTTCACATTCGTGACTATGCGACCTAGAAACCTTCCGACCTCCAGGTCGCGGGGTTGCAAGGTCGCATCCTTCTCCAACCGGCCCTCATTTGTGACTTAGGGACCTATATTAAATGATCGAATGTGCAAACCTTTATAAATAAAAGGGTCGTGTAGCTCGCATTCGACCTGTGCGACGGAGCAAAAAAAGCCTCTGACAAGCCAAGTGGATCGCGTCTTTTTTGGGTAAGTTGCCTAATACTCCTGTTGTTTCCTATTTTTCTTAGATGTTGCCTTACCTACCCCATACCCTAGTCTATTAATTTCCCTTGGCCCCATTCTGTTGCAACCCAAATCCTCTCTAGCTCTCTTATGCTCATGTCATTCTTCTTATCGTGGGATTGTTTTTTGAACATTCCAAGGGATATTGAAGTCGAGCTCAAGTGTGTTTCCATCTCTTCGGCCTCAAGTGATATGGGGCCTCTAGTAGTTGGAAGAGAAACAAAAGCCTTGAGATAGAGATATTAGGAGAATACATGCCTCCTCCAGCACCCTCTATCTATGGAGACACTGCCTTTGTCTTTGGGAAGGGAGATAAAATGACTTGGTATAATGTATATCAAGAATTCATGAAGCCAGAATTCCCAGAAGATCTCGCGGATCAGAAATTATATATTTAGGTCAAAAGGTCCAAGCTTCACTACGTAGGCGCTCATCCACCAATATTCCCATGCATAGAAGTAGTTGAGTGGATCCTTGAGAAAGTTGATTCCAAGTTCTGGGTTATCCGCGACCATGCAGGGAAAAATTTTGCCAACATATCTGGGAAGGATGTGAACATGTACTATGCACTCCCCACTAGGAAAGAATCCTTTAACAATTATTGGGTCACCATGCATGAGGTACCAGTAATAGAAACCTCGAAGAGATGGTGGGAGGACCCTGAGAATTTTAAGGCCAAAAAGGATAAGGAGTATAAGACAAATGGCCTTAGGAAGGTCTGTAAGTTGGTGGTAGCAATGATGTGTAGAATGTATGGCCTATAGGTTTCCATTACCTTCAATGGGGCTTAGGTCCCACTCATGTATGCAATCACCTCATATAGAACTCGTTTCAATTGGGCTTACCTGGTAGTGTCGGCCCTCAGAGTAAATATATCAGCAGCACAGGCATTGGATGAGGGATGCATGTCGAAATTCTACATGACATCTTAGCTCTTAGACATGGTATGCATGAGATGCTATTTCAAGTGGTGGTCACATAACTGGGATGTGAAGCGCGGTGTGCCCATTAACAAAGATCTGAACTTTTTTTGGGCTTCCAAATGCAAGAAATATTTGGAGTCCATATCACACAATTTCATCCCTACACTCTATGGGAAACTTTTCGATAAATATTCCCCTTGCATGTCTAGGCGAGCTATGGAAATAGTGACCCAGGTGGCCAACTGGTTTCCTATTACAGATAGTACCTTTATCAGGGTCTTTGGGTCATGCAAGGCGCCTCACGTGCTACCCAAGTATGTCACTGATAAACTACTGCTACAAGAGGTGTGCTACCAGATGTGAAGATGATTCTCCAAGGTCCTCAGCAAAGGAAAAAAGAAGCCATGGCCTACCCTCCTGCTTACTATTGTTGTCTATACTGTTAAGGATTTCAAGGAAGTAGAAGCCATGGTAGAGGACATCAAAGGTTTTCATTTCCTAACCTTCACCCATAGATCATATGATCGTAAAAGGATCATCCCTGCATAGTGCAAATGGGCCAAGCTCAATTGGAAGTACCAACACACAGAATTCCCTGTTGAGGAACAAGTCAAAAACTGGTACAACAAATACAGGGCATCTGCGCTAGAGGAATCAACTGGCCTAAGTGGAGATCAAGAGGGTAAGGATGACCAAACTTTATAAGATATGGTTGACATGCTGAAAAGAAAGGACCCGGTAGGAGGAGCTTTATCTTCCAAAGCTAAAAAGACAAAGAATACAACAAGTAGTGGTATTTCTAAAGAGCAACATGAAAAGAGAGACAAAGAGGCCAAGGCATAGAAAGAGGATGAGAAGAATATGAGAGAGGAAGAACTCAGAAAGACCCAAGATACCTTGGCACGATAGCAGGAAGAAGATAAGTGGAAGAAGCAGGTTGAAGAGTAGCAGAAGAAATAGTAGAAAGAGGAACGAAAGAAGGAAGAAGAAGAACGAAATAAGAAGGAGGTTGAGTGCAGGTTGAAGGAGGAACATGATAAAGAAGAGGTCAAGAAGAGGAGAAAGGAAGAATAAAATCAGAAATCACAGGAAGGTTCTTCGTAGGGAGCAAAGGGAAGAAAGACACTGCTCCTGAAGACTATGGAACAAATAGACCTGCCCCATATTGAGGTACCCATGACAACTCCCATGATAGGCGTACATCTCCCGTTCTTAGAACTTGGTGTCCCAGAAGAACAAGAAGATGATGTATTATACCTTACAAGGCTATCATATGACCAGTTCACACATAAGATCAGGCAGGATAAGAGAAATTGCCTCGCACAGAATCTAGTCGAGCCCCTCACAGTGACAACAAAAAAGGACATAGTCCTGGATACTAGGACTAATCCCATTATTATATCATCGGTGGGGACCACTTTTGGAGCAGTTATGAGGGAAAATTTCAGTAGGATGAGTAGGGAGATCTTGTCCCTACAAAACAGACTCTAGGAATCTGAACAAAAGGTAGCTCAGGAAAAGGAGGCGCTCGAGGTAGAAAATCGAAAGCTCTGATTCACAACCACTCAAGCCAATGGGTTACCAATTGCTATCCAAGGGGAGTTGGTTACTTTGGAAATTTCCATGAGGAAGGTATATGAGGATATGTTCACCATAAAATACACAGTGTCCCCGCTACTAAAGGCTTAGGCAGAGACTAATAAGAAGACCACACAACTAAAAGAAGCATCTGTGGCACTATATAGTATGCTTGAATGGTTCGAAAGGTATCCATAGGCTCCCAACACCTTGCCAAAGAAAGATTTGATCCGCACATAGAACGAAAAATTACAAATACAGATGAAAATACAATCAAGGACAAGCTTGTTAAGGAAGTGGAGAAAGTGATGTCTAGCTATGAAAATCTCATTAGTGGCATCGATTCGATGGCAGGAGTACATCACATCCCTTCCTTGAGGGAGTTGGACACACAGAAGACAAGAGAAGAAGTAACCCAGGACATCCAAGCATTTCTCAAACCCATCAGGCAAGCAACTGCTTCCAAGGACCTTCCGGCCTCAAAGAAGAACATTGATCAGTTCATCATCACACCAGTCTAGATCTACACCAAGCTAGCCTCCCTATCCAATCAAATCTCCATGAAGAAGCACACTTTGGTTTATCGAGTGCTTTCACGGTTTAGCAGAGGGCACACCTCAAATCACTCTAGTGGCCGCAGAATATCGGGCCTAGTAGGCTTATCTCAGGGAAAAACAACAGGTAGAAGTCCCAGACCTTTCCATCACATGGCTACTACCTTGAAAAGGGATAGTTACACAAGTTGTAGGTATAAAATAGGATCTAGTAGCAAGTCACAAACAGTGACCAGTCGCAGGTCGCAAATGAGATCCAGTCGCAGGCCGCAAAATCACTTGGGTCACAGACCATGCCAACAGTCAGGAAGATGAAAGGACATAATACCCAAAGGTCACTTTTTTTTTTCCTATAAGTACTCCCTCCAGGGAAAATGTAAGGGATATTTTTTGGGGACTCCAAGAGGAGAAGAGATAATTGTATTGCATTGAATGCATCATTCCGAGAATGAATACAAATCAATGTTTTGTTTCCACTATTGGATCTGAGGAGAACTTATGTGTGATAGCATTATGAATATTATGTCTTATGTATCTTCTATCTTTTATAACTGACTAGTCTGCGTTTTTTAGTTCATATATCAGTTGTATGTTTAAGAATTATGGATGTGTCAATTGTATGTGAATATTTTTCTAAGGGATGTTTAATGACTTAGTTGTTGGTATTGCTTCAATCTTTCGTAAAACTCTTAAGGAATTGAAGGGTGTTTCAACCATAGAGAACTGTTTCTTTTGTGGTCAAGAAATCTTTTTATGAGCATGACCCTAATGATGTGTTGCTAATAACATCTCCTTTGGCTGCATGCTACAAATATTGCTTTTTTATTTATAATGTTTCATTTACAAGAGAACTTATCAACCATTTGTTTCGTATCATTCGAGTAGTAGTGCATCATCGAGTCCGCAAGGTGCACCTCCATCCAATAAAGGTGTATCCAATGGTAGCCGGACCTACACCCTAGACAGGGTCCTATCACAAACAGTCTAGAGTCTAGTTGGGATTTTATACCGAGGAGATCACCTACTGTTGGTCGGGAATTTTTTCCCGTCAACATACTCATATACAACAAGCATATTCTGCATACCATTATTATAGAGAAAAGGAGTATTAATTTTCTAATATGATAAAACTAGCAGAACCATATTAGGTGTATTTATTCGAGATTGAATGTGCTCATATGCTTAGGTTAAAACATCATTCCAATATATGTAATTCATGCATATCACAGTACCCACCAAAGATTGTGGGATGTACCTCTCCTTTAAATAATCTACTTCCTTGTCTCTCCAAACTTAACTAGTTTTATACAAATTTTGTCACTTTTTTAAAGGAAATATAAAATGAGGATTCTAGGATGTACCTCTCCTTTGAATAATCTACTTCCTTGTCTCTCCAAACTTAACCGGTTGTATACAAACTTTTGTCACTTTTTTAAGGAAATATCAAATGAGCAACAACCCACAAAGAAGACTCAACCTGAATTTCCGTAGATATTAAGGTCAAGTCATGCCATCCCATGCCACATAATTCAACTACATTCAAGCTCATCAAACCTACGGTCCCACGATTCCATCTCTGAACTTCGTAGTTCAACATCTTCATAATAATATTTAAATTCAATCGTGTTTCCTCCTGGTAGAGGGCTCTCAATTTGGTGATGCTTTAACATATAGTCCAAGATTGGAATCAGAAGCAAATCCTATGTTGTTCAAGCCTTCTATTTATCACTATGGAATACTTCAAGAAATCGACATCTCAATCATGAAATTATCATTCTGAATCTAGTGTTGAATTTATTTGGATTGAATTTATCACTTTTTCATCTCACGCACCTCCTTTTCCTGCAATGTAGCTTCACTGCTATGATTCACACCTTTCTTCTCTTTTTTGTTGCAAGTGGCAATGATTTTGAAAATGGGCCATAGGGAATTCTATGAGAGCCACACATCCTCATACTTCAAATGGAAAGTATGACTACATGTTTGTTTCACGCCAGTCATTAAACCATAATGGCTCTAAGATAAATTTATCTAGGCTATTGTTACACCATTGTTTGGTCGTCTAACCTATTATTATTAGATGGACCCAAGTACACCATGTAAGACCAATTTTACCCTAAGTAAAATTGTCTTCACTATGTTAAATAACTTAATAAACCACATTTATTAGGTTGTTTATGGTCTAAACAAGAAACCCCAAAAGGAAATATTAAACAAACCTATATTTGTTTGATTTTCCTCATGGAATAATTAATTAAACCATAATTTAATTATTATTCCCAGTCATGTTTAACCCAAAATAAAAGAAATTAATTAGATAAACCTTTATTTATCTTATTATTTCTAGGAATAATCATTTAAACCTTATTTAGATGATATTCCTTGTTAAATATGACCAAATCACCCACAAATAATTAAATAAATCATTATTTATTTGATTATCTTCTAACCGCTTCCTTAAAAAGATAAATAAATCATTTATTTATTTATTTTTGATAAATCAAGGGATTTGACCCAAGTCAAATACCTTTTCCCTCCAACAAATATAATAAAATATTCCATAAAAAGTGGATCTAGATTTGGTTAACCCATGCACCAAGATCTAGAATGACCCAATATTTTGTTATAAATAGGAGGGTTTTTCCTACCATTCCTCACCTTTTGTTGCCTATTAGATCACTCTGGATCTATACACTTGGTCACATTTTTCCATTGTTTGCTGTGTGAGCTCCCTTTGAGCTCTATTCTTTCCATTGGGTTTTCTACACCAACAAGAGAGAGAAATCTTAGATCTGAAGTGCTGAGGACTTCCAAGAACCCATCCCACTAAGGAGAATTGGATACACCTTCTTGTTTTCCTACTAGGTGCCCAATTAATACAAAAATTCTTTAAAAAATTGTTCTTGTCTTGTCTATTGGTATATGGAACAAACCCTTGTTTTTACTGCTTAATGTCTTTCCATGCATAGATCTGGTTTTTTGCAGCTCTTTTCTTGTTCAACTAACCGCAGATCTGAAGATATTGGTAGCCACTTTTGTTGTTAGGGCTATTAGTTATGCGTAGCTAAAGTGGTCCTTTTTCGTACACTTCGACAAAGGATTCATACTAACAAATGGCAACTCCACACGGGTTTTAAATTACGACCGCTGTCGTTTTTCATATTCCTGCATATCTAGCTACTTCAGACCCTAGGGTTTCTTTTCAGCTGTTTATTTTTCCTATTTTTATGTTATTTTTTTCACATAAAACCCTAAAACATTAAAATTTTTAACTTCCGGGTGTTTCTGGCCCTATTGTGCAGGTGACAGACATCAGCCGCAACTGAGACGACAACTTTTTCGGAAATCTGCCGCCGGGACACCTGGAGCTTCAGGTCACACTTTTCAGCCCAGAAACTGCAACCTGGACTCCAGGTCGCACTTTTTAGCCCATTAAATATGACCTGGGAAGCGGAAAACAGCCCAAAAACTGCTACCTGAGTGAAAAACAGGTCAAAAACTACGACCTGGACTCTTTTCTGGAATTTTTCTGAAATTTTTCTGGGTTTTGTTTGAACCTCTGTTAGGGTTGTCTAACCTCCGTCTCCACCCGTTTAGACCTATTCTTTCTCTGTTTTACTCAACTAAGTGGGAATCTAGCCCCCTAGGGCCTCAGTACCCTCCACTTTTTGTGGAGGAGTTTTAGCTGCTGTAAGTGTCTAAATTTTTAGAGTTTTCAGCCATTTCTTTTTCAGATCTGATCTCTCCTTTTCAGATCCCTTTAAATCAGCTCATGTTCCTTTCAAATCACCTCTTGTAGTTTTGTTTGGACCTCCCTTTAGGACTTCCTCCCTGTCCTTTTCGCTTTTTGCTGATTTCCTCCCTTTTTCCAGCCACCTTGCCTCTGCCTCTTGGCTGTGATCTGCACCTCTTTTCATCTAATTTCTCCTTTAGATCCCTGTCCCTTTCGACCTTAGATCTATTGGCCTCCTTTTAGTGTGTTTTTATTAGATTTTTTCCCTCTGTTAGATTAGTTTTGAGAGACCCACCTTTTTGGGTTGAATCGATGCAATAGTAGCTGTTAATTTTCTGTTATTTCAACATTATATACTGTTCTCTGCAGATTTATTTTCAGCTACGCAGCACACTTTTTCTCTTGCTCTCAAAATGAAAAGGGTTTAAAAATTAAAATTAACGCACGCCACACACTCACCCTAAGTGAAGAAGAGCCTGGTTTACACCGCCAGGAAAAGACTTTAAAATCAATTGACACTGCACCTATCTGCCCTTGTTTCGACTTTGTAATCACTTGATTCTGCACCTCCTTGCCCTTGTGGTCGTTCTTCTTCCCCTTGTGCCATTTTTGTGTTGTCATCATTGCACCCCCAAGGCGCACTTCCCGGAGACTTCTTGGCCTTCACCCTCAGTTTCCAGTCGATCGACCTGCTCTGTCCCGCCGTCATTGAGCCAGTCCTCCTCCGAGTCCGCACTCCGACTCCTCTTCGGATTCTTTGGGTTCTCCCCCTGTCACCTTCACTATGTCTGGTCTAGGGCCTAACGCTAGTGGTACTCCCGGCCCTAATGTCGGGACTCCTACTAGCGGAACCGCCACAGGAACTACCTCGACTACTCCCTTGCTCCCCTTCCTAGCAGGCCTCAGCCTCCCCGATTTGGACTAGTTGATAAACGACCCTATACACCATGACACTAGTTGGCCTGCTATGCCGACAAAGCTCCCTTCCGACATCCCAAAGTTTGAAGGCCTTGCTGGAGAAGATCCTTCAAATCATGTTCGATCTTTCCACATGTGGTATTCATCTACCTCCATTACCGATGACTCTGTCAGTCTTCGGTTGATCCAACGAAGGCTTACAGGCGCGACTTCTAAGTGGTATGTTGATCAGCCCACTTCCTCTCATACCACCTTTGCGACTCTTGCCCGGGATTTTTTATCTTACTTCCAGCTTCCCCTTCGTTATGACACTGGTATCGAACTTTTGACTTCTTTCTGTCAATCATCTGCGACCCGCCTATCCGATCATGTCCAGGAATGGCAGAGACGAAAGAGCCTATGTCAATCCCCTACTTTCGAAGACCGTGTCTACATGGACTGGTTCCTTAGATCTCTATTGCCTCCTATCGGGAAAGATGTCGCATCGCATTTCCCTCAAAACGAAGAAGCCACCCTCCAACTAGCGTTAAAATATGACTTGATCTACGCTCAGACGGGTTAGGTTTATACCGTTCTACCTGATCTCCCCAGACCTGGTGGTGTCCACGCACCGGGGGCACCTCATGCCGCCGACGGTATCATTGGAACTCTCTCTCACCCATATGCCCAACCTCCCGTGGGTTATGGTTTTCCTGGGGGAGGGGGCAGCACCTCCCGCACTTGTTCCCCTCCCGGTAGCACATATCCAGGATACGGCATGCCTCAACCTTTTGCCCAGTCTCCTGCTTACCTCAATGTTTCCCACCCTAACCATTATCCTTATCTGCAGCCTGGTGCTCCAGCTCCTCCAGCATTTGCACCACCTCCTCCCTTGCCTTCTCAACCCCTGCAACATCCGTCACCGCCCCCTCAAGAGCAGGTGGCTGCATAGCAGGGATTCATGGCTACCCAACCACCTGACGGACAGGTGGCCACTCAACCTTCCCCTTCTGGTTCCTCCAATTACCAGATCCTCATGATGAACTCTGATCCACCTCTAACCGTTGACCTTAACCTTCAAACTCGGTCTCACCAGTACCCCACACCTTCTGCTCAGTCTGCCCCCGAGTCCCCTTCGTCAGGTTCTACAGAGCCTCTTTCGACATCCAATGGTCCCTTACATATCCGTCAACCCAAATTTGAGGTTCGTACCAAGATTCCTAAGGGACCATTAAGCCGAAATGTTTCTCCTGGTCGAGCTGCTCATTCATATAGCATAGTAGATGATTTGGCGCAGTCTCCTGCTGCCATTTCCACATTGGAACTCCTTCAGTCGTGCCCTTCCAAAAACAAGGCTCTACTATCTGCCCTAGGCACTGTAGATTCTACTGATGACCAAATGATTGTTTTCGATGCCCATCAATCAGAACATCCTCCTCTTCCTGCTTCCGTCGCCTTCCAAATCCCAGTCAAAATCCGGAACGCTAACGTTTCCCGGTGTATAATTGATGAGGGGGCATCCACCTGTGTGATGTCCGCTTCGGTTGGAAGAAACTCGGATCTCCTGACTTGGCCCCTTCCACGATCACCCTTCGAGCGTGGGATGGCCACGCCTCCCAGCCCATTGGCCTCTTCCGTAATTGTCCTATCACTCTTGCGGGCAAGACTGTTTGCGTTGACGTTGAAGTCATTGACGCCCCTCTAGATTACAACATTCTCTTGGGGCGGAGCTACACTTATGCTATGTCTGCTGTCCCGTGGTCCTTTTTCGTACACTTCGACAAAGGATTCATACTAACAACTATGCCTTGATCGATCAATAAAATTGATAAAGAAAAAACTCTCCAAAAAATTGACAGAGTTACACTCCATTCCATTGGGATCTTGAGTGAGTGTAACCACCACTACAATAATAGTTTGTGATCCATAGTGATCGTAACAGAAAGACATCTCAACAACACGGAGATGAACAATTTCTTTGCCCCTTTCTTCTTTAACATATTCGTCCACAAATTACTCCAATATTAGTGTAATACAAATTCTAATAAATAAAAATACACAAGGCCGGTATCACACACTTTACAAACTCATTCTGTAGAAAAAAAAAAAAAAACTCTTTATACACATCCACACTAATCTATTTTCATTCACAAATTAATCTCACATTTTTCATATATATTTGGGCCCTCCCTTATGGGAGTTACCCATAGAGCCATTAGCTCTGAAACCAAATTAAGAAACTAATTACACACCAAAACTACTCATTTTACATTATATTTATCACATATATAAATACATCAACCATTGGTTGAATATAGAAATTCTATCTTAAACACATAATCACTTAGTTGAGAAAATCTCTCAAGCAAACACTAATCTAGAAAATATTTTAGTTGGACTAAATATCTCACATCTAATTAATTAAAAAATACATTTAATTATGAGGAACATTGATTAATACGCACAAGACAAGTATGTGTTGGAATATGTAATTCCTACTTGTCTCAGTTGTGACTTTATATGTAAGGAGTCTATTCCTATTACATATAAGTTGGCTAACTATGTTCCTAGTTTGGTGTGTGGTTGAGATATTCTCTCAACCAACTTATTGTGTGTCCAAGATAGTTTCCCTATCTTGAGACAACACTTCATGTATATATGTAATCTTATTTGATTAATATAACATAGCATGCATGCTTAGATTTTATCTTGGTATCAGAGCTCATTTGGGCCTGGCCTTGGCCCCTCCTGGGCTGAGGGAAATAAGATAGAGTATATTTCGTTTTAGTTTTTAATTTTTTCCATCAAGTAGCGTTATGAGGGAAGAGGGAGCATGACGTTGTGCGTGGAGACATCCATGGGCCATTTTATAATATAGAATAGTTGTTTAAAGTAGGGGGAGATTGTCTGCAAACTAATTATTTTTTTAAGGCAATTTTGTCGACATGAGTTTTTACTCTGTGGAGACTTTCTTACTACTTCTTGTGTTGAAGGTTTGATATCATGATCAAATCACAGTTACTCGAGCGTGAATCAATGAATCGAGTATCATGGGTTGTGCTTACAATATTGAGTTGGTTTGAAGCTTTGAGGAAAGCATCACTCGAGACATTTCGTTGGGAAATGTTCTTGTATTCTTGTCATTTTTTAGGCCTGAAAGTTGAAGAAGTTTGTAGAGGGATATCATTGTGTTGAAATTTTAACTGTGATGCAATTATGGTGGTGTTGTAGCATTAATTTCTTCCAAAACTAAATATTTTTGGAGTCCTAGATCCACGTCAGGAGGTCAAGTAAGGTTGCAGCATGGCTGCAGTGGCAATGTGGTTGTAGTGGCAGCATGGCCGCATTCAGTGGTGTGAAAGACCCCTGATCTATGTATTCAGTTGTGCAATGGCTCAAGAAGGCTATGGTTTGATCCATTGTAGATCCGTCAAAATAAAAAATTCATTGAAACCATGGAGAATTTGGTCCAACTTTTGGAATCTATGCAGTAGGACGTTTCCCTGCTAGTACATGAAGAAGTAGAGGACTCATTAATAAGTAATTATACTTTACTTAATGTTGTATCCTTGGCAATGATGGTACTGGAAATTAAACTGTATTTAAATAGTCTGATTGGTCATCCTATTGTGATACAAGGGAAAATGGAGCGATCATATCTGCATTGCATCCATGCAGAGTGGACATAGAAATGCGGTGCGTTGTATTGTGTGTTGTTGTGTTAGTGAGCACAAAATTAGGTCCTTTTTGAATGAGATATTATGAGGGAGGACTGATTTGATCTGGTGGCCAAGAAGTAAATGCGCATGGCAACGATATGCAATTTGACTAGTGTTAAGAAGAGTTGTGTCAGTTAGGTCGTCGAGTGTAGAGGGGTCGATCTGGGTTAATTTTTGAACGCATTGTTATTGTGGTCTCATGGCACAGCGCTGGAGTGTGGTACACCATATTTGCACCCGTGGTTGAGGGAAACGTGGTGAGCTGCCTGGACATGCCTCTATTCGTATACCGTAGCGGCCTTTGGTGAGCTATGTAGTAGAAGCATGGTAAGTTGCAGTTGATGGTAGAGTTTTTGCAGTGTTTCTGGCTAAGGATGGAGACAGGGTGAAGATGAAACCAAAACTTCCAACATATTTTCTTTGATGAAACGAATTGTCTTCGTGAATTATTTTGTTTTTTTTAACTAAAACATGTTGAGGCCAATCAAATGCATGTAAATGCATTCATTTAAATTTGGTTGAAAAAATTGTAAGTCTTGTTGTGATATTTAATTTTGCCAAGTAATGTCACGCATTTGTGTCTTTGTTGGAACTGGCCATTCCAGCAATAGTTAAATTTATTTGCAAGAATGATTTACTACCAGATATGATAGTAAAAATGGCATCAAAGGATAGTGGTTAGATCTACATCAGATATTGGAGGAGGATGGACAATCGAGTTTGTGTTTTTTTTTGTTTTTTTGTGAGTTTGCGGAATACACTCTTGATGATTAGTCACACATTTTAACTGCAAGAAAGTCTAGGATGTTTTTTATAGTGGTCTTTGTAAAGTATGTACCTGGTAACTCCAAGAGTTGGAGTGTGTAATGTAAGCCTGATGAGGCATATGTATCCCCACGAAGTTCATGGTAATTTGAAAACCACTTTGTAATTGCATGTTTGTGGTCAACCGGAAACCACTTTTCACTGTCAGTTTGTGGTAAGCCAGAATCCAAATGTGAGATTGAAGTGGACAAGGATTCCTGTTGGCATGGTTTAGGGTGAGCCGATAAAACCCTTAGCCTGGTTGATTCAAGTCTATTAGTTGAACCTTAGTGGCTACAGAGACTTCACGGCTACAGTGCCCCAGTGGCATCATAAGAGCCTCAGTGCTCACAATTTCAGAGTATAGGTGGTCTGCAAAAACACCTTACTCATAGGAGAAACTTGGTTTCTAAGAGGCCTCAACAAGCTGAGCACAAAGCAGTCAGCGCTTATTTGGGTAATCCGATAAAACCCATGATGATGATGTTGGAGGGGTATTTGTAGGTACAGGTACATGTATGCGGATAATGGTTGACATAACCATGTATGTGAAGGACATCCTATGAGACTTTTGGTTGCAGTAGTTGGCACTCATGCATTTTGGTGGATGGTTGCTCCTTTATATGTGCATTGACATATCCTTTTGTTATGTTTGACCACAACTAGATTTTCCAGATTAATATCGAGACAAGTAGTCATTAAGAGGGTGTCTTGGAATATGAAATTCTTACTTGTCTCATTTTTTACTTTCTATGTGAGGAGTGTGTTCCTATTCCATAGGAGTTGGCTAACTATGTTCATAGTTTGGTGTGTGGTTGAGATATTCTATCAACCAACTTATTGTGTGTCAAAGATAGTTTCCCTATCTTGAGACAACACTTCATGTATATATGTAATCCTATTTTATTAATAGAATATAGTGTGCATGCTTAGATTTTATCTGTAGGAGTTAAATATCCAAATAAAAATAGTCCAAAAAGTTGATTAAGAGGTTTTAAATTTCATGTAAAAATATGTAAAAATCAACAAAATAACAAGATTTCACAAGTCAAAATAATCATATTCACAAGCATGAAAACTAATGAGAAAAATAAGAATAATCCATAAATTAGAATGCTCACACTCACAATAATTAAGAAACACTTCAAAAACAAAATAGTCAACAATCTGAAAAATGTTGGAAAAGTATCAACACAATTAGCTAAAAAAAATTCTTTAGTACCATATAAAGACTACTCTAAAGAGACTCCTATCCCTTACATGTTGAATTCTTCAATTATTAGGCCGAAGGTATTTTTTTAATAGCGGTATTTCTCTTCAAAGTTTTGTCATCAACCATTTGGATCTCACCACATATCTCACTATTTTCTATCAATTCAACGATTAACAATCTTACTCTCTTTTCAAAGTTTCATCATATTTAGGTTTAATATTTGAGGAGGAGTTGTAGGCACTTGGAAACCATTCTAAAAAACCATCCATACATTATTACTTAAAGGCATAATGTAGGTTTGCATTCTTATTTCCTAGAAAGCATTATGTGTTCCATCAAATTAAGGAGCCTTGATTGGAGATATGGGATTGGGCATATTCCCCGTGATAAACCTTATAGTTATTAACTATTCCTAAAGAAACTTACTCTAATTCCAATTGTTGGAATTATTACTGCACTGAGAATGAGGGTGAATTAGCGTAATAACTAACTTAATCAATTTAAACAATTTCAGAATTCATTGCAGCTGAAACCATAATAGTGCATCGATAAAATCAATGATCATATAAATACACATGAACACAAGATATATGTGGAAACCCTTGTGTTATAAAACCACAAATCTTCTTATTTTATTCAATTTTTAATCAAATCAATTTGCAGGAACCAACCTACAAGAGGCTATAACCTTCAAAATCAATTTGCAGACACCAATCTATTGTAGACATTAACCTGCTTGAGACACCAATGTTTGAAACCTACAAGCATGAATTTGTTGTAGTATCCAAACTAATTGAGGAACCAACATATAAAATTTGTGAGCACCAATTTCCTATAGGTTGAAACTTGATAGAGACACCAACCATTGAAATCTGCATGAACAAAATTTTTATAGGATATAACCTTATTGAGGATATAACATTTAAAATCCGAAAGCTTTGTTGCTGAGTGTAAAAGAATATCTACAACAAAATTGAAGATGATGAGGTAAATTTTGCATTAATTTTCAAACCCAAGCTAGTAATTACCTCCACAAAAATTTCTGATTTTCCAATTGAAATTCAAGAGATGCTGGAAAATTATTGTGATATCATTGTAGATAATTTTTTGAATGAATTACCACCTATTAGAAAAATCAGCCATCATCTATATTTGATTCCTGGAGAAAATTTTCCAAATAAAGTAGCATATAGGATGACTTCTACAGAAAATGAAGAAATCAGGAAGCAGGTGTAGGAGCTATTGGATAAAGAACTAATCAGAAAAAGTTTGAGTCCTTGCCTAGTACCAATAGTCCTGAGTCCAAAAAATATGGAGGCTAGAGAATGTGCACTGATTCAAGAGAAATCAATAAAATAACAATCAGGTATAGATTTCCTTTACTAAGAATTGAAGATTTGATGGATTTTTTAAGTGGGGGAAGATATTTTACAAAGATGGATTTAAAGAGTTGTGATCATCAAATTAGGATAAGGGAAGGAGATGAATGGAAAACAACTTTTAAAACAAATGAATGATTGTATGAATGGATGGTAATGTCGTTTGGATTATAAAATGCTCCTAGTACATTTATGAGGCTTATGAATGAAGTCTTGAATGAATTTATTGGTAAATTTGTAATAGTATATCTGGATGATATATTAATTTACAACAAGTCTAAAGAAAAACACCTGAGACATATTAATTATGTCTTAAGGAAATTGCATCAGGAAAAGTTGCTGGTAAATTTTTAAAAATTTTCATTCATGAAGGAAGAATTGGTATACTTAGGTTTTGTTGTTTCTGCTAATGGATTGAAGATGGACCCAAAGAAGATAAAGGCTATCATAGAATGACCTTCGCCCAAAAGTGTTTTCGAGGTAAGAAGCTTCGATGGTCTTGCTAGTTTTTATAGAAAATTCATAAGGAATTTTAGTAAGATCAATGATCCTTTTATTGAAACCATAAACAAATACAAACAACCATTTAAATGGACTAATGAAGCAAAAAAAAAATTTCAATTGTTGAAAATAAAGATAAAAAAAAAACCCATTTTAGTTTTTCTTGATTTTAACAAACCTTTTGAAGTGAAATGTGATGTTAGTGGAGAAGCTATTGGAGCTGTGTTAAGTCAAGAAGATAGACCTGTAGCTTATTTCAGTGAAAAATGAATGACATAAGAAGAAAATATTCTTCTTATGAAAAAGATTTTTATGCAGTTGTATAGGCATTAAAGAAGTGGAGGCATCACTTGTTGTCTATATAGTTTGTGATTTATTTAGACAATCATGCATTGTAGTATATTATGAAGTAGTCAAAATTGAATCAGAAACATGAAAAATGGGTAGAGTATCTTCAGAGTTTCAATTTTGTATTAAAACACATAACTGGCCAAGCAAACAAAGTAGCCAATGCATTAAGTAGAAAAAGCATTTTGTTCAAGAAAAACAAATTCAAGCATTGGGTTTTGATTTTCTTAAAGAATTGTATAAAACATATTTCGATTTTAAAGAGGAATTTGAAGCACGCAGTAATCCTATTTTGTTGGATAGAAGTAAGTGGTTGGATTTTTTCTTGCAAGAATGTTTGTTGTTTAAAAGAAGTCAGCGATGCATACCAAATTGTTCTATGAGAGAAAATTTAATTAAGGAGAAACATAGTGGTGGACTTGGTGGACATTTTGGTGCAAACAAAACTTATGAACAACTGAGTCATTTTTATTTTTGGCCAAAGATGAGATCTTAAGTGGAGAAGTTTGTGTGAAATTGTAAAGTTTGTAAGTATGCAAAAGGAAGAAGTCAGAACACAGGTTTGTATGTTCCATTACCTATTATAGATAGACCTTGGGATATGGTAAGTATGGATTTTGTTTTGGGTTTACCTAAAACACAGAGAGGGAATGATGCAATCTATGTTGTAATTGACATATTTTCTAAAATGGCACATTTTATTCCATGTTATAAAACCAGTGATGCTACTCATGTTGCTAATTCATTTTTTAAAGAGATTGTGAGCTTGCATGGGTAACCTAAAAGCATTGTCTCAGATAGGGACACCAGATTTGTTGGTAAATTTTGGAGGACATTGTGGAAAAAGCTTGGTACTAAGTTGAGTTTCAGCTCAGATTATCACCCTCATACTGATGGACAGACTGAGATGGTGAATAGAAGTTTGGGTAATATTTTGAGAAGTCTTGCAGGTGAACATCCTAAATAGTGGGATCAGATTTTGGCACAGGTTGAATATGCTTATAATGACTCTCCTAACAAGAGTACAGGACAGAGTCCATTCCATATAGTTTATGGAATTCACCCAAGAGGAGTGTATGGCTTAAGGAATTTGGGAAAAGCAGAGATGAGAAGTGAAGATGGAGAAGAGTTTTCTTCATAAATTTGAGCAATACATGAACAGGTAAAACAATAGTTACAGGACGAAAACATCAAATACAAAAGTAGAAAAGTTTTGAAGAAAAGGGAAGTTACTTTTGAGTTTGGAGATTTGGTTCTAGCACACCTGACGAAGGAAATATTTCCAAAAAGGGCATATAATAAGTTGAAGTTTAAGAAAATTGGGCCATGAAGAGTATTGAGAAAATTTTCTGCAAATTCCTATGAAATTGAATTACCCCCTAACATTGGAATATCTCCAATTTTCAATGATGCTAACTTGTACAGGTATGAAGATGGAGACATAGGTAATACAATTGAAGATAAAGAAGAGATTGACTGGTTGAAACAGTTACCCATGGAAAAGACATTACAGCCAGAGAAGATTTTAGACAAAAGATTATCTAAGAAGACAAGAAGACATGAATACTTTGAGTATTTGATCAAGTGGAAAGATCAACCAGTTGCAGAAGCTACTTGGATGAAAGAAACCATGCTACAGAAATTGGGCAGTTTTGTGGAGGAACTCATGGACAGGAGCCCTTGAAGAATTTTTTCCTCGGGAGTTTGATGTAGGAGCATGAGGCTCGAGGGATAAAAACTTCAATTTTTATTCCAAAAATACAAAACAAAAATTACAAGCAAAGGAGTGGGATCTTTTAGCCTGCAATTTATTGTTTTAGTAGATAGGATTTCAGTGATATTTAGGGATTTAATTACTTGTATTTGATTCAATGTATTTATTTTTTAATTTAGGATTTTTAGGCAAACCTTATGGAATAGGTTTTTATCCAAGATTGGGAAAAAACGATTCCAAAGAATCGGATTGAAAGGATTATGTAAACACTATATATTTTGTAAGTGGCAATGTAATCAAGAGAGGAGGATTTTGGATGAAATAGTAATAGAATAAAAGAACATTACATTTTTCCTCTGTAGCTGGGTAAAGTGTGCATAAATGCCAAATTTGGGAAGTTTACTCATCAGTCGAAGTTTCTAAGTCGAAAATAATTCAGATCAAATTTTAAATAAATTGATTATTATGTGTGTATCTTTCATTTTAACATTTTGTGTCCATTGTGAGGTGAAAATCTAGTTGTACTGTTATATTAAAGGCCTGTAAATTGTGGAAATCTAAAAATCCATGACTTTTTAGATGGCATGGCAATCTTGGAAAGGTTGAAGAATGAGAGATCACTTTAGTGCATATAGAGCAAAGGTAAATCACCATCATAGACTTAAAATCTGACAGAGTTTGAATGAACTTATATTGCTGTAATGCGTAAAGGTTCAGAGATTCATTAAATAAAATTGATAGTCCAGTACTGGGAAATCTGACAGCTTACACAACAAGTTTGTTGATCCAATAGAAATTGCACTTTAAGTTGCATGCAATTTAACAGTTCAAGTGGACCCAATGGTTTTATAAATCGTATTTAAAATTTCAATTTGAACACCAAAAACTCTTATCATCCGACGGCCAGCACATGAGAGATCCAAATCCGATGAAAATTTCATTTTTAATTTGAAGGAATTTAAGTGGTCAGATGGACTCGATAAAATCATAAAATCGAGTTTATGATTGAAGCTATCTTCCAGCACTCAAAATGATCCAATGGTTTCTGCATTACGGTATTTAATCCAACGGATTTCGCATAAAAAGTAGCATGGAGGTTATTCCAAAGATTGGATGCGATAATATTTTTAAAATGTTTTAATATTGTGTTGAGTCTATCCTTTATTACACAAAATTCACAATATTTTTTATGTATGGGTTTATTGTAATGTATATATTGTATAGATTTATTGCAATATATATATCCAATAATGATTTCGTTATGTATGTGGAAGTTAAGAATTGATCTTAATACAATTTAAATTTTGTGTAAAAAAATTATAATTTTATGATTGACTTTGAAAAGGGAGACCATAAAGAATTTCCACCAGAATTAGAGTAAATTGTCACAAGATTTGAAAGCTTTTCATTAACACCTTCATGTAGACCACCATTAGTGGTACCAGAGCATCATGTATACACTGAGCGAGATCTCAAAGATTAGGAAAATAAATCCAACATGGCTTATAGAGTTGGACGAAGAAGAGGAAGAACAATTGCAAATACTGAAGTGATGGAGGTTATGCAATAGATGCAAGCCAGATTAGAAGCAATGGAAATGGGAAATCAAAGAGATGCAGATGCTAGAGATGTCAGTGAACCTGAAGTTGAATCTGTAGAAGAGGGAGAGCCTACAGAAGTTACTCCTGAAATGATATTTTTTAAATCAGTGTTGGGATCCACATCTAAACCTAGACTTGAAGTTTTGGTTTTTACATGAAGCTTAAACCCAGAAGAATTGATAGATTGGGTAAATGACATGGATAAGTTCTTCGATTATGAAGAAATGGATGAAGGAAAAAGAGTGAAGTTTTTTGTCACAAAATTGAAAGGTCATGCAGCGCTTTGGTAGGTGGAATGCAAGTAGAAAGAAGGAGACTTGGTAAGAAGCCAATAAAGAATTGAAACAGGATGGTGGCAAAATTGAGAGGTAAGTTTTTGCCAAGTGATTATTAATTTTCATTATTTAGAGAAATGTAGAATCTTATATAGAGATCAATGATAGTCAAAGAATACACCGAGGAATTTTATAAAGTGAGCATAAGAGGAGGAAAAATTCAAGATACAACAAAGAAGATTGAAAGAGATACAAATGGTCTCAGAATGGAGATCCAAGATGAGATAAGTCTGTTGTCTCCTAAAATAATGGAAGAGGCTTATCAAATGGGGTTGAAGAAAAACTCATAAGGAAGCAATCTTCCAGAAGTAGAGGTACTTTCCAAGGAAAAGGAATTCAAAGTGGTAGAGGAAGATCTACAACACCAAGAGAAGGAGCTAGCAGCAGCTCAACTCAGCATACACACACAGAAGGTGATTCAAGTGGCAGAAGGATTTTTTCTATAGGAAGAGGAGGCAAAGGCAGAGGAAGAGAAATCAGATGTTATAGATGTAATAAGCTTGGACATAGAGCTTACAAATGTCAAGAGAATGTGGGGACAAATCAGAGAAATGTAATTGTTGCTCAGAATGAAGAGGAAGATGCAAAAATGCTGGAAGCAGAAAAAGTGTCAGAAGCAGAAAATACACCAGAGAAAGGAGAATCTTTGGTAGATAACAAAATTTTGTTAAAACCAGCAAAGGAAGTTGTTGAACCAGCACAGAGAAAAACTTTGTTCAGAAGTGTGTGCAAATTTCAAGGAAAATGTTTTCAAATGGTAATTGATAGTTGCAGCACTGATAATTTGGTCTCTACATAAGTAGTGGAGAAATTGAAATTGAAGACAAAGAAACATCCAAAACCCTACAAGGTGTCATGGCTTCAGAAAGGACATAAACTGTTAGTGAATGAATAGTGTGAAGTGGAATTCTAGTTGGGCAGCTACAAAGACAGATTTATGTGTGATGTGATGCCTATGGACGTATGTCACATATTGCTAGGTAGACCTTGGTAGTATGACAGAGGATCTATGCATGATGGGAAGACACATACAAGTTTTGTAAAGATGGTGTCAATCATATATTGTTGTCGGTAGAAGAAGAACATGCATCAAAAAGAAGATCTAATCTGAAAGCTTTGTTGCGGAGTGGAAAAGAATATCTGCAGCAAATTGAAGATGATGAGGTAAATTTTGCATTAATTTGCAAACCCAAGGTAGTCATTATTTCCACAAAAAAATTTTGATTTTCCAATTGAAATTCAAGAGATGCTGGAAAATTATTGTGATATCATTGTAGATGATTTTCCAGATGAATTACCACCTATTAGAAAAATCAGCCATCATATAGATTGATTCCTGGAGAAAATTTTCTAAATAAAGCCACATACAGGATGACTCCTATAGAAAATGAAGAAATCAAGAAGCAGGTGCAGGAGCTATTGGATAAAGAACTGATCACAGAAAGTTTGATTCCTTGTGTAGTACCAATAGTGCAGAGTCCAAAAAAAGATGGACACTGGAGAATGTGCACTAATTCAAGAACAATCAATAAAATAACAATCAGGTATAGATTTAATTTACCCATAATTGAAGATTTGATGGATTGTTTAAGTGGGGCAAGATATTTTACAAAGCTGAATTTAAAGAGTGGCTATCATCAAATTACGATAAGGGAAGAAGATGAATGGAAAATAGATTTTAAAACAAATGAAGGATTGTATGAATGGATGGTAATGCCGTTTGAATTATCAAATGTTCCTAGTACATTTATGAGGCCTATGAATGAAGTGTTGAAGGAATTATTGGTAAATTTGTAATAGTATATCTCGATGATATATTAATTTACAGCAAATCTAAAGAGGAAGACTTGAGACATCTGAATTATGTCATAAGGAAGTTGCATCAGGGAAAGTTACTGCTAAATTAAAAAAAATGTTCATTCATGAAGGAAGAATTGGTATACTTAGGTTTTGTTGTTTCTGTTGACGGATTGAAGATGGACCCAAAGAAGATAAAGGCAATCATAGAATTTTCTTCGCCCAAAAGAATTTTTGAGGTAAGAAACTTCCATGGTCTTGCTAGTTTTTATAGAAAATTCATAAGGAATTTTAGTAAGTTCAATGCTCCTATTATTGAAACTATAAAGAAATACAAACAACCATTTAAATGGACTGATGAAGAAGAAAAAAAAATCAGTTGTTGAAAAGAAAGATAATAGAAAAACCCATTTTATTTTTGACTAATTTTTACAAACCTTTTCAAGTGAAATGTGATGTTAGTGGAGAAGCTATTGGAGCTTTGTTAAGTCTAGAATACATACCTGTAGCTTATTTCAGCGAAAAACTGAATCACACAACAAGAAAACATTCTTCTTATGACAAATAATTTTATGCAGTTGTAAAGGCATTAAAGAAGTGGAGACATCACTTGATGTCTAAAGAGTTTGTGCTTTATTCAGACAATCATGAACTGCAGTATATTATGCAGCAGCCGAAATGTTTGGTCTGATTTTATAAAAGTCTTGGTTTGGGTTTAAAGAATTTTCTTGGAGGTTTGGGTTTAAGGGCATTTCTTGGAGGTGGACTAATTTTGCAAATAATTGTTTTGGGTTTAAGGAGTTTTCTTGGAGGACATTTCTTGGAGACGGTTTGATTTTTCAAAAAATTGTTTTGGGTTTAAGGAATTTCTTGGATGTACATTCAAAGGACATTTCTTGGAGGTATGTGATACATTTTTTTGGATTTTTTTTGTTCATTTTTTTTTAAGTATGGATTTGTGATTAATTTCAAATTCTTGGAGACAGTATGATTTTGCAAAGAATTGTTTTGGGTTTAAAGACTTTTCTTGGAGGCGGCCTCATTTTGCAAGGAATTGTTTTGGGTTTAAGGAATTTTCTTGGACGTACATTCAAAGGACATTTCTTGGAGGTATGTAATACATTTTTTTGGATGTTTTTTGTGCTTCATTTTTTTTGAAAGTATGGAGTTGGGTTTAATTTCAAAAAGACATTTTCTAGAAGTATTTTTTTAAGTATTTTTTAAAGTGATGTTTTTTTTTTTAAGTTGGAGGCATTTTTTAAGTGAAATTTTTTTAGAGTACATGTTTTGAATTGAAGTAAATATTTTGAGCTTCATTTCATTTTTATAAGACATTTTTTTCTCAAATTTTTTAAAGTAGGTGTTTTGGATTGCAGTATGTATTTTTTGCAAAAAAATTAAAACGACTTTTTTTTTTTTTTAAATTAAATATTTTGTGATGCTTTTTCTAATTGAGTTATTGTCTAATTTTTTGAAGGAAATTTTTTGAACTTCATACTCTATTATCATGGGAAATCGAAGGACTTGTGCGAGAAAATATGATCGAAAAAGAGACCCTGAGGAACATAGAGAAGAGACGAGACAATCTTGCAAAAGAAAGATAGAAGCCCTCTCAAATATTGAAGGGGAAAATCAACCTCAAGCAGAAATTGAAGCAGGTATGTAAATGTAAATATTATGATCTATTGATATATTTAAAATTTTCCTAGTGTAAAATGTGAAGCTTAATTTTTATTTGATGAACTAATTTGAATTTAAATATTTTTTTTAATGTAAACAGACAGAGATATTCCTCAAAACATTGATAATGAGATACAAAATTTTGAAAGAGAAAGTGAAAGAGATATTGAACCAATGATTGAAGATGGTGAAAATATTGAAAGAAATTCAAATGAAGAAATTGAATCACAAGGTATGTACATATATATATATATATATATATATATATATATATATATATATATTGAACACATGCACGTATTATTGAAATTATACATATATTTATTAATTTAGTTATTTATTGTTCATAAGTAAACTTATTATGTACTATTTTTTCGAATATGTACAGATGAAATCAGTGTCGATGATGAGATGTTAGAAAATGTTGACACTCACACATATGGAGATAAAAAACCTGACCATGTTATACGATATCGTGTTAACTGCATTTTTGAAAAGTATTTCTTAAATGAGCGGGTGACAGTTCAGGCTCAAATGTTGAAAGGTCTCCTATCATTAAGGAAATTAAAAGAAGCTACGACACTACTGGGTATTCGAAAATCAACCAAAGATAAAAAAATGAAGGAAGATGTGATACAAAATATAAGTAGTGCTATAAATTCAATTAAGAGATCTAGAGAGAAAAATGTTTCAATTGTACGTAGAGGAATACATATGGCAATGGTTTCATCAAGTACTAAAGAGAATCGTTTGGTAACATCTATGGCACGAGCATTAGGAACCTCACGAAAAACTTTGCACAAACATCAGAAATTTCGGCTACAAATAGATGTAAATGATGAACTCGCTTGTTGGAGAGCTATTTGTAGGCAACCATATAAATATAGACTTGGAGAAAATGTTAAAAAAATAATATATGAATATTGGAAGAACAATTCGCGTGCTTCGCCAACTGCAAAGCATGTGATGCGAAGAAGAATAGCATGAAATCAGTACGAAGAACATGAAAAATATTTCTTGGAAACCACTTAGATAGAGTTATTCAACAAGTTCAAAGAAGAGAATCATCAAATTCATGTTTCACTCAGTGCTTTTGTTCAACAAAAACCATGGTATGTAAAACCTATCACCATACGCGACACTTGTTGTTGCCATTATCATGTGGAATTTGAGTTATATTATGACACATTCTTTGATTTCGGTAGAACATTATGGAAGGATTCACCTCCTCCTTCCACTATCCGTGATTTCATATCTCAAATTCTATGTGAAAGAGAAAGCGATGAACTATTTTACAAAAAGAAATGTGTTGGTGGTAAAAAATGCGATGATTGTGGAAATTTGACCAAATTTCAAAACAAATATCGTACTGATATAAATGATCAATCATTTTCCAACATGAAAGTGAAATGGAAGAGATATGAATATATCGATACATCGATTCAAGGTGCAAATAGTGTTAAAAGAATTGAATTACTAGAAGACGAAATTTTTGTGATAGAATTTTTGAGAAAGTTTGAGGCAAAAATTTACAAATACACCAAGCATTCCCATAGAGCTCGATGGAAAGACTTGCAATTCAAAAAATCTCGTGAATTTTTTCCACCAGGGACCATTTTGTCAGTGATTGATTTTGCAGAAAATTACACATTTGTTCCACAAAAAGAAATTCAGAGTGAATACTATCATTCTGACCAAGTCTCCATGCTCGTCCATATTCTATATAGACATGCTAAACAAAATGTCGATCATATAGAAATCACGAGTGAAAATCGACATATCATTAAAGAATATCACTTTTATATCAGTGACGATCGTACACATGATACATGTTTTGTACAACATTGTTTTGGAAAAATTTATGATTCCTTGAAAAATTGTGGAATAACATTCAATGAACATTGGATATGGTCAGACGGATGCGCAGGTCAATTCAAATCTGCACGATCATTCTTTTGGTTGTGTTGTCTTCATAAGAAAACATGCATTAAACATTGTTGGAATTTCTTTGAGACTGGCCATGGAAAAGGAGAACATGATGGTGCAGGGGCATGCATAAAACGAGCACTTCAAAGATATCAAATGAACCCCTCTGCAAGCCGACTTGTGGACGTGAAAGAAGTTGTTCAATGGTGCATCGCTGCTCTAAGCCATGAGACTAACCGATCAAGGGAAGTGCGAAGGTACATTCAATTTAATTTTTATTGAATATCTAATTAAATAAACAATGTACATTTATCACAATGATTATCTTTGATTGTATTTTGATATCATATTTACATTCTTCTTTAAATTTTCCATATAAAGGTTTTTTTGGCATATTGGGATCGAAGACGTAGATAGATCAATTGGAAATGACGTTGAAACAATAAAAGGGACTCGAAAATTGCATTCAATTAAAATAAAGTCGTCCAGAAATGTGTTTGCATTGGATAAAAGAAAATATTCTTGTTTTTGTCATGTTTGCATAGACAACACAAAATCCAATGACGTTTGTGAAAAAAAAATGTATGTAAAAGATTGGAAACATACAGAGCTAAATACAAAGGGAAAAATGTCTGTTGCAATGTTTGAAGAAATGCAATTAGAGGAAACTACAATATCATCCGATGGTGATCGAGTTTTTGATCTTGTTAGAGAAGGTAACATTTGAATTTCTTTCTAATGATTTAAAGATCTAGAAATAAATTTAAATATGTATAATTTTGTTAAGTTTGTTTTATTGTGCAGGAGATGTTTTTGCTGTAATTGCACCTATTGACAATGATGAAAATGTTAAGTATTATTTGATGCGTTTCACTGAACGAAAAATGAAATTATTAGAAAACTATAATGATCACGGATTTCAATATGACAGAGGATCTATTATACTGAAAGGTTATTTTTTCAAACAAACTAATCAAAGTGGGGACTTTGTTTACTTTGAAGACTATGAACCTGATTCCATAAGTTGTCAATATAGTCACTTGGTGTGTGCAACACGCATAAAGTTGATAGAGGTTCAATCAAAGAAAAAAACGAAAATTAAGAAATGGAAAATGTCAAAATCCGATCATGAATGGATTATTGAAGATGGCATTCCATTGGAATTTTTTTGATTGAACTGCCCAACAATTTATTCTCTTTGGATTAAATATGTTTTATAACTTCCAGTACTCAACTAAAAATTGAGTTGCTTATGTTATTTGTGCAAGTGTTTGCACATGTACAAATTGTTTGGGTACAAGCACGTGCTCTAGTATCAACTGAAAGTAGTTTTTCTATACATGTGCATTGATGAAAATGTTATATATATATATATATATATATATATGTTCTAGAATGAAATTAATTGTTCTAGTTTTACTATGTGCATTGATGAAAAAGTATTTACGTACTCAATATATATGTTCTAGAATGCAATTAACTGGAACTAGTTTTTCTATGTGCATTAATGAAAAACTAGCTAGATTTTCTGGTAAAAAGTATGGACACAATGTAAATAAATCATCTGCAGTATATTTTTGTACGAAAATTCCTTTCAGACAAGAGACTCAGAGCACTTCTCCGACTTTTGGTGGGATTTGACCCACATCTCTATTCCTGATTGAAAATCTAGTACAAAATTTGTTTGTCCAATGGTCGGATATGTTCAATGTGCATTGATGAAAAATGTTACTTACATATTGGATATATATGTTCTAGAATGAAATTAATTGTTCAAGTAGTTTTACTATGTGCATTGATGAAAAATGATTTAAATGTACTCAATATATATGTTCTAGAATGTAATTTTAACTGAAAGTAGTTTTTCTATGTGCATTGATGAAAAATCGTATTGGATATATACACGAACTGAATGTGCCCAATTTTTCTTGTGAGCTTTTCTGGTAAAAAGTATCCGTGTAATGTAAATAAATCATCCACAGTATAGTTTTGTACAAATATTCCTTTCAGACAAGAGACTCAGAGCACTTCTCCAACTTAAGGTGGGATTTGACCCACATCTCTATTCCTGATTGAAAATCTAGTACAAAATTTGTCTGTCCAATGGTCGGATATGTTCTATGTTCTAGAATGCAATTAACTGAATGTCATCAATTTACCAAATTATAAATAAAAAAGGCTACCTATTTGAGTGCATTAATGACATTGACCCAAATTCAACAAACATATATGTACTTCTTATATTTCCAATCAAAATTAAAGGGATAATTTACATATATCTACTTCTTTAAACTCTTTTTTCAATTAGAGTTCAATTGATACATGGTTAATTGCATTGAAAAGCTATGTTCTTCCTATTGGAAATTTTTTCACTCAAACAAGACTATGTAGAGATCAAAAGCAATCTTAAGATGCCAAATGTACTTCAACCATCCAAAACTTGAGTTTTAATTTTTTTTTGATTAAATCAAAACAATACAAGTCACATAGGAGTCATCTATCTAAGCCAAATGTAGATTGAAACCATCCAAAACTTAGATCAAAACATTTAACATTATATCAAAACATTCAGCATTTAACATTAAATCAAAATTAAAGGGATTTACATATAACTACTTCTTTACTCTTTTTTATTAAATCAAAACAATACTTCACATGGGAGTCTTCCATCTAGGCCAAATGTAGATTGAAACCATCCAAAACTTAAATCAAAACATTTAGCATGTTATATCTTGAAACATTTAACATTGAACATTAAATAAAAATTAAAGGGATTACATACAACTACTTTAATCTTTTTGAATATATCAAAACAATACTTCAAATAGGAGTATCTTCCATCTAGGCCAAATGTAGATTGAAACCATCCAAAACTTAGATCAAAAAATTTAACATTTAACATTAAATAAAAATTAAAGGGATTTACATATACAGCTACTTCTTTACTCTTTTTTATTCAATCAAAATAATACTTCACATGGGAGTCTTCTATCTAGGCAAAATGTAGATTGAAACCATCCAAAACTTAGATCAAAACATTTAACATTATATAAAAACATTTAACATTTAAAATTAAATCAAAATTAAAGTATTTTCATATATATAACTGTAATGAACATAATGTACATAGCGAGACCCATCTCCTGGGTTGCCTAACGAGCCAACACCAGAGGGGGTCTAAATCAAAAAAACAGAAAAGGAGATGCCCATAACCAGGAAAAAGCTAAAGAGGACCTGATATCAGGCTAACTATCGATGTGTGTAGGAGGATTCTCCTCCACAATTGGACAACCGTAGTCCTCTGAATCATCATCTAATCCCTTGGAGTGCTGGGACGAGTTGTCGCTACTTGCGCCATGGGAGGAGTTGTCGTTGCTTGCGCCATCACTACTCAAGCTCTTCGATCCGGATTTGACTAGAAGAGTTGTTGACTTCTTGGTGTCCTGGGGCGAATGGGTTGGAATGGTGGACTTTCTCCACTGCTTCCTGGAACTCGAAGCACCTTCATCTTGTAGCTCCTCCTGAAAAGAGATGGAAATGGTTGCCATAATTCGCAGTCTGACCATAGCTCTGGTGAAGTGAAATTGTGCTTCATTGCTTGTTGGAGGAGGGTGGCTACCTATGTCATGGATGGAAAGAGGAGGACGAGAGCCAGCACTCCTTCCCCCTCCATCCCTACCCCCACCTCCCCTTCTGCAACGCATCCTTTGTCTACGCATGGGGTCTTCCATAGGCTGATCCATACTCCATTGCTGTTCCCAAGCCTTCTATCAATCCAATATAATATGCCTCGTTTTTTGTTGTTCTTCCTGGAATATTCATTTTCCTTTGGATGACTTTGTTAGTTACAATATTGCAAAGCACATATGTAATCACTACTTTCCCTAGATTGGGATAGAAAGAAACTTCTACCCATAATTTCCATTTTTCAACCATATTTAATGGTTTTCTTATCCTTGAAAAAAAAACAAATTCAATAAAAATATATATATTAAATCGACATTTATTGCAAATGCATGAGAGAAATGACACAAAATCATGAGGTAAATGACATGTGCATTGTTTATCTTAAAGTTTGACTTAAAAAGTTTATGGTAGAGTTCTCATCTAAAATTAATGGGAGGAAGCCTTTAGTTTGTGGGAGAAATGACACATGTACACAGTTTACCTTAAAGTGGTTGTGTTTTATGGATATTAGAGGAAGCCTTTAGTTTGTGGGATAAATGGCACATGTACACAGTTTACCTTAAAGTGGTTGTGTTTTATGGATATTAAAATGAAGAACTTCTATTTAGATCCATTCCAGAGATTGACTGTAGGGGCATTTACTGGATATGTCACCTTTCATAAAAGATGAAATCCAAAGGCTACCTGGCCCTTTACAGACTCTTCCTATAGAACTTGCAGAAGTAAACACTACCTATCCCAATTTTACCATGTAAAAGGTGTAGAGGACCCGTGGAATCACTTCAGGTTGTATTATTAAACCTTTGGTTTAATTATCTTCAACCTTTGGTTGTACTTTGAAGGTCCTTGACCTTCATCCTTCAACCGGAGGTTGTAGATCCTTCAACCTTTGGTTGATCTTTTCTTAAACCTTTGGTTTAATGATCTTCAACCATTGGTTGTAGATCCTTCAACCTTTGGTTGTCGTTCATCCTTAAACCTTTGGTTTAATGATCTTCAACCAAAGGTTGTAGATCCTTCAACCGTTGGTTGTAGATCCTTCAACCTTTGGTTGTTGTTATGGGTTCAACCTTTGGTCGGTTGTACTTTCAACATTTGGTTGTTTCTCCTTAAACCTCTCAACATTTGGTTATACTTTGAAGGTCAAGGGACGTTCATCCTTCAACCTTTGGTTGTTGATCCTTAAACCTTTGGTTTAATGCAAAGGTCCTTGACCTTACTCATTGGGCAAGCCCAACCTTCCTTAAAACTTTGGTTTAATGATCTTCAACCATTGGTTGTAGATCCTTTATGACGGGTTCCACCCATTTCTTCCTATGGTTGATCCTTCAACCTTTGGTTGTCCTTCATCCTTAAACCTTTGGTTTAATGATCTTAAACTGTTGGTTGTAGATCCTTCAACCTTTGTTTGTCTTTCATCCTTAAAACTTTGGTTTAATGATCTTCAACCGAAGGTTGTAGATCCTTTAGGACGGGTTCCACCCATTCCTTCCTATGGTTGATCCTTCAACCTTTGTTTGTCCTTCATCCTTAAACCTTTGGTTTAATGATCTTCAACCATTGGTTGTAGATCCTTTAGGACGGGTTCCACCCATTCCTTCCTATGGTTGATCCTTAATGGCCCTATAAGGGCATAGGGTCCCATACATATGATTATATGGCCCTATGAGGGCATGGGGTCCCATCAGTAATGGCCCTATAAGGGCATGGGGTCCCATCATATGGGCGATATGTCCTGATATGATTGATAATAATCAGATCATATCATCGCATTAATCAACTGCAAGGACCTTGAATGGCCCTATGAGGGCATAAGCTCCCATCAGTAATGGGAAGGCCTTCCATGACATGCTGAAGGACCTTATAGACCCCCTTAAGGGGGCATAGACGCTTATTATCGTAATGGTTGGGTGGACCATAGGATCTCTAAGTGTAGCTATAAGGAGGCAATAAGGCCTAAATGATATGCTAATGGCCCCTCTTCTCCACGGGGGTGTGCTACACGAATTCCACTTACCTCCTGAAGGCTAGGCCGTTGAGACTAGTGACCTAACTTGAGGGCATCGCGGACTGTTAAAATGATGGTGACCTCCTGAGGGGCATATCCTACTAGATATCTGACCTAACTTGAGGGGTGGAATCAATAGGCTTTTTCCTGAGAGGGCCATAGAGGACCGTTTAAGGCACGTTGGAGGCATTGATGGCAACGTTACCTCCTAAGGCCATCACTAGAATGGGCTCTACAAGATATTAAGGTAAATCTATATATCTATGAAGTGTTTCAATAGAAGTGTAATAATAATTTCAAAAATAAAATATTCTACTTCCTTCAATAACTATTTACATATCATCAGTGATTTACATATCATCATAAAGTACCACTTCCTCACACAACAAGTCTTTGAGAAAATAATGAAGATGGAATACATACCCACAAAGCCTCTTGTTAGAGAAGCATTTGAATATGTGAGAAACAAATTAGGAATAGTTCTTGTAAATTATCTTGTTAGAGAACCATTTGAACATGTGAGAAACAAATTAGGGATAGTTCTTATAAATTATTGTCACTTATTTGACTTCGAAAAAAGAGCCTATGAAATTGAGTGAAATATCTATGTGGTAGAGTACACAATATCTATGGGGGAGAATACAATATATTCGACTTCAAAAGAAGAGCCTATGAAATTGAGTACAATATCTATGTGGGAGAGTACACAATATCTAAGGGGGAGAATAGATATAAGGAATAGAAAGGGTAACAAAAAGCATATGATTGTGTCAACAATTTGAAGTAGTCAAGAAAGATAACAAAGGACCATCAAAATTGAGTGCAATATCTATATGATATCTATATTCAATCAAGTGTAAATAATTTGAAGTAAAGAAATATAACAAAGGACCATCAAAATTGAGTGAAATATCTATATGATTGTGTCAATAATTTTATAATTTTAAGTAGTCAAGAAAGGTAACAAAGGACCATCAAAATTCAGTGCAATATCTATGTGGGAGAGTACAAAATATCTAAGGGGGAGAATACAATATAAGGAAGGAATAAAAATAGTAACAAGAAGCATATGATTGTGTCAATAATTTGAATTAGTCAAGAAAGATAACAAAGGACCATCATCAAATTCAAATTGAAAGATCAAGTAGTCTTCTTCATGAAGAATAAGCATTAACTAGGTTCATCATTTAAAGGGTTCATTTTTTAATAAAAGTTTTTATGAATAATATGGAATGAATCACTGTACATTATGATAAATCTTGAGTACAATATCTATATGATTGTGTCAATAATTTGATAATTTGAAGTAGTCAAGAAAGATAACAAAGGACCATCAAAATTGAGTGAAATATCTATGTGGGAGAGTACACAATATCTAAGGAGGAGAATACAATATAAGGACGGAATAAAAATAGTAACAAGAAGCATATGATTGTGTCAATAATTTGAAGTAGTCAAGAAAGATAACAAAGGACCATCATCAAATTCAAATTGAAAGATCAAGTAGTCTTCTTCATGAAGAATAGCATTAACTAGGTTCATCATTTAAAGGGTTCATTTTTTAATGAAAAAATTTATAAATAATATGGAATAAATCATTGTACATTATGATAAATCTTGTATTTAAATGACATTTTATCTATGAATAAAAAATAAAATGGGATCATCTCTTAATATATATATGTGTGTGTGTGTAAGAGAGAAATAAAAAGCAAAGGTAATTCCACCAAGCCTAAAGGAGCATGTTCTAATACATTAAATTATGTCCTAATACATTAAATTATGTTTGGTTTCTAGAAGCATTAATCATGAAAGCAAAGGTAATTCCACCAAGCCTAAAGGAGCATGTCCTAATACATTAAATTATGTCCTAATACATTAAATTATGTTTGTTTTCTAGAAGCATTAATCATGAAGAGTCATGAGATCCACATTTCGACCATGTACTATTTTCAAGTTAAAGGAGCATGTCCTAATACATTATTATGTTTGGTTTCTAGAAGCATTAATCATGAATTTTCTTTGAGATCCACATTTCCATCATACTATTTGAAAGTTCACATTTCCATCATGCTATTTGCAAGTTCTATATGAAGATATGTAGTCTAATAACTAATTAGCAAGTTGTGATGTTCTATACATTATTATGTTTGGTTTCCGTTATACTATTTGCAAGTTTTATATGAATATATGTAGTCTAATAACTATATAGTCTATCCCATACAACATATAATAGCCTTTGACAGTATGAGCAAAGAGTCAAGAAACAGAGAGGCCTCCCAGCAGAGTTCCACCTGTTCATCAAGGTAAGCAACATAATATCGGAAGTGAAATAATGACACCACTAAACATATGTGGATTCATATTTTAAATTTACATTTATTGCAAATGACATGTGCATGGTTTATCTTAAAGTTTGACTTTAAAAGTTTATGGTAGAATTCACATCTAAAATTAATGGGAGGAAGTCTTTAGTTTGTGGGAGAAATGACGTGCATGTAAACAATTTACCTTAAAGTGGTTATGTTTTATGGATATTAAAATGAAGAACTTATGTTTAGATCTATTCCAGAGATTAACTGTAGGGGCATTTACTAGATATGTCACCTTCCATAAAAGATGAGATCCAGAGGCTACCTAGCCCTTTACAAACTCTGCTTATAAAACTTATAAGTTAAGAAATTTACACTGAAAAATTTACTTGTGAGAAATTTACATTGACAACATATAGAGATTCAACTAGGCTCGTGAAAAGTACAAGTGGACAATGTCTAATTCTACTTAAAAGAGTCTTTGGTTTAATGGTTAAGCAAGAAAGAGTTGTTACTTTCTCTATCTAGAGTAGAAGTGGAATACATAGTAGTTAATTATTTTTTAGTGTTTTGGATGAAATGGGCTCTACAAGATATTAAGGTAAATTTCTTTTTGACTGAGTAGAAGTGGAATGTACATAGTAGTTTCTTCTTTTTGAGTGTTTTGGATGAAATGGGCTCTACAAGATATTAAGGTAAATTTATTTTTGAGTGAGTAGAAGTGGAATGTACATAGTAGTTACTTATTTTTGAGTGTTTTGGATGAAATGGGCTCTACAAGATATTAAGGTAAGGTAAATTTCTTTTTGAGTGTTTTGGATGAAATGGGCTCTACAAGATATTAAGGTAAGGTAAATTTCTTTGAGTGTTTTGGATGAAATGGGCTCTACCAGATATTAAGGTAAATCTATATATCTATTAAGTGTTTCAATAGAAGTGTATTAATAATTTCAAAAATAAAATATTCTACTTCCTTCAATCACTATTTACATATCATCATAAAGTACCACTTCCTCACACAACAAGTCTTTGAGAAAATAGTGAAGATGGAATACATACCCACAAAGCATCTTGTTAGAGAAGCATTTGAATATATATGTGAGAAACAAATTAGGAATAGTTCTTGTAAATTATCTTGTTAAAGAACCATTTGAACATGTGAGAAAAAAATTAGGGATAGTTCTTGTAAATTATTGTCACTTATTTGACTTCAAAAGAAGAGCCTATGAAATTGAGTGCAATATCTATGTGGGAGAGTACACAATATCTAAGGGGGAGAATAGATATAAGGAAGGAATAAAAAGAGTAACAAAAAGCATATGATTGTGTCAATAATTTGAAGTAGTCAAGAAAGATAACAAAGGACCATCAAAATTGAGTGCAATATCTATATGATAGAGTGTCAATAATTTGAAGTAGTCAAGAAAGATAACAAAGGACCATCAAAATTGAGTGCAATATCTATATGATATCTATATGATCAAGTGTCAATAATTTGAAGTACAGAAATATAACAAAGGACCATCAAAATTGAGTTTAATATCTATATGATTGTGTCAATAATTTGATAATTTGAATTAGTCAAGAAAGATAACAAAGGACCATCAAAATTGAGTGCAATATCTATGTGGGAGAGTACACAATATCTAAGGGGGAGAATACAATATAAGGAAGCAATAAAAAGAGTAACAAGAAGCATATTATTGTGTCAATAATTTGAAGTAGTCAGGAAAGATAACAAAGGACCATCATCAAATTAAAATTGAAAGATCAAGTAGTCTTCTTCGTGAAGAATAAGCATTAACTAGGTTCATCATTTAAAGGGTTCATTTTTTAATGAAAAAAATTATGAATAATATGGAATGAATCATTGTACATTATGATAAATATTCTATTTAAATGACATTTGATCTATGAATAAAAAAGAAAATGGGATCATGTCTTCATATATATACATGTGTGTGTAAGAGAGAAATAAAAAGCAAAGGTAATTCCACCAAGCCTAAAGGAGCATGTCCTAATACATTAAATTATGTTTGGTTTCTAGAAGCATTAATCTTGAAGAGTCATGAGATCCACATTTCGACAATACTATTTTCAAGTTAAAGGAGCATGTCCTAATACATTATTATGTTTGGTTTCTAGAAGCATTTATCATGAAGAGTCATGAGATCCACATTTCCATCATACTATTTGCAAGTTCACATTTCCATCATGTTATTTGCAAGTTATATATGAAGATATATAGTCTAATAACTAATTAGTGAGTTGTGATGTCCTAATACATTATTATGTTTGGTTTCCATCATACCATTTGCAAGTTCTATATGAAGATATGTAGTCTAATAACTATATAGTCTAGCCCATATAACATATAAAAGCCTTTGACAGTATGAGCAAACAATCATAAAATAGAGAGGCCTCCCAGCAAAGTTCCACATGTTCATCAAGGTAAGAAACATAATATCGTAAGTAAAATAGTGACACCACTGAACATATGTGAATTTAGAATGATTTCAACTCTTTTTTCAAAGGAGAAAAAACCCTGTTTCATAAATTGATAACAGTTCATATACAAGATCCTTTTGATATACCCATAACAGGTTATCAAGTATAAAAGATCATATTTTGTCTCATACAAAAATACATTACAGCAGTATAAAAGACAATATGTATTCACATATAAAAGACAATATGTAGTCACATTGCAGAAATACATTACAGAAATACAGTATCGCAGTATAAAAGACAATATGTAGGACCACATTACAAAAGATCAGATTCTGTCTCATACATAAATACATTACAACAGTATAAAAGACAATATGTAGTCACATTACAGTAGTAGATCATTCTACTTCAATCATTCCAGCGTTGAGGAATCAAGAGAAGGATCAGTAACAGCATAAGGTTAACTGTGGTGGTAAATTTCCATGCACAAGGTGAGAATCAGCTAGAGCGGATGAAATTGATGGATCCACAGGAACAATAACAACTGCAGCAACCGAATGCATATCATACTAACAGAAATTCAACATACACCTTACAGCAAAAGGTAATGAAATTTAAAGCATAAAAAGAGTGCACAACAATCCAGTGAGGCTTCTGCTAGCAAGGTGGTAGCCACCAAGTGGTAGAGAACTGGAAGAGGAGACCAAGAAGTAGTTGTTCCTTGGAACTTGTGATTCAAGAGAGGACACAAAGTGGAAATTTTATGTTTCAACGAGGTTTTTTCATTTCAATAAGATTATTTTTCAACAGTGCCCTCAAATATGTGGGACTGACTTAGGCATCCAACGTAAATTCCCGAGAGAAAGGGTGGCGTGTAGTGCTCACAAGGCCTATCAAGTTATCGCTTATTGTTGGGGTTATAATGGGTCCTGCCACCTTAGTTTGGTTATTCATGCTCTACGTCTCCCATATCCATAATTGTATAAAATCTAGTCCTATTCCCCTAGCCTTCCTCATGTAGGCAAGCACTTGAGAAAGCAAGCCATAAGGCAATATCAAAGCATTAGTCACAGGCTTTAGACAACACATTCACCAGCTGGATTTACCAACTCTAAAGATGAAAAGAATGAGTGTTTTACAAGTAGGACCCAACCATTATGGACAATGAAATGCTCTCTTGAAGCTATTTCATTTCATTTATTACCTAAGCAGTAAAGAAGATCCCTGAATCCACTAAATGGGGTCTGGAACTTTCAACTTGCCTTCCTCGTGTAGGAAAGCACTCAAGAAAGCATGTCATAAGGCAATATCAAAGCATTAGTCACGGGCTTCAAACAACACATTCACCAGCTGGATTTACCAGCTCTAAAGATGAAAATAACAAGTGTTTTACAAGGAGGACCCAACCTTTATGGACAACAAAATGCTCTCTTGAAGATATTTCATTTCACTGATTACCTAAGCAGTAAAGAAGATCCCTGAATCCACTGAATGGAGTCTGGAACTTTCAACTTGCATTTCTCTTACCATAGTGCAGAACATAGAAATCCATTTATATAGGATCTATACATAAGATACTGCATTTCTACGTAGCAGAGCACCAACTATAGTAATGGGGTTAACGGGTGAGGTCTAAACCTCTTAAATGAATTTTCTATCACTAAGGCAGTTAAGAAAGAATATCCTTGAGGATAATTTACCATCGACAATTCCACCTACCATAAAGAAAATAATCAAAGCTACAGGGAAGATCCTCTGAGGTAAAATCAAGAATAGAAGAGTAGGAATGGGAGTTACCTGGTAGTTCGCTCGCTTGAGGTCGCTGAAGATGATCACCAACAAAGCGGACGAAAGCTGCCCCAGACCAGCAACTGCATCGCAACAGATCTCCGAACAGAATAGCAACAGAAAATAGCGCGAAGAAACAATGAAACAGAGACGCGGGAAACAAATGAACTTCGCGGGTGATATATTTATAAGAAGTAGTTCGGCCGAACTTTTGTTTCCAGTTTTCCCATCTCCGAAAAAAATTCTATTTTCCCATGCTGTCAGTGTGCCATCAATCTAAACGGAAGAACGAGTTCGACCGAACTATTCAATAGTTTGGCTGAACTTTATAAAAATTTCGGCCGAACTATTGCTGAAAAAAAATTCCGCCCCAAATTCTCACAAAAGTCTAACCGAGCTTCACATATCTACCCATCAGAAACATGCAAAATGGGTAGATTATCTTCAGAGTTTCAATTTTGTAATAAAACACATAACTGGCCAAGCAAACAAAGTAGCAGATGCCTTAAGTAGAAAAATAATTTTAGTTCAAGAAAGTCAAATTCAAGTATTGGGTTTTGATTTTCTTAAAGAATTGTATAAAATATATTTGGATTTTAAAGAGGCATTTGAGGCATGCAGTAATCCTATTTTGTTGGACAGAAGTAAGTGGATCGATATTTTTCTTGTAAGAAGGTTTGTTGTTTAAAAGAAGTCAGGTGTGCATACCAAATTGTTCTATGACAGAAAAATTACTTAAGGAGAAACATAGTGGTGGACTTGGTGGACATTTTGGTGCAGACAAAACTTATGAACAAATGAGACATTTTTATTTTTGGCCAATATGAGATATGAAGTGGAGAAGTCTGTGCGAAATTGTAAAGTTTGTCAAAATGCAAAAGGAAGAACTCAAAACATAGGTTTGTATGTTCCATTACCTATTCCAGATAGACCTTGGGATATGGTAAGTCTGGATTTTGTTTTGGATTTACCTAAAACACAGAGAGGGAATCATGCAATCTATGTTGTAGTTGACAGATTTTCTAAAATGCAACATTTTATTCCATTTTATAAAACCAGTGATGCTACTCATGTTGCTAATTTGTTTTTCAAAGAGATTGCGAGGTTGCATGGGTTACCTAAAAGAATTGTCTCAGATAGGGACACTAGAATTGTTGGTCACTTTTGGAGGACATTGTGGAAAAATCTTGGTACTAAACTGAGTTTCAGCTTAGCTGATCACCCTCAGACTAATGGATAGACTGAGGTGGTGAATAGAAGTTTGGGTAATATTTTGAGAAGTCTTGCAGGTGAACATGCTAAACAACAGGATTAGATTTTGGCACATGATGAATATGCTTATAATGACTCTCCTAATAGGAGTACAGGACAGATTCCATTCCATATATTTTATGGAATGCACCCAAGAGGAGTGTATGAATTAAAGAATTTGGTAAAACCAGAGATGAGAAGTGCATATGGAGAAGATTTTTCTTCAGAAATTCGAGCAATACATGAACAGGTAAACAACAGTTACAGGACAACAACATCAAATACAAAAGCAGAGTAGATTTGAAGAAAAGAGAAGTTTATTTTGAGGTTGGAGATTTGGTTCTAGCACACCTGAGGAAGGAAAGGTTTCCAAAAAGGGCATATACTAAGTTGAAGTTTGTTGTGAAACCAACTCCAAAAATAGAAGAAAAGAGATATCAACTCCTTAGAAATAAGCCACTTCGAGGGGGAAACCTCCAATACATTACATGAATGACCAATTCTTGGATGATACAAATTACAAAACCTCCTTTCTATATATAGGAGTCCATGGGGCCATAATGTAATCCTCGCTGACCTAACAATAATAATTCAAGGGCACAATAATAAAAATATGGGGGTTACAGGGGTACAATAATAACAATGAGGGGGTTACACTAAAACAAATAAGGGACTATACTAGTAATATAGGGACCTAACATGCCCCTCTCCTTCAAAAAAGTGTTGTCCTCAATGCTTGAGTAGCTTTGGGTGCTTTTGTATAAAATTCTCATCCTCCCATGTAGAATCTTCAGTGGGAAGTTCTTCCACTTGATGAGATACTATGAAATTGATTGATTTCATAGCTATCGAGTTCTTGTTTCCGTGACCACTTTAGGTTCCAATATGATTTTTCCTTCCTCATCAAGTTCTGGCAATATTGTTTGAACTGGAATATTTTCACCTATAACCTTCTTTAAGCATGAAACATGGAAAACTAGATGTAATCGTGAAGAAGCAGGAAGCTCCAATTTGTATTCCATAGTACAATTCTTTTGCAACACCTTGTAAGGACCATAGTACTTTGGCGATAATTCATTATCTTTATTAGCTTGCTTGAGGGACATTTTTTTGTATGGTTGTAGCAGTAAAAATACCCAGTCTCCTACATCAAAACTTCTCTCGCTACGGTGTTTATATGCCTGTTGTTTCATTCGATTTTGTGCCAAATTCAGGTTATCCTTTAAGAGTTGGAGAACTTCTTGTTGATGCTCGATGTGATCTTCCACTGCTTGAACCTTCTAATTTTCTCTTAAAGATGATGTGATGGACAGTGGATGATATCCATAAAGAGCCATAAATGGGGTTATTTTTGCTGTAGTATAGAAGGAAGTGTTATACCACAATTCAATGAGATGTAACCACTTGACCAATTGTGTTTGTTTATTAGATACAAAACAAAAAATATATCCTTCCAAACATTTATTTACTATCTCAATTTGACCATCGGATTGAGGATGATAAGATGAGCTATGAGCTAATTGAGTACCCAAACAAGAAAATAACTCCGTCTAAAAATTTCTAGTAAAAATGGGATCTCTGTCGCTCATAATAACCCTTGGGTTTCCATGTAGCTTTTGAATTGTGTCCATAAATGTAGTAGCAACTGTAGTTGCTTTAAATGGATGAGATAATGCACAAAAGTGTGCATACTTGGTAAGTCTATCAACTACCACCATGATGACACTCTTTCCTTTGGACTTAGGTAAACCTGTGATAAAATCCATTGAAATCTCCTCTCAACGTTGACTTGGAATGGATAAAGGTTGTAGAATACCCAGGGTCTTAATTGTCTCAACTTTATTCTGCTGGCAAACCAAAAATTCTGCCAAGAACTTTTGAATATCAGATTTAAGGCCATCCCAAAAAAATTCTTTCTTCACCCTGTGGTAAGTTTTTAAAAATCCTGAGTGTCCTCCTAAAGGAGAAGTGTGCAATTCCAAAAGAATCTTTTTTTTTAGTTGGGAATTCTTACAAAGATATAAGCAATCTTTGTACCATAAGGAATATTTTTTCCAACTAAATGTATCAGATGTACTAGGATCTTGCTGCAACTTTTGAATGAGTGTCCACACTTCTTCGTCCTTCTTCCATTCATCTCTTGCTTCGATTATCCAATCTAGTTGGATAATAGAAATGGCACAAAGCAATGCTTCCACCTCTTCATTCTTTCTTGAGAGTGCATCTGCAACAACATTTAGCTTCCCTATTTTGTAGATTATTTCAAAGTCATAACCCAACATCTTTGTGACCCATTTTTGCTGCTCTTCTGAAGATAGTCTTTGTTCCAAAAAGTGTTTAAGACTATCATGATCAGTTTTTACTTTGAAGTGTCTTCCCATTAGGTAAGTTCGCCATTTCTTTAGTGCATGCAGTATTGCTAACATTTCCTTCTCATAAATAGGTTTCTGTAAATACTTTCCTTTGATTTGACGACTTTCAAAAGCAATGGGTCTTCCTTCCTGCATTAAAACTGCACCAATTCCATTTCCTGAGGCATCACATTCCACAATAAAGGTTTTTGTGAAGTCTGGCGTAGCTAAGACCAGTGCTAGGCACACTGCCTCTTTAAGATGTTCAAAGGCCTTAGTTGCTTCAGGAGTCCATGAAAATGCATCTTTCTTCAATAATGTTGTTAGAGGTGCTGCTATTCTCCCATAATTCTTAATAAACTTGCGATAATACCCTGTTAACCCGAGAAATCCTCGCAACTGCTTTATGGTTGTGGGGACTTTCCGTTCCTTAATGGATTTAATTTTGTTAGGGTCTACTTTAACACCCTCGTGAGATACAATATGACCCAGATATTCCACCTCTTGTACTCCAAAGAAACATTTGGATGCTTTTTCATATAATTGTTTCTCCTGCAATAGTTTGAGCACCCTGTCAACATGTTCAACATGATCCTTCCAAGACCTGCTGTAGATTAGTATATCATCAAAAAATACTAGCACAAATTTTCTAAGGAAGGGTTTGAAAATGGAATTCATCAACCCTTGAAATGTAGAAGATGCATTGGTAAGGCCAAAGGGCATGACCAAAAATTCATAATGACCCTCATGAGTTCGAAATGATGTTTTTGGAATATCTTCAGTCTTCATTCTAATTTGATGATATCCTGAATGATGATCCAACTTGGTAAAATAAAATTTTCCATGTAATTCATCCAATAATTCATCAATCACAGGAGTGAGAAATTTATCTTTAATGGTGAGCTTATTGAGCTCCCTATAATCCGGACACATGCGCCATGATCCATCCTTCTTGTGTACCAATACTACAGGAGCAAAGAAATAACTTTGACTAGGTTGAATTATACCAGCCTCTAACTTTTTTGCAATCATATGTTCAATTTCATTATTTTAGACATAAGGATATCTATAAGGTCTGATGTTTGGAGAAACACTTCCTAGAATCAAATGAATAGCATGATCATGATCACAAATAGGTGGGAGTCCTTTGGGAGTTTCAAACACCTTGGAATGATTGTCCAAGATGTTTTGGAGATCTGAATAAATAAATGATCTTGATGTTGGAACTTCTAGGGAGCATAATTGTGCATTTATGCCTCATTGTTCTTTCTTTAGAAGCTTTGTCATGACATTAGAGCTTATTATCTTTCCTGACTTCACTGCAATACCCCGTAATTCGACTTCCTTTCCTTCTGAAAAAAATTTCAAGAAAAGTTCTTGAAAATTAAAAGCTACCATCCCCAAATATTGTAACCATTGTACTCCTATTACAACATCAACACCTCCCATAGGAATGTAAAGCATTAGACTATTCAATACATATTCCCCCATGGATAGCTTGATATTATATAATTTCCTGGAGAAATTTATAGTTCCTCCATTTGCAACCATCACTTGACATTCTGGTGTAGGGTATAGGGAAAAATTCAATTCCTTGGCTACCTTACAATGAATAAAATTATGGGTACTACCTGAATCAATCAACACTATTACCTTTTTCTTCTTGATATGTCCTTTTATCTTGAGAGTTTGAGGAGTGGTAATTCCTGCCAATGCATTACACGATATGGTCGGACTCATTTCTTCCTGTTCTAGGGTTGGTTGGTGGTGTATATCCTCTTCTTTTGAATATTCTTGTTCATTTTCTTCTTCCTCTTCACTATCTATGTAAAATAATTTCTTCTCGACACACTTATGACCTCTAGTGTATTTTCTATCACATCTGTAGCAAAGACCTTTTTCTCTTTTTTCTTCCAATTGTTGTAGTGTCAACCTTGTAGGTTGTGTAAATCTAGGAGTAGCAACACTTCCCTCTTTATAGAAGTAAGTGGTAGGCTTCCTTGTCGCCATACTTTTACATTCAAATTTTCTGGCCAACCTAAATGCCTTCTCCAATGAATCAGGTTCCAAAACGTGAACTTCATGTTGGATGTTATCCTTTAATGTACCTATGAAGAGATCAATCATGTGTTCCTCTGAAATATCAGTTACCCTTCTATTCAATTTTTGGAAGTCCTCAATGTGATCCCCCACTGAACCCTTTTTTTTTAGATTTATCAATTGGCTAAAGAAGGTGTTGCTTTTTGTATCCTCATAATGTGATATCATTTCCTCTGTTAAAATTGACCAAGTGACAATTTTTTTATGGGAGAAACGCCATCGATACCATACAAATGTATTTTGTTCTAAATGTAAAGTTGAAATCCATACCTTTTGTATGTTTTGCGCATTATTGAGATCAAAATATTGCTCCATCCATAGTATCCATGTTACATGATCCTTTCCATCAAACTTCCTCATATCCATTTCTTGAATATGGTGGTTCCTCCCTCCAAAATTAGAGTTTATGAAATCACGATTAACATTTATTTTGTTCTCATAATGAGTTTCCTCTACTATCTTTTCACCATTAGGAAAAATTTATTGTATCAACTTTGCTCAACCTTCGATGTCTACTTTTAGATCATTCTTCATGTTTTCCATGTTGTCCTTCATTTTTTCATCGATCTTAGCTTCCATGTCATCCATCTTAGCTTCCATGCCCACTTCGATTCCATCCATCTTAGCTTATAAACCATTCATCTTAGCTTCCACGCCTTTCTTCAAACCATCCATATTAGTTTCCACGCCTTTCTTAAAAACTTCCATTTCATTTTTTGTTTCTCTTTGCGAGAGCAAAATTTGTTGCACTTGATCTTGTAATTTTGATATGTCATGTTGCCATTATTCGTCTTCATGAGTCATAGTAGAGCCTTCTAAAGGCTTAATGGGTGTTGAATTATTTTCAGGCATCATTTTAGAATCCAATACTAATATATATTCTACAATATGCCCTTGGAATCAATTCAACTTGATTCTTCAAACGAGACTCATGCAATTCGGAAAAAAAAAATACACACGTTTTACTTGCTTTAGAGGAGCTCGATATTGAAATTGATTTATCTCTATAATTGCGAATCCTCAATATCTGAAATTTGGCCCTGTAGTAGCCCTCTGAAACTTCTTTCAAATGCCATAGGTCTGATCTGATTTGGATTCTTCAAGAAAAATTTATGTCCAATCTCCCACAATGACCCAATTATGGACTAGTTCAGTAGAGCGAACTTGTACGAGTTGCCACATGTCACTGTTTCCTCCTTTGGCTCTAAAATTGGTAGACCGAAAACTAAAGTCTGTTCACTTGAGGCCACCTTTTACATCATTCCAATCCGATGCTCAGAGAGATAGCTATGAATATTTTCCCATGATTACCTCTTTGAGATGAAATTCAGAAGCCTGAAAAAGCCCTAACTTCCACAGATCATATCTCTGCAAATATTGCGAACCAAAATCTGAAATTTTGCAAAGATGTTCCTTAGGAATTTGGCTTCACACTCTACAAATTTCAGCTTCTGAAACTTCGTAGAAAAAAAATTATAGTGAACATGCCATGATGACCTGTTTAGGTTAAATTCAGGAGCTTGCAAAATGACCTAACTTCCATAGATCATATCTCCGAAAATATTGTGAACCAAGCTCTGAAATTTTGCGAAGATGTTCCTCAGGCTTTTGGCTTTGCACTCTAAACATTTTAGTTTCTGAATTTTCATAGAAAAAATGTTATAGCGAAAATCCCATGATGACCTATTTAAAGCAACAAAACCCTAGAATCCCAAAGCTCTGAGACCAAATGTTGTGAAACCAACTCCAAAAATAGAAGAAAAGAGATATTAATGCCTTATAAAAAATCCACTTCGAGGGGGATACCTCCAATACATTACGTGAATGAACAATTATTGGATGATACAAATTACAAAACCTCCTTTCTATATATAGGAGTCCATGGGGCCAAAATGTAATCCTAGCCGACCTAACAATAATAATTTCAGGGCACAATAATAACAATATGGGGGTTACATGGGTACAATAATAACAATGAGGGGGTTGCATTAACAATAATAAGGGACTATACTAGTAATATAGGGACCTAACAAAGTTTAAGAAAATTGGGCCATGCAGAGTATTGAGAAAATTTTCTGCAAATGCCTATGAAATTGAACTACCCCCTGACAATGGAATATCTCCAATTTTCAATGTTGCTAACTTGTACAAGTATGAATATGGAGACATATGTGATACAACTGAAGAAGAAGAAGAGATTGACTAGTTGAAACAGTTATCCATGACAAAGACATTACAGCCAGAGAAGATTTTAGAGAAAATATTGTCTAAGAATGCAAGAAGAGAGGAATACTTTGAGTATTTAATCAAGTGGAAAGATAAACCAGTTGCAGAAGCTACTTAGATGATAGAAAACATGCTACAGAAATTGGGCAGTTCTATGGAGGAACTCATGGATAGGAGCCCATGAAGAATTTTATCCTCAGGAGTCTCATGTAGGAGCATGAGGCTCAAGGGATAAAAACTTCAATTTTTATTCCAAAAATACAAAAACAATTTACAAGAAAAGGAGTGGGATCCTTTAGCCTGCAATTTATTGTTTTAGTAGATAGGATTTCACTGATATTTAGGGTTTTAATTACTTGTATTTGACTCAATGTATTTATCTTTTAATTTATGATTTTTAGGCAAATCTTATGGAATAGGATTTTATCCAAGATTGGGTAAAACCGACTCCAAAAAATCAGATTGAAAGGATTATGTAAACATTATATATTTTGTAAGTGGAAATGTAATCAAGAGAGGAGGATTTTGGATGAAATAGTAATCGAATAAAAGAACATTACATTTTTCCTCTGTAGTTGGGTAAAGTGTGTGTAAATTCCAACGGGAAGCTTACTCATCAGTCGAACTTTCTAAGTTGAAAATAATTCAGATCAATTTTTAAATAAATTGATTGTTGTGTGTGTATCTTTCGTTTTAACATTCTGCATCCATTGTGAGGTGAAAATCTAGTTGTAATTTTATATTAAAGGCCTATAAATTGCGGACATCTAAAAATCTATGACTTTTTAGATCGCATGGCAACCTTGGAAAGATTGAAGAATGAGAAATCGATTTAGTGCGTACAGAGAAAAGGTAAATCACCATCGTAGACTTGAAATCTTACAGAGTTTGAATGAATTTAGATTGTCGTAATGCATAAAGGTTCAAAGATTCATTTAATAAAATTGATAGTCCAATGCTAGGAAATCTGACAGCTTTCACAACAAGTTTGTTCATCCAATGAAAATTTCATTTTAAGTTGCATGCAATTTAATAGTTGAAGCAGACCCGATGGTTTTATAAATTGGATTTAAAATTTCAATTTGACCACCAGCAGCTCTTATCATCCGACGACCAACGCATGAGAGATCCAAATCCGATGAAAATCACATTTTTAATTGCAAGGAATTTAAGTGGTCATATGGGCCCGATAAAATCATAAAATCAAGTTTGTGATTGAAGCTACATGCTAGCACTCAAACTGATCCAACGATTTCCACATTACGGTCTTTAATCCAATGGATTTCACATAAAAAGCAGCGTGGAGGTTAGTTCAAAGATTCGATGCGATAACATTTTAAAAAGGTTTTAATATTGTGTTGAGTCCGTCCTTGATTACACAAAATTCACAATATTTTGTTATGTATGGGTTTATTGTAATGTATATATTGTATAGATTTATTGCAATACATATGTCAAATAATTATTTCATTATTTATGTGGAAGTTAAGAATTAATCTTAATGCAATTTAAAATTTTTGTAGCAAATTTTAAATTCATTTGAATTTTGTGTAAAAAAATTGTAAGTTAATGACTGACTTTGAAAAGGGAGACCGTGAAGATTTTCCACCAGAATTAGAGGAAATTGTCACGAGATTTGAAAGCTTGTCATTAACACCTGCATCCAGACCATCAATGGGAATATGTGCTATAAATAGGTTTGAACCGAGCCAACATTAGGTGATAGGTCGATGGTGATTATTTGAGAACAATTGTTGTGGAGTCAACCCATATAACCAAAACGTAATGAGGGGAAGCCGAGGGACTTTTGGGTTATACATTTCTTTTCCCTGTGACTAAACCGTGTGACTGACACCTTAACTACCAATGTGAAAATATTTTTTGAGGTAGGCATGTCACTATACCCACTTGGAAATCTTTTGGTGGTGCCACATGTCACTAAAAATTGGCCTTGTTAGCCACTCAAAAATGCATTTTTGACATGCCACATGTCCATGTCACTAAAGTTCCATGTATAAAGGTTTTGTCACATCAACCAGTTCTTCTTATTCCACGTGTCATGTTAACCATATTTTCTTATATGACATTTTTGGGTTTGTCAAGTCAACCATCTCCACTTATGCCATGTTGACTAGGTCAACATATGTCATGCCAAAAGTGTATTATATTGGGCCCACTAGGTGTCTTGGTTTTTCCACATCAACCATCTTTCCTTATACCATATCGAATAGGTAATACATCAAACGCATCTTACAAGTGTCACATCAGACCTTCCACATCACATGGGTATTCCATCGGATAAATCACACAAGTGTTACTCTAGGTCAATATAAGTTACCCATTATATAATTATTATTCAATGTGGGATGGGGTCACACCCCTCTTTGTTTCCATGTTGAACCATAACACAATCCAAATGCCCTGCAGATTAAAGGTCGTGCAACTTTGGACATCTGCCAAGTTGATCACCTGATCTAGGAAATAACCACCTAATCCACTCGATATGATGCGAATTTGTTAAAAACAATGGGGTTTGATCAATTTTACTTCATTGTAAGCATTCTTTACATTAAGTCAATGTTTCTACTTATTTGGTGGGGATTTGGCCAAGTAACATATATCAAGAGAAAGGTCTCAGAGAGCACTATCCAATCGAACCATTTGCAAATTTTTTTGATCAACATAACTTTAACAAATCCTCAATAATATTGAGGCTATCATGATTGCATTACGTAGATATTTTTTAGTATAATTTATTTAATGGGTGTTACGGTACTTACAAATAGTAGAAGAATATGCATATTTAGGCCTTCAAGGGGAGTTTTGTTTTGGTGGGGGTTGAAGGGAGGGTTGCAAACAATATTTGGTAATGTAGGTCCCCACAATCATCATTGAGATAGGAGTATGGGGTCACCATCTGCACCTATCCTTTAAAGGAATGAAGATGTGCATTTGTGTGAAGGTGGGGAATGAGGGTTTGTACCCACCCTCAAAGAGTGAAAGTGTGTATTCATATGCATTTATTTAACTTCTATTAGATTATATATTCTTTAAAAATCAAATTAATAATGGTTTACTAGTTGAGTACCCTAATTTTGTAGTAAAAGTATTTTTCTAGCCATAAAAATAATTTAAATCTAATATAAATTTTAAGAATAATCATTTTGTTGCTATGATCTATGTGCCACACATGGTGGAGTGATGTATTTAGAGGTTTTTCCAAATACATCATCAAAAAAAATTGATCAAAATTCTTATCCAATAATAAATCTAGCTTCCTATATCACCAAATTTTTTTGATCAAAATTCTTATCCAATAATAAATCTAGCTTCCTATATCACCAAATTCCTTTATTAATAATGAACCTGTATCATCAAAATATAAATCAAAATTTAATCCAACTACACAATTGTCTTCTTATATTATCAAATTTTTATAATAATATATTCTCATAAATAAATCATTTATATTCAAATACAAATAAATAATTATTTTTCAAATAAATAAATAACTTTTCTTTTTTAAATAATAAATATTATTTAACTAATTTTTAACAATCCAAGTCTATAAAAATTTTCCAAATTAAAGCTATCATTGATAAAGCATACACCTATTAAATGTGAAAATGTTTTCATTGCACCAAAAGCACAGAAGTGCTTTACCACTCCCTATCACATAAATGTTATCACATTATTTAAAAAAAATATTTTAAGTTTAAATTTTAAAAATTTGTTATTTTTATAACCTATATTAATTTTCTCAAGTTTCAACCCTTTACATAGTCCATAAACTTAAGTTGAGAAATCGTTGAAATTAAATGATAATAATAATTCAATTTCGGAATAAAAATAACTTTTTTGAAATATAAAACTAACCTATGAGTGTCTACGACAAAGGCAAGAAAGTTCGGTATACTTCCACGTTAAAAAAAAATAGGTTCACAATATTCCTCTCTGTTTTATTTATATTATTAGCAGAAAAGGCTGACACATCTTTCCAATTCATTTAGATTTTAAGAGGAAGACACTAAATGTGTTCAATCACTGCACTTGCTACGAAACCAAAAAGAAAGTGATTCTGCGTGGGCCGTTGCGACAAATGAGAGGCCGGTTCATGTAATATATAATATAAAGTGCGAAGAATGTGTCTACAGCTCCCTCTCCTAAAAATTAGAGACCACAGAGATGGCTATTAACATAAAAATATGACTGTATACTTGTGGTTGAAGAGTCTCCAACTGCACGTCATCTAAGTTTACGTCACTAAAAAAATCCTCATTTGAGTACTAACAATGGGTGTGACATTTAGATCTTGAAGTCAGATTTTGGCACATAATGATAATAAGAGCTTTTTCTATCTACACTACTGCAAATTCTTTTAGATGGTAAATTTATTGTTGGAATTTAGTGAAAAGATTCAAAAAATTAGAATGTTAGAGTGTTTGAATTGTCTTTTTATGATGGAAATAGATTTAACACCATAAAAAACATTTTAGAGCTCTCAAATGAAATTTGATACGTATAACCTAGATTTTCAAAACAATTTGTAGGATTTTGTTATAATCGTGTGGGATTTTTTATTATTTCCAAGCTATTTTGTGGGTTCTTTAAACTAGGCCGGATATTAAATGTACCCTATAAAAATATAGAGAAGTTTGCCTCAAATATTATTGTTAAAAAAATGAATTTATATTATGTTATATTTACATAAAATTATAAAGGATAAACATTTCAAATCTGAAACATCTTTAAATGTGGAAGTTGTGTAAGTTGTGTAGTTTTAATATAAGATTTGATTATTTTATCACTACAAAAACTATTTACTGGACAACTAAAATTAAGCATCCATTACATTTGAAGGTTTGGTAATTTTAATGTACATGTCATCCTAGCATCTTTCACTCTCAGGTTTTTGCATGTCGGAGGAGAACCCCGGTGTGGATTTGTAGAAATTATACAACAAGCATGTATTTCATGGATTCAATACGATCTAACAATGTGCTAAAGCTCGATACTGAATCACTTCTAGAAATCAATTGCGGAATTTAAAACACAATCACCAACGACGTGAAGCAAAGAAGAATCAATCAAACCACAACACAGATAATTTCCCAGGGAAAGCTTGCTCCTAAAAACCCCTCTATCATATATTGTATATTTCACAAGGAATTATGAAACAATTACATACAACTCTTCTCACAAGAGCCTTCATGTATTCAGTTAATTGCCTCACACTGATCTAGACAAAATCAAACCAGTACTCAGCCAATTCTGAGCTTGTCCTCAGCTTACCTTTCTCACACAATTCATGAGGAATGCAATCCCTATTCACAAGGAATTCCAGCCTTCCTACACTCCGCCGAGTATCATGGGCATCCTGTGTTATTTTAACTACACGTCGGTAGCCTGCTAATATCACAACTAATAGTTATACTTCCCTTTCACCTAGATCTCAACTAGGTCTCCACTGGAACTGACATGCATGTAGCTATTAATAGTAAATCCTCAGTTCCATGTGAGATCACTCATTGTGAATTAATTAATATTTAATTCACTTGATCTCTCACTAGTGTATCTAACAGTTACAACTAGCACAACTAAGTTTAACCCACTTAACTAAGTTACACTGATTGCAACCTACATTAAATAATGCACCACTGCACTTCGAACTTTGTTACAACTAGAATTACTCTGCATGCCTCACTGATCAGGAGATCATGTGTTTTGCTAAAAAATGAAAGTGTTTGAAACTATGCCGAACCTAAGCGACCGAAAAGGTCTCGCCGTTACAATACCAGCGCCGTGAACGGTTCAAAAAACCGATGTCGTATGAGGAAGATATCGCATTCTGTTTGTTTTCCTAAACAACTAAAATTTTTGTGAGAGGGTGACTGGGATGCCCAGTCAGTATGCAGGTACAGTTAGCAGGGGGCATATACTGGGAATATTCCTTTTTCTAAAACCAAATCAGAATCTGATACGTGGCTATTTTTTGGCCATTGGATGGAGATATACATGTTTGAATTAGCACCGTTGGATGGGCAACACGTGGCAAGCTCGAAGGCTGCCACGTGTGCCCAAGAGGTTTGACCAAAATTTATTTGAGGTCCAGGGTGTTCAACCCCGCAACCTCCGGCGCACACACAAGACCTTTCACCATCTCTTCTCTACTTTGTTTCTTAACCTATCAGTCTTCCGCATTATGTTAAACTGTAATGTTTTGAAGATTGAGGGGATGGAACACCGGCGGTCCCAACCTGTCGGTGGCCCCAACATTGCGTTCACATGAAACAGGGTTTAAACCACAACACATTATGTGTGTTCCGATGGTTCCACAAGCTCTAACATTAAACTCCTTCGACAATCCTAGTCACATGTTTATTCACAGTTAGAACTTCTGTCAACCATTCTAAAACTGTAACATATATAACCACTCAGATGCAGTCACATGTGGGCCAGCCTAGTGGTTCAACAACGGTTAAGGTAGCGGTTGCGGGAACTCCGATCCAAACTCCAATTAACTGTATTGTCCATGGTAGTTAGACCGTGAGTTCTGCTCCAAAAGTTGTGATCGGGGGGTTTCAGGGGTTGGCATGTGGCCACCCCCTCCCCAACATTCAATTTTATTGTTAACAGATAGTTAGATTTGGAGTGCACCATTAAATTTAGGGGTTTTTGCTATTTTTGGACTGTGGATAAGTGCAGTCTCCACTTTTAGTGTAGTTTTTCTAGCTGATATTGGGAAAAACACTTTGGAAGGTCAAGTTTCGAACTATTTGGGTGAAACAAGAGTCTACCTAAACTAATTTAGGCATTCTGGAGCCATTGGTGTAGATAAAACATCCATTAGAAGCCTATAAACACAATTATTTTTCAATTTTGAGAATAGTGACAAAGAGGAACATGCCATTGGGACCTGGACCAGCAGATGTAGCCCAGGAGGGGTGAACTGCTTCATCATTCTTACTATGTAAAACTTATGTGTGACGTTTTTTTCTTTGTCATACACTATTGTACAATGTTATTTAGGCTTATTTTCATGCTTAAAACTCACAAATTCATCTATTTTTCATGGTTAAAAAAACTCAGTCCTTAAGCAAACAAATGGAGATAAATTTTACATGTTTTTATTACTGAAAGGACACTTAGCACGGAAAAATAATACACTCCTTTAAAATTAGGTTGGTATCAGAGCTAGAGTTTATTCTCTAGTGTTTTGGTGTGCAAATATTTGTTCAACTATTTGCAAGGGTTTTCATGCTTACTAGGCTCAAGCTTAAGAGAGGAGAAGGCAAATTGGTGGAATGAAGAGGTTCTCAAAGTGAGCCACAACAAAGGAGGTCAATATTGCCACATTCTCCACCACTTAGTTCACCTCCAAAAGAAGCAGAAGAAGCAATAAACATGCCTCTAGAGGAAGAAGAAATCCATGAAGAGGTGGATCCCAAAGAAGAAGAAAGAGTGTTCAGGAAAGCATTCCTTGACATGACTGAAATGGTGAGATTCCTTTATCAAGAAAGGAATGAAAGACTAGAAGGAGAAGGATCCAAACTTCACAACGAAGGTCAGGGATCATCAGGAGGTCACAATGATAAATATAAATCAAATAAGGGAAATGGAGGAAATGGAGGCAATGGAAAGTCACCATCCTCACCCTCATCATCATCATCGTCTACTTCATCTTCAGTACACTAGTCACACAAGTCAAAGAACACTGGTAAAATTCATTTTCTAAAACTTGATGTTAAGTTTGAATTGCCAATGTTTAATGGTGATGTCAATGCAGAAAAGCTTCATAATTTGATTAGGCAATTTTAGGTCTATTTGAGAATTTATAACCTTCTTGATGATGATACCAAAATCCAACTAGCTTCATTGAGGATGGAAGGTGAAACTCTTGTTTGGTGGGAATCCAAGACAAAGGAGGAGATCAAAAAGCATGGTAATATTATTCTATCATGGACTGATCTCATTACTACAATGAAACAAAAATTTTATCCATTAGCTCACATGCAAAAATCCATAATGAACTAGAAAAATTTTAGACAATTGAAAGGACAGAATGTGCAAGAATACACCCAAGAATTTAGGAGAAGAGCTCTCTTATTAGGGGTAGATTTTCAGAGCCAATATACTTGGCTCAAGTACATAGGAGGCTTACATAGCTACCTAAGACATACTATTCTCATGGTTAACCCTACAATATTAGATGAAGTTTGTGCTCAAGCCACACATCTAGAAGCTAGAGGGAAAAACATTACTGATGAGAGTAGGAAGACACCTTTTAAGGGGAAAAATAAAGAGAAGAACTAAAAAGGTAAAGGCAAAAATAATGCATCTGTCAAGAAAGAGGGAGAGGAAGTAGTTTGTAAACATAGTTCAAGAGAAGGCCATGAAGAGAAAAATTGTTGGAAATTGCATCCTAAAAAGAGACCAACAATAACAAAGGGAAGCAAAAAACTGGAGCTACAACTCAACATGACATATGAGAGGATTTAGGTGATGAAACTAAAATTACAACCATAGGATTGAAGAACATGAAGGGGAAATAAATTGAAACAAAACCCAGTACTAGTACATCAAATTGTCACATACAAGCTCCAAATGCAGAAGAGAGAATTGAACTGTTTCATGTGAGGGTCATATCCAAACATACCAATATTGAAACACTAATTGAGAGTGGGTCACAAGAAAATTTAATCTCTGAAGACTTGGTCAAGAAACTTAATCTTAAGACCATTCCAAATCCAAAACCATATCCACTTGGGTGGATCTGTAAGGATGCAAATTTACAGGTTTCAAAGAAGTGCATATTGCGCTTTGCAATAACTGCACATTTTGTTGACACAGATGAATTAGATGTGGTTCTGCTTGATATTACAGGTGTTTTGTTGGGTAGTCCTTACTTTTATGACAGGAAAGCGATCTTCCATCGCAATGAGAAAAAATACCATTTATTCAAAGATGTCAAGGAGTACATTGTTAGAGCACATCGCAAGAAGACAAATATTGCAATGGTAAATGTTGGACAGATAAAGAGGTTGGTGAATTCAAGTAAGAATTTTGTTCTTCTAATGATTAAGCCTAAAGATGATTTTAATCATGAATCATTTGAGGATTGTGATCCTAAGTTGAAATCAGATTTATATGATGTAGTTGATGCACATCATGAGATTTTTTAGGAGCCAACAAGATTGCCTCCAAAAAGGGAGATTCAAGATGAGATTCAGTTGCAACAAGATTGTCCTCTTCCAAACATCAGCATTTTCACATGTCGATAATGGAGAATGTTGAAATAAAGAGGAAAATCAATGATATCTTGGAAAAGGGAATCATAAGGCCAAGCACTTTTCCATGCGGTTCAGCCATAGTCTTGATTCCAAAGAAATGGGACTTGGTGCATGTGTGTAGACTTCAAACTTTTGAACAAGATAACAGTAAAGAATTGATACCCACTCCCAAGGATAGATGATTTGCTAAATCAACTGAAAGAAGCATTGTTTTTCACTAAGTTAGATTTACGAAGTGGATATCATCAAGTAAGAATTTCAGAAAGTGATATATGGAAGATTGCATTCAAAACCAAACAAGTACTCTTTGAGTGGTTGGTTATGTCGTTTGGTTTGTGTAATGCACCGAAGAATTTCATGTGTGTTATGGATAATGTTTTGCATCCATTTCTTGATTACTTTGTAATTGTGTATTTAGATGATATACTCATTTTCAGAAAAACAAGAGAAGAACATGTTTTGCATGTGAAAAAAGGTGCTTGACGTTTTCAGGAAAGAGAAATTATTTCTTAAGATGTCTAAGTGTGAATTTGGAAAGACTTCTCTGGTTTATTTGGGACACATTGTAGGAGGAGGCGAGTTCAGAATTGATCATTATAAAGTGGAATCCATTTTGAATTGGCCCACTCCCAAAACAGTAACCGAGGTAAGAAGTTTCTTATGCGCAGCTCAGTATTGGAGAAATATTATTGCTAACTTTTCTGCCATAGAAGCTCCTATGCATGCAGTGAAAAGTGTGAGAAAAGGCTTCCAATGGGGAGGTAAAAAATAACAAGCTTTTGAAGCTTTAAAATACAAGATCAGTTCAGCTCGGGTCCTCGCATTACCGAATTTGAGATAGCCATTCGAGATACAAACTGATGCTACTGATTATGCCATGGGCGCAATACTTTTGCAGCATGTTAAGCCTATCACTTTTCATTCTGAAACATTCAGTGGTGATGTAACTAATTATCCTACATATGACAAAGAGATGTATGCATTGGTACAAAGTGTTAAGAAGTGGAAATAGTACTTGATGGGTAAAGAGACGATTATACATACCGATCACCAACCATTACAGTACTTACAGCCGCAAACAAAATTGCAGCAATCACGGCATTTCAGGTGGATGGGATTTATTCAACAGATTCACTTGGTTATAAGGTACAAGAAAGGGATTTTCAATAGAGCTGTTTATATGCTTTTAAGGCCAATTATAAGTGCTTCTACTTTACTTAAAAATTATTCTATTGTACATGAGAGTTATATAGAACAATGTGCACATGATGCTAATTTTCAAGATGTGTATGCTAGTTTGAGTGAATGGAATCAAGTTGAGGAAAATGATTATCACATGCATAAAAATTTCCTGTTTCATTTGGGCAAGATGTGTATACCACAAGGAAAGAGACTTAGTGTCATGAGAGAGGGTCATTCGTCCCTTATTGTTGGACACTTTAGGGTAAGCAAAACAGTGGCACATATACAGAGGTATTGCTATTTCCCTCACATGATAGATAGTGTGTCACATTTTATAAGAGGTTTTCTATGTGTGCAACAAGCAAGCCTAGCAATAGGAAGCTTGGGTTTTACATGCCACTACCAGTACAATCAAGGCCATGGGAGAGTGTCTGCATGGACTTTGTTGGAGGTCTACCTATGTCAAGAAAACACCATGATTATCTTTATGTAGTTATGGATAGATTCAATAAAATGTGTATACTTATCCTATGTAAGAAAACCATTACTGCTGAACTTTATTTTCAACTTGTATGGGTTCATTATGGTTTTCCAATTTCCATTGTTAGTGACAGGGATTCTAGGTTTGTTGGGAATTTTTGGTCTAACCTTTGGAAGATGATGGACACAAATTTTAAAAATAGTATTGCTTTTCATCCGCAAACTGATGGAAAAACTGAGGTGGTGAACGTAACCTTTGTGCATCTATTGATAGGATATTGCAGCAAACATCCCAAGTTGTGGGATGAAAAACTACATTACATTCAGCACGCTTACAACCGAGCAAAGCACTCTTCTACAAATAATTCACCTTTTGAAGCCTGCTTTGGGTATTTTCCGAAATTGCCATTAGACTTCATATTTGAAAAGGATGTTACAATTTATGGGCATAGTGATATTGATAAGGCTCAAAAGTTCATTGAGAAAATTCAGATTATTCATCAACAAGTTCAAGAATAGCTTGAGAAGAGTCAAAGAAAATATAAGGAGAGGCATGACAAACATAGAGTTGACCACAAGTTTCAAGAAGGAGATGAAGTATGGTGGCACATAAGAAAAGAAAGGATGCAAGGAGAAGGTAAAAGCTCAAGCCCATTCGCTATGGTCCATTCAAGATCATCAAACAAGTTGGTAATAATGCATTTCAACTTGACTTGCCTTCGTATATGCAAATGTATTATGTTGTCAATGTGGAAAATTTACGTTTGTATGAGCCTCCTTTGATTGATGATCAAGGGAGTGATATTCAGTTGCCATCTATAGAACCGAATTTCTGAATGAGTTGAAGGAGGATACCATCTTTGACACAAGGACACGCACTTCTAAGAGGGGAAGTATCGATTATCTTCGAATTGAGCTCAAGGGCAGCAAACCAAGTAAGGCAAGGTGGATGGAAGTTGAAAAGGTGAGGGAGCTCTACCCTCATCTTCTGAACAGGTAATTAAAGTCTTTTGGGGTCCAAAAGCTTCCCAATGGGGAGGTCTGATTAGGAGATCATGTGTCTTGCTTAAAATTGAAAGTGCTCGAAACAGTACCGAACCTAAGCGACCAGAAATGTCTCGTCATTGCAATTCCAGCACCATGAACAGTTCGAAAAATCGATGTCATATGAGGAAGATATCGCGTTCTGTTCATTTTCCTAAACAGAAAAAAATTTTGTGATAGGGTGACGAGGATGCCCAGTCAGCATGCAGGTACAGTCAGCAGGTGGCATATACTGGTAATATTCCTTTTTCTGAAACCCAATCAGAATCTGACACGTGGTTGTTTTTGGGTCATTGGATGGATATGTATGTGTTTGAATTGGAACCATTGGATGGGAGACACGTGGCAAGCTCGGAGGCTATCACGTGTCCCCAGGAGGTTTGACCAAAATTTATTTGAGTTTCGGGGGGTTCGACCCCACAACCTCCGACAAACGCAACAGACCTTCCACTATTTTTGCTCTACCTTGTTTCTTAACCTATAATTCTTCCGCGTTATGTTAAACTGTAATGTTTTGAAGGTTTAGCGGGGGATCGCCGACGGTCCCAACCCGCCAGCGGCCCGAACATTGTGATCACATGAAATGGAGTTTAAACTGCAGCACATAATGTGTGGCCCAACGGTTCCACAAGCTCTAACATTGAACTCCTCCGACAATCTTGGTCACATGATTATCTGCGGTTAGAACTTCCACCAACCAAACCGTAACATTTATCACCACTTCGATGCAGTCACATGTGGGCTAGCCTAGCAGTTCGATGGTGGTTAAGACGGAGGTTGCGGGAACTCCTATCTGAACTCTAGTTAACTATATTTTCCACAATGGTTAAACCATGAGTTCCGCTCCAAAAGTTATGACTGCGGGGTTTTGGGGGTTCGCATGTGGCCACCCCCTCTCCAACATTCAATGTTATTGATAACAGATGGTTAGATTTTGAGCACGCCATTAAATATAGGGGTTTTTTCTATTTTTGGACTGTGCATAAGTGCAGTCTCCACTTTAGGTGGATTTTTTCTAGCTCATATTGGGAAAAACAGTTTGGGAGGTCAAGTTTCGAAAAATTTTGGTGAAACAAGAGTCTACCTAGACTAATTTTAGCATTATGGAGCCACTGGTGCAGAGAAAACAACCATTAGAGTCCTGTAAACACATGTATTTTGCAATTTTGAGCATAATGACAAAGAGGGACATCCCATTGGGAGCTGGACCAACAGGTATAGCCCAGGAGGGGTTTAATGATTCATCATGTCTAATGTGTAAAACTTATGTGTGATGTTTTTTTCATGATTATACACTGTTGTAAAATGTTATTTAGGCTTATTTTCATGCTTAAAGCTCACAAATTCATCTATGTTTCATGGTTTAAAAACTCATTCCTTAAGCAAAAAAATGGAGAGAAATTGTACATGTTTTTATTACTGAAAGGACACTTAACACATCAAAATAATACACTCCTTTGAGATCACTCACCAACTACCCTCAACTTGAAATTAATGGGTTAACTGATTTTATCACACTCAGTTAACTATTACAAGTTATTTTGATATTAGATTACATTTTATTGTCCATCTTAATTAAGGGATAACTAAAATAGACATGAACCAAATTTAGCCCACACTAGTGTAGGTGCTGCTTGAACCTCCTGGTCTCACACTTAGTGTAGGTGTTGCTTGTTGTTTTTGGATCCCAATTTCACTATTTCTTGTTGCAAACTTCAACACTCCCTCTCAACAAGAAAGGAATTTCCTTGCATGCGACATGCACCTCTTGCATGCAACATGCAACCTCATACATGTGACTTGCAACCCTTACATGTGACATGCAACTCTTGCATGCAACACTTCTCTAGTGTTTCTTGCACATGCAACCTTTGCATGCAGCACTTCTGAAACTGAATAGCCTCCAAAGAACTAAATCAATATAATGCATATGTCATCAATGTCTTCTGCCTGCTGCTACCTACTGCACATGTCTACTGGATTCTCTGTGTTGTTGACATCTGCATCCATGCACTTTGCACTACTGCCAACTCTGATCCACGCTCCAATATCTGACACCTGTCACTTTCATTTCATGTCCTCCTGACATCTGGATTTTTTTAATATAATTAAATTATATTTAATTATTTAAAAAAAATATTTAAATTAATTTTTTTTATAAAGAATTAAATATAATCTATTTTAAATAGATTAATAATTTGTTGTTGGCTCCTCTCAAACATCATAATCCTTCACTATTTATACCTTTACCTTTTGCGACCCTCTTTCATTCTTCATTCTCGTCCTGAAGATGGATCCCCGTTGGGATTCAAAACGTCGACCAATGTTTTATGATACTGTGGATAATCCGGATTTTGCAATTAACGACAACCACAGAAGTTTGACAACAATGATATACTCATTGAAGTAGCATCCAATGGACGTGGATGTGCAACAGTGTGGAGGAGCCAGCATGTGCTCCACCAATTTTCATTGACACACATCGATATATGTGACATGTTAATGAATTGATTGTTCTTGTATTTTGTATTGGGGGAGTCCTATTATGGATTTCTTATTTCTTGTGATAGATTTTAGCAACATAAACACCTATTATGTCCATTTTTGATGTAGTTATATGAGCTTTGTTTTTATAGATGCGCTAACTTAATTTTTTGGTACTTTTGGTATGTGTATGTGAAAATGTAATTTTCAATAAATACTATTACAATTAAATTTTTTATATATGCTGGAAATACTGAAATGGGTTGGGGGAGAATCAAAAATTACTTCTACAAATTCTATTTTATCAATTAAGATTTCTTTAAACATAGCCCAAAATTGAACAACAATATAAATATTTTTATTATAAAATAGAGGACTCCAAGTACAAGTCTCTAATAAAAGTATAATGAAATTGAATTCTTAAATAATCCCTTTCAATAACAATTAATGTAAGATACCCTTGGTTACAAGCCAGCCAAGATAGCTTATATATCAATCATTATTTTCCCTTTATACATGGTTAAACGAAAAATGCAATTGTGATATCTTGCATTTTTCCAATCCATAGCTCCAACCTCATTAGGGGCAGAATTCTGGTCAGGTGATTTGAGAATCTTGGCTGTAAAAAATGTTTTTTTAACTCCATTATCAACATTTACAACCACAATATTAGGTGATTTGAATTGAAGCATGTTCTGACATATATGACAACAGCAACATCTAAGTTTGCAAACAGTGAAAATAATATGAAAAACCTGAAAATTAAGGAACTTAACTTTATAATCATGCAAAATTATAATATGCATTCAAGTATAACTATTAAATTGTAACCAATAATTTTTAAGGAAATTAATTTAAGGAGTCAATGTAATGGTGCATGGGCCCACAAAGTTCCATGTATTAAAACTTTAAATTATTATGATGGCAAATCAAGGCACTCCCATGGAAACTCACCCTCTCATTCCAATGGTCACCGTTGTAGCAAATCCTTACTGGGTACAAGGAGAATCTTTGATTGCGTAAAACAAAAACCAAAATATCCACTAACCGCGACTACAACAAGTTATTTGTGCCAAATGGGAGAAATTCCTTGTGGAAACACCCGACTTCATACAATGGACACATAAATCTACCATTACCACGACAACAATGAAATGTGAGTGTCAAATGGGCGGAAACCCTTGCGGAAACACCTAAATGTGTAATGTTGCCACCATACACGATGTGACGTGATATTACTCGACTCATTACCCCAAATCCTCCATTGCATCATTGTACCACATTCAAATTGTTGGAAAGAACAAACACAACCATAGCCACTCTGAACTCTGAGTAAATATGGGAAGCCCAACAGTACATAGAGAATGTGATGAAGAATGGCTAGACGGATTTCCATGCGTTAAACCATTTTTTGAACTAGCCGTATTGATAGAGCATATTCACATATTTTAGGGGTATGATGATGGAATAGCCCTAGAATTTTCCATGCATTACAGGGAGGGTAGATCTGAGGTAGCAAGGATAGTGGTTCATGTGACATAATAATTGATTGTAGGAATGAATATTAGAAAGAGGAATGGCCTTTCCTCCACAATAGTAACCTCAAATAATATAACCATAGAGAATTATTCCAAGTAAGGGTTAGGTAACTTATCATCTAAAACAATACCCTCAAGGAGGCATATCAATTGGAAGCATTGATCAAGCCTTCATCAAATATTATATTTTGGCAATGATTCATGTATAGGAAGGGTTGATTAGCACTTCCTCGAGGGTAATATTATTCACATAAAGGAATGGTCTATTGAAACATGGAAGGGTCAGTTGACCCTTACACCAAATAGTATTTTATTGAAAAATATGAGAAAAAGGAACCGTTGGCTAACCCTTCCGAAAATATGGTATTTTCCTCTTTCATAATCTAGAGGAAGAATTAACCAAACATTCCTCTATGATAGTATGAATAAGGATATGGATCACTTATAAGGGTCAACCAATCCTTTCATCATGATAATGACATAAAATATTTTAGTCCTTTAGAAATATTCCAAGGGAGGGTTGGTCGGCCCTTCCTCTAGGACAATACTCTCACGGAGGAAAATAAAGTGGAAGGGAAAACTAATGACCTTGACTTAGAAGGGTTGGTATATGCACTTCCTCTATGTTCATTACCTCAAATATTATTATATTAGAGAAATATTCTAGGTTAGCATTGGTCCTCCTCTCATATAGGATAGTAATATCAAGGATGTAGGTGAAGAGGAAAGGTTATCCAACCATTGCTAAAATATTGGATTTTACTCATGATTGATGTAAATGAGGCTCAACTAGCCCTTCACCTAAGATAGTACGATAAATTAGGTGGATAGCATGGAAGAGTTGACCAACCCATCTTCCAAGATAAAATTCTCAAGGATATAGAAAAGGTATAAGGGTTAGTTGATCCCTCCTCGAAAATGGTCTTTATGTGATGATCTATTTCAAGGAAGAGTCTACCGAAAAATTCTCTAGGATAGTACATTATTGTGGAGGTGGATCACATAACAATTAGTGTAATACATCCTCTAGGATAGTACTCTGAATGAGGCAAATGAAGAGGAATGGTAAAGCCCTTTCTCAAATATGGGACTTTGGTCATGATTCATGTAGAGGAAGGATCAACAAACCTTCCCTCTATAATAGTATGATAAATGAGGTGGATCACGTGGAAGGGTAAATTGACCATTCTTTAAGGATAATATTCTTAAGGATGTAGAGAAATTGTAAGTATTGCCTTACCCTTCCTCCAATGTGATATTTGGGTGATAATTATTATTTGGTATTTGTTTTTTTAGTGATTGTGCTTGATGGGATTAGTTAGTTTAAGACATAATGCAATGAGAAATTTCAAGGAATGGAGATGCATGGTAGTGTTATATGGTTTATATGTGGCCCTAGTGTTAGTACTAGGATGTGACATGGAGTGCAACATGGTGGATTAGGGGGTAGTTGTGTGGCACATGAGTTGCATTTAAAACATGGGAAATAAATCAATAAAGTATGAAAACATTTGGGTCTTGAACCCAATTATGAATGAAAAATGGTTTTAGTCATGATTTTTAAGTTTACCTCCAAAATTGTGGAGTTTAACCATTGAGTAGTCCATTTAGATAATCATTGCCTCTAGCTTATGGAAAACACCAATGAGAAATGATGATGGATAAGCATGATACCATATTTATGGGAAGGATGATGTTCATTGATGATGTTAGTAGAGGATGCATGGAAGAAGTAGAAAACAACACATGGACACAAAATAGGGGCCATGCAATGACATAATAGTTCCATATGGAAAAGAACATGGTGACCATTTGGAAAGGGATTTTTCCAAGGAGTAAAAAATTCATTTGTGTTAGGACACTGGTTTTAGACCCAATGTAGTCTTTAAAATTTATTTTTGTTAGAAAATCTTTTTCCTCCCTCCATCGTCAAGTTCCGATTTTTGGACTTGATGAGATGGTGACACCAACTAGGAGGAAAGGTCAATTAAAAGTCTCAATATCTAGTGACATCAACATGATGTTATACAATTGAAAAATTTAATCACATGGAAATGAATATAGGCATATCCCCCTCGAGGAATATTTTATCATAGGTGTTTTCCAATCCAACCATAGAAACCAATGGACGATTTTGATGGGCATGATATTAGGGTGATGTCAGCCCACTAAGAATCATATGGAGGGAAAGGATATGGTTGATTTGATAAGCCATCATCTATTGGAAATGTCTCGTTAGGGAGGGTCATTAAGGAATCTCTTTCCCCAAACTGCTAGGAGGCTCGAGGAGATTTGTTGACGATGGAAACCAATAGGTTAAGGTACTAGTCATTGAGTCATGACTTCATACTATAGGCTAAAAATTTTGGCTAATAAAAGGAATAGACATTTAGGATACAATTGGTATTATGGGGAGGCATTATTTCTTTATCAATGCCATGGTCATTGAATTTTAAGATCTTAAACCACCATTATAGTGCTATGGTGGTTGGGGAATGTATTAGCACATAATATATTTCAGTGGAGGAAGGAATGATGGCTAAGTGAAGGATCACGAAAGTGTAGAATGAAAACCTGGTAATATAGAAGTACAATTATGTGGTGTATGAAGATGGAAGAAATCTTAGTGACACTTGAAAAAATTTATATGGCTCTTCCAACCTCTACACAAGACAACAAGGAGACTAGTAAATGTAATAGCATGGTATCAAAGCTCGCAAATTATGTGCCCCATTTCATGAGGAAATTAGGTGTGTGATAGGGGAATATAGAAGTGGAGGGGATTAGGGGAAGGTGACCCAAGGGTAAATTTATTATGAGGACTTAGTGGTAGAGGGGGGTTATATTTCTTGCTCCACAAATTGTGAGTGTGTTTTATATTTCTTTAAATCATGCACATGTTTTGTATTTCTTTAAATCAGACAAACGATTTTAAAGAATAGTTTTTTATGGGAGATATAAAAGACAAAAAAATTAATTTTAATGCAACATGAATGTGTTTCATAACACCTAAACCATTCCTCATCATAAATGTATGTGTCACCTCTAATCCAACTAGCTATCTTCCTTAGAATTAACTTCGGCGAAAACAAACCTAGATGCTAGAGAGTAGCTAACTAGGCTAACACTCTAAATAGTTAGTGCTTTTATTTAGAATCAACACTACTAGCTAACTTGACCTAGACCTCTATCTTTAAACTCGTGTTATACCGAAAGGCTATCCTTATTCAATGAAAATGCACTAGATTAATATGTATTTCTCCTTGCATTGGGATGTGTGCTAGTATTTAGGTGTATTCTCCTTGGAGAGATCCTTTTATCTTCCTGAATCTCTTTCTCTCTCTCTCTCTCTCTCTCTCTCTCTGCACATTTATATCTTTTTCTACTCATCCCCTTCCCTCTCTCTCTCCACCCATTCCCCTTTTATTTTCCTCACACTATCTCCATCTCTCTGTTACTCTCCCTTCCCCCCTTTCTCTCTCCATCCGTCCCTGTCTCTTTCCATCACACTCCTTCCCTCCATTCTGCCCTCCCTATCACACCCTCTCCCTCACTCTCTTTGTCCATCCCTCTCATTCCCTCACATGTCTCTCTCCTCCCAATTTCTCTCTCAAAACCCCTTTCTTTCTATATATAATATATAATAATATATATTATACAATAAATAAGATGCAAATGTATTATCCATATTATAAAATGTATAAAATTAATAAAAATAACAAATTCTGAAAATAAATACATACATATATGTAATGAAATAATAAAAAATATACTAAGTATAATACAAAAATGCAAACAATACTATACCCCATGAATTACTATTGTCTTCTCAATTCCATGAGCCCATAAAACACTATCATTAAGTTGAAGAAAAATTTAATGAGATCTGTACATATTATAGCACTATCAAGCTATGTGTCTCCATCAAGCTCCATAGCACGATGAAGCTATTTAGTTTAATTGAAGGTTTTATTTAGCCCTAGATGGACCTTTTAAAAGCTTGATGGAGGGCTTATTACCCTCACAAAGCTACATTTCCAACCTTTGGAACTCAATTTCTTCCAAAAAAGAGTAACCCACCTCCATGGATTCACCCTTATTTTAATTTGAAATGACAATAATATAAAAAATATTTATCTCAATTGGCTTATTCATAAAATAAATAATTATGTATTATGGTTTTGTGTATATATTTGCTCATGAGAATAATATAAAAAGTAAATAATTGAAATAAAATATTTTGAAAACAATTACTTTGAATTTGTTGTATTAGTGGTGCAAACCTACATAAATGAATTTTAGTTTTACATGTAAACATGACAAACAAATAAAACAAATAAATATTATAAAATAAATCTTTTTGATTTTAGTTCTAATTTATATATTCATAAAATAAATATTTGTAAAAATTTTATGTTTATGGTGGCAATTCACATAAATAAATCCACTTGTAGATGTCACAATGGAAAACACAAAGTTAGCTACCCTCCTTTATAGAACTTGCCAATATAGCATACACCACTTTTTTAAATATATAGTGATATACTCCACTTCCAATAAGATCAATAAAAGTCTATTCCACTTTAACGCCATATAGCAAAAATGGTGCTAACTTGTCCATCAAATATGGTGATATACTTCATTTTTAATATGATACATAAACATTTACACCATATTAGCAACTCATAACTTAAATGATACTGACTTATGGTGTTAAAAAAAAAAAAAATCTTGTTGTGTCAACTATTTCTTTGTCTCATTTCAGATCACGTACGTGCCTCTGGAGGTAGGCATCTCATAAACCCTATCATATGCCTTTCTACGGTGAGTCTCCTTTTTCTTTGCTAGCGGTTTTACTACATCGTTATCCACATAACGCTCACTAGTCCGTGAATTTTCAATCCAGGGTAGGGTTGAATTTTATTCTCTAGGCATTATTTGAGGGTTCTGTGATGGACGAGACCTCCAACGTTTACCCGGCGAGCATAGCAATTATTTCAATGTTTAACCATCGTCGCTTCGTCATAACACTAAGGCTACTTTATTAAACCGCGTCGAATTTCTTCTCAAGCCCATCTGGTAAACCTTATCCAATGCTCGTTTTGTTGAATGGTGCCTTTAACAAGTGGTCGGAAATTTCGTCTCTCCATTGATGGAAAACTAATTTATCATTTCTTATGCTCCACGACATGATCCCACTGTGAGACGGAATGAAAACTACTACACTTGGCCGCTCTTTGCACGGGTTGGGACACACCCACCATACTTCCCCTCTCGTTTCCTTAATCTATACACAAATGTTCTTCAAATACATGATATTCAGAGATTGGTTCTCGTTTGACACCCTTATGTTCCTCCGCAATTTCCCTTGCACCAATACCTATTTAGGGATTCGCATGTGCTCTCCACTTCATGTTACATATTTCTTGTGCCAAATTAATTTTCTATTGACTGCAATCATTTAGAGTGCAATCAATTCCACTACAACTACTCGTAATTAGATTACTTTGATAGATGGAGTACCAGAGTTGTGTATATGTTATGAGAAAACTGTTTTTCTTTTGGGGAGAATGAGGATGCCAAGTTAATGTATGAGAAAATATGGAATACCGAGCTGGATAGAAAGAGCGGATTTTTTTGAAGAGTGAGCCCTTTCTTGGAGATATATTTGTTTGAGAATTAAAAAATAATATTAATAATTTAGCTATGTTTTTTTTTGTTTGCTAAATTGAAGTTGGCCATAGTGATAATTAGGGTTTTATATTCATTCTTAAAAGTATTGAGTGAGTGCCTTAAGATGAATCAGCCATGTGATTCATTAAGTTTAAGTTTGTTGCAATTTTCAACTTCTAGTTTGTAAGTGTATTAAATCGGAAGACATAAATTTATAAGCAAATTATGAAATATTTTTGGTAATTGTTAAGCCTAATACTCAAGTATCACAATCTGAAATAATATTCAATTCCTTAATAATGAGCATAGAAGATCAACTTCCAGTTAAATTTGAAAATGTTCTAAGAATTATTGAACTTTATATTAAATTTCAAAGTTTTTAATTATCCTTAATCACTATTTAGTAAAAAAAATTACTTTTAATAACAATTTGGTTGGTAGGCATCCCAAACCATGAAATTTAAAAACACATTCAGCCATGAAAAGCTTTCATTAGCTCTCTTTTTAGACTTACAAAACCATTTTTAAATTAAAGAAAAATGTTAAACTATCTATTAGTACTAAACATAAACTATTATGGATTTGCAAAACAACCTTGTCCCATATATTTATATTATATCATGAAAACTTTGTGTTTATATTTTTCCATTATAATAGAAAAAAAATAATTTCAAATTTATCAAGTATTTTCACTACAATGCAACAAGCAATCTCATACTTCACCTAAATAATTTCATTTTTAATATTTTATATTTCTTTTTACTTTTTTACAAAGTGTGAGATGTTTATGTGACTTTATTTTAGGAATATTGTTTGAGAGGCATAGGAGATGTAGCATATTTTTAAATTGTAGTTTTACATTGATTTATAATTTAAAAACACATTTATATCATTATTTTTAATTTTATGTTTAATTTTGGATTTTGGTTTTAGTAAATGTCAATTTAGTTATACAAATAAATGGGATAATGAAATGGATAAAAATTAATATATTATAAGTATCAACATACTTGTTTGTGATACATTTCTTAAAGATTAAAAAAAATATAAAAAATAATTATATTTTATTTTATTTTAAATTGTTATTATTATTTGAATTATAAAAATAATAATTAAATAAAAAATAAAAAATATGTGGCAATATTTTTAGTTATGGAAATTATTAGTTTGTAAATAGATTTTATTACAATATAATAGCTTACCAATATTACAAGATTACACAAAATAACTTATTTCCTAAAATACTTGTTCTTATCACATTTTTAATTAACTGGTTTATCTAAAAAAAATAAAAGTAACATAATGTATCATAATTATTAAAAATGTTCTAAAATATTCTATATAATTTTAATCCCTACTCTCCTCTCATAATAATTATTAATCATTAAATTAAAATTGTAAAAAGATATATTAAAAAATAAATAAAGTATAAATACTAAAAAAAAATTAAATTAATTACCCATACAAATTTACTTTACTGTTAAAAAAAAATATTGTAAAAAAAAAATTCAATAACTTTAATTCACTCGATATGTATGATAACTCTTCTTTTGATATACTTCATAACTCTTCTTTTGATACTATTTATTCTAAATAAAATATAGAATTGTAATACGGACTGACTTGATATTCAAGAAAAAATATACGACTACGTAAAAATGAGATATGGAAAGTAGTTAGGATCATGAAAAAAAACGAGTACGACATAAAAGAATGGATTGTAATACGTACTGACTTGATATTCAAAACAAATATACGACTAAAAATGTGATATGGAAAGTGGATAGGATGATGAAAAAAAGAGAGTAGGAAATGCGATCACGAAAAGGAGGATAGTTCAACACTACCATTAGAGATAGATTTGAGTTGAACAAACTCAAACTCCAAAATTTAAATGGTACAATGTAATTATTGGTCACATCATCATTTTATAACATAAGTTAATAATCAAAATATTTTGAATCAATTATAGTATCATAAATAATAGTTTATAACTAAGATTATTACATAATTAATTATTTAAAGATTTGAAAAATAGTTAACTTACAAAATTGAAAGTAAAGAAGAATAAATATATCATAAATTTTTATTATCATTTAAAAAAAAATTGACAAACCAATTGCATACCAAAATTACTCACTTTATATTAGATTAATCACATATATAAATACATCAATCATTGGTTGGAGATAGAAATTCTATCTTAACCACACAATCACTTGGTTGAGAAAATATCTCAACCAAACACTAATCTAGAATCTATTTTAGTTGGACTAAATATATCATATCCAACTAACTAACAAAAAAATTTAATGATGAGGAACATTAATTAATATGCACAAGACAAGCAGGAGTTAAATCTCTGATTTCCTCCCTTAACAAGTACTTTTTTTTGATCTTCATGTCTGCAAAGTCTTAATTAGATTTTTTAAACATCTTTGAAATTGCATAGAGAGAACTCCATCAAGTTGTCTCATAACCCTCGTAAAGTGTAGTCGACAAACTACACTCTCAAACACCTGAATCACATATCTCCTGAAGTCAATCACTAAACAACATCCCAAGTATCGCATAACCTCATGAGAAGACCACTCCCACATCTTCAACAAATGAGGGATCCTTCCCTATATCCACAACTACGAAACCTTTTGGAAAACCATACATATTGAGTTTTACACCACTCTATCTCTTAAAATAGTTGCTTTAGACACAATCAATCACCTTTTTTCAATAAATAAACTACTAGACATTCTATGGATGAGCTCCCATCCACCATGATACATGGGTACCAACAAGTGTATTCTCCAGTTACCTAGAGTAGTATTTTAGATACAGAATGTATCTAGAGTCAGTTTTGCAAAACTACCTCTTTATGTCATTATGAAGTTCATCATCGCTTAATTTACAAAAAAAAAAAAAAAATACTTATATACAACATAAAGTGAAGATAAAGTGAAGCATATTTTGCATACCATTATCATTGAAAAAAAGATTATCAAATTTCTAATATGCCAAAACTAGGAGAACCATATTAGGTGTATTTACTCAAGATTGAATGTGCTCATATGCCCAGGTTAAAAATCCATTCAAATATGTGTAATGCATACATATCACAGTACCCACCAAATATTCTGGGATGTACCTCTCCTTTAATTAGTCTACTTCCTTGTCTATCCAAACTTAACCAATTGTATACAATTTTCTGCATTTTCATAGAGATTTAGGTCAAGTCATGCAATCCCATGCCATGTAATTCAACTACAGTTGAGCTCATCAAACCTACGGTCCCACGATTCCATCTTTGAACTTCTTAGTTCATCATCTTCATAAAACTATTTAAATTCAATCGTATTTCCTCATGGTAGAGGGCTCTAAATTTGGTGATGCTTTGACATATAGTCCAAGATTGGAATCAAAAGAAGATCCTATGTGTTTTAGCATTCTATTGGTCAATATGGAATACTTCAAGTAATCAACATCTCAATCATGAAATTCTCATTTTTAATCTAGTGCTGAATTTATTTGGACTGAATTTATCACTTTTTCATCTCGTGCACCTCCTCTTCCTGCAACGTCACTGCACTGCTATCATTCACACCTTTCTTCTCTTGTTTGTTGCAAGTGGCACTGATTTTGCAAATGGGGCATAGGGAATGCTATGAGAGCCACACATCCTCATACTTCAAATGGAAAGTACAGCTAAATGTTGGTTTCATGCCAGTTATTGAACCAGAATGACTCTAGGATAAATTTCTCTAGGCTATGCCTTGATTGATCAATGAAACTGATAAAGAAAAAATTCTTCAAGAAATTGACAGAGTTACACTCCATCCCATTGGGATTCGCAATGAGTGTAACCAGCACTACAATAATAGATTCTAATCCATAGTGAGTGTAACATAGAGGCATATCAACAACAAGTAGATAAAAATTTCTTTTCCCCTTTCTTCTTTAACATATTCCTCAATAAATTCCTCCAATATCGATATAATACAAATGCTAATAAATAAAAATACACAAGCCCGGTCTCACACACTTTACAAACTCACTCCATAGAAACAAAAAAATATTTATATACATCCACAATAATCTATTTCATTCACAAATTAATCTCACATTTTTTACATATATTTTGGCCCTCCCTTAAGGAAGGGAATTTATCCATAGAGCCACTAGCTCTGATACCAAATTGAGAAACTAATTACACACCAAAACTACTCATTTTACATTAGGTTAATCACATATATAAATACATCAATCATTGGTTGAATATATAAATTCTATCTTAAACACATAATCACTTAGTTGAGCAAATCTCCGAAGAAAACACTAATCTGGAAAATATTTTAGTTGGACTAAATATCTCATATCCAATTAATTAACAAATACATTTAATGACGAGGAATGTCAATTATTATGCACAAGACAAGGAAGAGTTAAATATCCAAATAAAAATAGTCCAAAAATTTGATTAAGAGGTTTTAAATTTCATGTAAAAATATATAAAAATCAACACAATAACAAGATTTCACAAGTAAAAATGTTCATATTCACAAGAATGAAAACTAATGAGAAAAAGGATAATAATCCGCAAATTATAATGCTCACACTCACAATAATTAAGAAAACCCTTCGAAAACAAAATAGTCAACAACCTAAAAAAATGTTAGAAAAGTATCAATACAATTAGCTAAAAAAAGTTCTTTAGTATCATATAAAGACAACTCTATAGAGACTCCTATCCCTTACATGTTGAGTTCTTCAATTTTTAGGTCGATGGTATTTTATTAATAGTCGCAGTTCTCTTCAAAGTTTCATCATCAACCATTTGGAGCTCGCCATATATCTCACACTTTTCTATCATTTCAATAATTAACAATCTTACTCTCTTTTCAAAGTTTCATCCTACTGAGGTTTAACATTTCAACAGGAGTTGTAGGCACAGTGAAGCCATTCTAGAAAACCATCCATACATTAGTAACTAAAGGCATAATGTAGGTTTTCATTCTCATTTCCTAGAAAGAATTATTTGTTCCATCAAACTAAGGAGCCTTGATTGAAGATATGAGATTGGGAATGTTCTCCGTGATCAACCTTCTAGTGATTAACTATTCCTGAAGAAACTTACTTGAATTCCAATTGTTGGAAGTATGACTACACTAAGAGGGAGGGTGAACCAATTATAATAACTAGTTTAATCAATTTTAAAATTTTCACAATTCATTGTAACTGAAACCATAATATTGCACCAGTAAAACCAATGATCATATAAATACACATGAACACGGATATATGTGGAAAACCTTATGGGATAAAACCACAAATATTCTTATTTTCTTCAACTTTTAATTAAATCAATTTTCATGAACCAACCTACTAAGGGCTATAACCCCCAAAATAAATTTACAGGCACCAATCTACTGCAGACTCCAACCTGTTTGAGATACCAATGTTTGAAACCTACAAGAACGAACTTGTTGTAGTATCCAAACTAATTAAGGCACCAACATATAAAATCTACAAGAACAAAATTGCTATAGGTTGAAACTTGATTGACAAAACAACCTTTGAAATCTGCAAGCACCAAATTGGTGTAGGATATAACCATTATTGAGGCACCAACATCTAAAATTTGCAAGGAAAAATTTTTTGTCGACTCCAACTTGATTGAGGCATCAACATCCTTCACCAAAATATAGTGGACTACTTTTCACAATCTTTGAAATTGGATCTGTCAACTCAACACATTATAAATGCCCCTGAAAAATCTAATCATATCAATGCAATCTCAACCTATTCTTCAAACATTAATAGTAGAATCTTCGTCATTTATCGTTATGATCACCAAGACTAAATTAGTTCATGAGTCCCATAAAATTTTGACAATAACAGAAGATAAAAAACCTCTTTCACTCAAAAATCTATTTTATTGTCTTTTCATGTACCCCTTTCATATCACAAAAAAAAAAAAAAATCCATTTTCCTTTTTCCAAGAATCAATTTGGGCCTCAAAATGACCCACAAAATATTATAAAAATTCACATTTCAACAAGATGACCCTAATGGGTGGACATAAGGTACCTTTTATATCTGCCCTCTACAAAATGCACCTTTAGTGTGCACTCAACAAAATGCGAAGAAATATTTTAAACTCTGACTAAAACCTGTGACCTCTACAGAGAAAAAAAAAAGTCCAACACTAACTCAGCCATGTGCCATGTTCACATAACGAGGTATTAAAGGATATGTGTGTGTGTGTGTGTGTGAACTTTCCATGAAAGAACACACATATATTGATTATGATACCACAAAACTACCAATCGAACTCAAGCGGATGACCATCATAGATCAAAATAGGCTTGACACCAACTCAACTATGCATTATGTTCGCAAAGCCAGGCCTTGCAATATATATGTGTGTTTGTGTGTGTGTGCATACTTATGAATACAGAGTCCATGAAACCACATCGCAAGCTTAATCACAATACCACAAGACATCCAACGAGACTCAAATTCCTAACCACTGCAGATTAAAACATAATCTACAATATAAGTGTTATCAAGCCATAAACCACACATCCTCAAGCTTTACCATGAGACCAAAGAGCTATAACAAAATGTTCATACCACGAAGCCACACATATATCAGTTTCCATGCGAGTGAAAAATCCATTGCTTTGACGATAATGGGCATATGGGATATATCTAGGTTTGAATGGAACAAACGTTGGGTGACAGGTTGATGGTGATTATTTGAGCCCAATTGTTGTGGAGTCAACCCATATGACCACAACGTGACCAGGGGACACCTAGGGACTTTGGGGTTATAATTTTATTTTCCATGTGACTTAACCATGTGATCGAGACCTTAACTATCAATGGGAAAGTATATGTTGACGTAGGTATGTCACCATGATCAGGAGCTCAAATCTGAGCTTGGGAAAATGCTCAAAAATGAAGTTGCTCAGAATTGGTTCAAAATAGATCGACTAGAAAGAGCTCGGCGATACGATCCCAACGCCGCAAACGGCACTCAAATCCATTGTCGTATGGAGGAGATATTGTAGTTTGAATTTGCCCAATAACTTTCAATTTGGAAAGATTTTTTTTTTAATATATTGGATGGGATAAATTTATATTTTTATTAAGGTTTAATTAATTAATTAAATTATATATTTATTAATATTTATATGATTTTTATTAATCATATATTATATTATTATTTATATTTTTTAATTAATTATTAAAAAAAAATTAAATTAAACTTTAATAAAATTAAATTATTAAACCATACTATATGTTAAAAAAAATTTGAAATATGGAAAACGGTTCAAAACCCTCAAACATAAAGTTCGGGTTAAATTTTAAAAGGGCATGTGATTTAAACGTGGCTTTGGCTTTGGATGACGTGTTAAGCACGTGGAGTATTCAAAATATGGTGGAGCGAAGGTTCAATGTAACGTTTGGTTGAAGTTTAAACCACGTGAGTCAATACATGGGTTTAAAATGTGGCAAAGTGCACGTGTGTGGATTTCAAAACGTCGGAGCGGATTAACACAAACAGGAGTAAACAATTATTGTGACCGCATGCTATGTGAACCATTTGACTCAATGTCCGGTGGGTTAAAAGTTACGGTTTGGGAAAACCGTTTGATATAACAAAAACCGTTTGCCAAAGCTTCCGGCGCATGTGAACGCAGGATTTGTTAAAATCGTTACATTTAATGTTGCCGCCGAATTTGGAGAGCTCCCGAAAAATTTGGGGTCGTTGCCACTTTTAACTGGAGTTAACTCCAGTTCTCCATAGTTAGTGGAGCTTTTGAAGGGCCAACTTCAGTTAGCCATAACTTTGGCTAGGAAATTCCTTCTTGGACGAAATGTTTTTTGATTCTGGGTCTCTTCGACATTCTGGAGCTGTTGGGAGTGTTTTCAGAGCCATCAGGGCTCTCTAACAAAGAATTTACCAGCATTTTTGGTCGTGGAGCCACCAGGGCCTAAGGGAAGAAGAGCTATTTGGGTCTACCTTCATCCAATGGAGGTGATTTTTTAGTCAGTTTATACTGATTTGAGCCTTCTGAATCTTATTTTGCAGTGTATTTTTCCCTTTGAGGCTTCTATACAGTTGTATTCACATTTTGAGAAATTTAATCAAAGAGGACAAGCCCATTTTGGGAGGCTTGATCCAGCGGAGGTAGCCCAAGAGAGGGGTGAACCGCTTAAACAATTATTTGCTGTCATACTATATAATTTTGCTGCATATTTTCAGATTCTGCTCCTTTAAACAGTAAATTTTTATAAGCAAACTTTTCCCAAGCAGATTTAAACAGTGAACAAAACTTATCAGTTCATCTTCAAAACACTACACTTTATTTGCAGAATATGTATACTTGCCTATTCACACATTAAAGTTGGATCAATAAATAATTTGCAGTTAAAACAAATACTTTCATTGATTGGATCTTTGTGATTACATTTTATTTCTTTAGGCAGAGTCTGTAGAAGGGCCAGGTAGCCTCCGGATTCATCCTTTCTAGTAAAGGTGAAATATCCGGTGAATGCCCCTACAGTCAATCTCTGTATGAGAAATTCTTTGTTCTCATGATTTCAGATCAAGTTGGTATCGGAGCTCAAGGTTTTTCTTAAGTTTGGTGGGTATTTATCAAATTTGAAATTGCAAGAGAGCCAATTGGTTAGAGAACAAGTTAATCCTCAACCAAGGAGGGCTAGAGTGCCATTACATCCACCTTCCATTTCATCCTCAATAGCCTTAGAATCAGCCACAAACATGTCATCTTCTTCTACAAGTGAAGTTTCCTCCTTCACGAGATTCTTCAATGATGACATGAAGAATGAGTTTCTTAAGGTGAAGGACATGGTGCAGATTCTCATTGAGGATCAAAGAAAAAGCGTTAAGCTTCATGCACAATTGCTAGCTATGCAGGAAGAGAAAGAAGTCATTCTTCAAAGACTGCATGATATGGAGTTGCAGCGTCTTCAAGCTCAAGAAGCTTTGTCCCAGAAAATTCTTGAGGAAGAAGATAATCATTCCAACTTGTCTTCAAGTTCCTCAATTGAAAAGTATGTAGGTTCTTTTGAAAAACATACAAGAGGTATTGGGTCCAAATTAATGTTGAAAATGGGCTATCAAGAAGGCAAAGGTTTGGGCAAGCATGCACAAGGCATTGTTGAGCCTATTTGTGTTGTGGAGCGTCCTAAGAATATGGGTCTGGGCTATGAGAAGCTTAATGGCGAAGCTTTGAGCACATGCATTCAAGAATGTGATGAAAATTTAAAGAGAACCTTGGTTCCAAGTTCTCAATTACATCAATGTCATGATAGTAATCTTCCTTGCCATTGTTTGAAGTCTTCATTGTAGCAAAAGAGGTATAATCATTCACATGATCAATTTGATTATGTTTACATAAGGAATGATCATTTTTCTTGTTCAAATGAAAAGAAAATTTTGTTGCACATTTTGTGATGGAGTTAACCATGTTGCTTCAAGATGCTGGTTGAAAAAGAAATCACACAGGAAGCAGAAGAGGCAAAGAGAACTTTCTCAGAAAGTGCTTAAGATTTGCCCAGTTTGTCAAAGGAAGGGACATGATGTCTCTCATTGTTGGACTTTGCATCCAACAACTCGTCCAAAGCGCATGCAGCTAAGGGACAAATAGTTTGGCGCAAGTGGATCCATGGAGTCCATTATCGATGTGGAAATGGAAGATTCACATGAAGAATTGCAGTTGCAGCAAAAGACGCCATGGAGGTGGCTTGGTAGGAAGTGGATGGACTTCTTATTGCAGTAAGTCATTACTCATTTTGTACATGCAAATTTCAGTTTGGTATGCATGTATTTCAATTGAAAAGTTGATGCAAGATTGCATGTATAAGAAGTTTCAGTTGAAGGAATTTCTTTGTTGTTGCAAAATTTCTCCATGGAGGTGTAAAAGATGAGTATGATACTCACTTATGTTGCAGCAATGTATTTTGGTTCAGCTCTTGATCATCCACATGTTTTTAGGATGATGTACTTGTTGGTATTTGAAAATAAGAGTTGAAGTTGCACATGTACATAGAGGTTGTATGTGTAATTAGCGAACTGTATATAGTTCATTGTACATGATACATACACATGTTTGTCAAGATGTATCTTTTTGTTTATCGACTTGTGTGTCATTTGTATAGCACATTTCATTGTCAACTAGTTGTTGATGTCATATGTTGCACAAGATGCTTTTGGTGTCGTTTGGTGCAGAGAACGAAGTGTCAGTGCAAAGCAGTGCAAGATTCCATGAGTTGGAAAGGAATGCAAGCAAAGAGGGCACAAAGTTCAGCAAGTGTCATTGCTAGTTTCAGTATGGCAGATTGGTATGACATGAAAACTTGGTCGGGATTCGGCACAAGTACATGGCTCATTCAGAAAAATTCGCCATGTGAACAGTTGGCAATTCAGGAAATTTTTTGGAGGCTGAAGAGAAGAGGAAGTTGTTATTCTCTCATTTTTTTTTCTAAAGTTCAGTTTTAGAATTTCAGTAAGCTTTTGGGGTCCAAAAGCTTCTCATTTGGGAGGTGTGATCAGGAGCTCAAATCTGAGCTTGGTAAAATGCTCAAAAATGAAGTTGCTCAGAATTGGTTTGAAATAGATCGACTGGAAAGAGCTCGGCCATACGATCCCAACACCGCAAACGGCACTCAAATCCGTTGCCGTATGGAGGAGATATTGCAGTTTGAATTTGCCCAATAACTTTCAATTTGGAAAGATTTTTTTTTTAATATATTGGATGGGATAAATTTATATTTTTATTAAGGTTTAATTAATTAATTAAATTATATATTTATTAATATTTATATGATTTTTATTAATCATATATTATATTATTATTTATATATTTTAATTAATTATTAAAAAAAATTAAATTAAACTTTAATAAAATAAAATTATTAAACCATACTATATGTTAAAAAAAATTCGAAATATGGAAAACATTTCAAAACACTCAAACATAAAGTTTGGGTTGAATTTTAAAAGGGCATGTGATTTAAACGTGGCTCTGGATTTGGATGACGTGTTAAGCACGTGGAGTATTCAAAATATGGTGGAGCGAAGGTTCAATGTAACGTTTGGTTGAAGTTTAAACCACGTGAGTCAATACGTTGGTTTAAAACGTGGCAAAGTGCACGTGTGTGGATTTCAAAATGTCGGAGCGGATTAACACAAATGGGAGTAAACAGTTATTGTGACCGCATGCTATGTGAACCGTTTGACTCAATGTCCGGCGGGTTAAAAGTTACAGTTTGGGAAAACCGTTTGATATAACAAAAACTGTTTGCCAAAGCTTCCGGCACATGTGAACGCGGGATTTGTTAAAACCGTTACATTTAATGTTGCCGCCGAATTTGGAGAGCGCCCGACAAATTTGTGGTCGTTTCCACTTTTAACTGGAGTTAACTCCAGTTCTCCACAGTTAGCGGAGCTTTTGAAGGGCCAACTTCAGTTAGCCATAACTTTGGCTAGGAAAGTCCTTTTTAGACGAAATGTTTTTTGATTCTGGGTCTCTTCGACATTATGGAGGTGTTGGGAGTGTTTTTAGAGCCATCAGGGCTCTCTAACAGAGAATTTACCATCGTTTTTTGTCGTGGAGCCACCAGGGCCTAAGGGAAGAAGAGTTGTTTTGGACTACCTTCATCCAATGGAGGTGATTTTGTAGTCATTTTATACTGATTACAGTCTTTTAAATCTTAATTTGCAGTGTATTTTTCCATTTGAGGCTTCTATATAGTTTTATTCACATTTTGAGCAATTTAATCAAAGAGGACAAGCCCATTTTGGGAGGCTTGATCCAGCGGAGGTAGCCCAAGAGAGGGGTGAACCGCTTAAACAATTATTTGCTGTCATACTGTATAATTTTACTGCATATTTTCAGATTCTGCTCCTATAAACAATAAATCTTTATAATCAAACTTTTCCCAAGCAGGTTTAAACAGAGAACAAAATTTATCAGTTCATCATTAAACCTCTACACTTCATTTGCAGAATATGGATACTTGTCTATTCACACATTAAAGTTGGATCAATGAATACTTTGCAGATAAAACAAATACTTTCATTGATCGGATCTTTGTCATTACATTTTATTTCTTTAGGCAGAGTCTGTAGAAGGGCCAGGTAGCCTCCGGATTCATCCTTTCTAGTAAAGGTGAAATATCCGGTGAATGCCCCTACAGTCAATCTCTGTATGAGAAATTCTTTGTTCTCACAATTTCAGATCAGGTTGGTATCAGAGCTCTAGGTTTTGCTTAAGAGTTTGTGAAATTTGAGCAAGTAAATTGTGTTATTCTGCAAAATTTGATGCTTACTAGGCTGAAATTGCAAAGAGGGGAAGGCCAATTGGTTAGAGAACAGTTTAATCCTCAACCAAGGAGGGCTAGAGTGCCATTATATCCACCTTCCATTTCAACCTCAATAGCCTTAGAATCAGCCAAAAACATGTCATCTTCTTCTACAAGTGAAGTTTCCTCCTTCACGAGATTCTTCAATGATGACATGAAGAATGAGTTTTTTAAGGTGAAGGACATGGTGCAGATTCTCATTGAGGATCAAAGAGAAAGCATTAAGCTTCATGCACAATTGCTAGCTATGCAGGAAGAGAAAGAAGCCATTCTTCAAAGACTGCATGATATGGAGTTGCAGCTTCTTCAAGCTCAAGAAACTTTGTCCAAGAAAATTCTTGAGGAAGAGGATAATCGTTCCCACTTGTCTTCAAATTCCTCCATTGAAAAGTATGTAGGTTCTTTTGAAAAACATACAAGAGGTATTGGGTCCAAATTAATGTTGAAAATGGGCTATCAAGAAGGCAAAGGTTTGGGCAAGCATGCACAAGGCATTGTTGAGCCTATTTCTGTTGTGGAGCGTCCCAAGAATATTGGTCTTGGCTATGAGCAACTTAATGGTGAAGCTTTGAGCACATGCATTCAAGAATGTGATGCAAATTTAAAGAGAACCTTTGTTCCAAGTTCTCAATTACATCAATGTCATGATGACAATCTTCCTTACCATTGTTTGAAGCCTTCATTGCAGCAAAAGAGGTATAATCATTCACATGATCAATTTGATTATGTTTCTGCAAAGAATGATCATTTTTCTTGTTCAAATGAAAGAAAATTTTGTTGCACATTTTGTGGTGGAGTTAACCATGTTTCTTCAAGATGCTGGTTGAAAAAGAAAGCACACAGGAAGCAGAAGAGGCAAAGAGAACTTTCTCAGAAAGTGCTTAAGATTTTCCCAGTTTGTCAAAGGAAGGGACATGATGTCTCTCATTGTTGGACTTTGCATCCAACAAATCGTCCAAAGCGCATGCAGCTAAGGGACAGACAGTTTGGCGCAAGTGGATCCATGGAGTCCATTATCGATGTGGAAATGGAAGATTCACATGAAGAATTGCAATTGCAGCAAAAGACGCCATGGAGGTGGCTTGGTAGGAAGTGGATGGACTTCTTATTGCAGTAAGTCATTACTCATTTTGTACATGCAAATTTCAGTTTGGTATGCATGTATTTCAGTTGAAAAGTTGATGCAAGATTGCATGTATAAGAAGTTTCAGTTGAAGGAATTTCTTTGTTGTTGCAAAATTTCGCCATGGAGGTGTAAAAGATGAGTATGATACTCACTTATGTTGCAGCAATGTCTTTTTGTTCAACTCTTGATCATCCACATGTTTTAGGATGATGTACTTGTTGGTATTTGAAAAGAAGAGTTGAAGTTGCACATGTACATAGAGGTTGTATGTGTAATTAGCGAACTGTATATAGTTCATTGTACATGATACATACACATGTTTGTCAAGATGTATCTTGTTGTTTATCAACTTGTGTCGGTTGTGTGCACACTTGTTACAGATTTTGTGTGTCATTTTTATAGCACATTTCATTGTCAACTGGTTGTTGATGTCATATGTTGCACAAGATGCTTTTGGTGTCGTTTCGTGCAGAGAACGAAGTGTCAGTGCAAAACAGTGCAAGATTCCATGAGTTGGAAAGGCATGCAAGAAAAGAGGGCACAAATTTCAGCAAGTGTCATTGCTGGTTTCAGTATGGCAGATTGGTATGACATGAAAACTTGGTCGGGATTCGGCACAAGTACATGGCTCATTCAGCAAAATTCGCCATGTGAACAGTTGGAAATTCAGGAAATTTTTGGAGGCTGAAGAGAAGAGGATGTTGTTATTCTCTCATTTTCTGTTCTACAGTTCAGTCTCAGAATTTCAGTGAGCTTTTGGGGTCCAAAAGCTTCTCATTTGGGAGGTGTGATTAGGAGCTCAAATCTGAGCTTGGGAAAATGCTCAAAAATGAAGTTGCTCAGAATTGGTTCGAAATAGATCGAATGGAAAGAGCTCAGCGATACGATCCCAACGCCGCAAACGACACTCAAATCCGTTGTCGTATGGAGGAGATATTGCAGTTTGAATTTGTCCAATAACTTTCAATTTGGAAAGAATTTTTTTTTAATATATTGGATGGGATAAATTTATATTTTTATTAAGGTTTAATTAATTAATTAAATTATATATCTATTAATATTTATATGATTTTTATTAATCATATATTATATTATTATTTATATATTTTAATTAATTATTAAAAAAAAATTAAATTAAACTTTAATAAAATTAAATTATTAAACCATACTATATGTTAAAAAAATTCGAAATATGGAAAACGGTTCAAAACCCTCAAACATAAAGTTTGGGTTAAATTTTAAAAGGGCATGTGATTTAAACGTGGCTCTGGCTTTGGATGACGTGTTAAGCACGTGGTGTATTCAAAATATGGTGGAGCGAAGGTTCAATGTAACGTTTGGTTGAAGTTTAAACCACGTGAGTCAATACGTGGGTTTAAAATGTGGAAAAGTGCACGTGTGTGGATTTCAAAACGTCGGAGCAGATTAACACAAACGGGAGTAAACAGTTATTGTGACGGCATGCTATGTGAACCGTTTGACTCAATGTCCGGCGGGTTAAAAGTTACGGTTTGGGAAAACCGTTTGATATAACAAAAACCGTTTGCCAAAGCTTCCGGCGCATGTGAACGCGGGATTTGTTAAAACCGTTACATTTAATTTTGCCGCCGAATTTGGAGAGCGCACGACAAATTTGGGGTCGTTGCCACTTTTAACTGGAGTTAACTCCAGTTCTCCACAGTTAGCGGAGCTTTTGAAGGGCCAACTTCAGTTAGCCATAACTTTGGCTAGGAAAGTCCTTTTTGGATGAAATGTTTTTTGATTCTCGGTCTCTTCGACATTCCAAAGCTGTTGGGAGTGTTTGCAGAGCCATCAGGGCTCTCTAACAGAGAATTTACCAGCGTTTTTGGTCATCGAGCCACCAGGGCCTAAGGGAAGAAGAGCTATTTTGGACTACCTTCATCCAATGGAGGTGATTTTGTAGTCATTTTATACTGATTACAGTCTTCTAAACCTTAATTTGCAGTGTATTTTTCCATTTGAGGCTTCTATATAGTTTTATTCACATTTTGAGCAATTTAATCAAAGAGGACAAGCCCATTTTGGGAGGCTTGATCCAGCGGAGGTAGCCCAAGAGAGGGGTGAACTGCTTAAACAATTATTTGCTATCATACTGTATAATTTTACTGCATATTTTCAGATTCTGCTCCTATAAATAGTAAATCTTTATAAGCAAACTTTTCCCAATCAGGTTTAAACAGAGAACAAAATTTATCAGTTCATCATCAAACCTCTACACTTCATTTGCAGAATATGGATACTTGTCTATTCACACATTAAAGTTGGATCAATGAATACTTTTCAGCTAAAACAAATACTTTCATTGATCAGATCAAGGTGAAATATCTGGTGAATGCCCCTATAGTCAATCTCTGTATTAGAAATTCTTTGTTCTCACAATTTCAGATCAGGTTGGTATTAGAGCTCTAGGTTTTGCTTAAGAGTTTGTGAAATTTGTGCAAGTAAATTGTGTTATTCTGCAAAATTTGATGCTTACTAGGTTGAAATTGCAAAGAGGGGAAGGCCAATTGGTTAGAGAATAGTTTAATCCTCAACCAAGGAGGGCTAGAGTGCCATTATATCCACCTTTCATTTCATCCTCAATAGCCTTAGAATCAGCCACAAACATGTCATCTTCTTCTACAAGTGAAGTTTCCTCCTTCACGAGATTCTTCAATGATGACATGAAGAATGAGTTTTTTAAGGTGAAGGACATGGTGCAGATTCTCATTGAGGATCAAAGAGAAAGCGTTAAGCTTCATGCACAATTGCTAGCTATGCAGGAAGAGAAAGAAGCCATTCTTCAAAGACTGCATGATATGGAGTTGCATCTTCTTCAAGCTCAAGAAGCTTTGTCCAAGAACAAGCGTGAGGAAGAGGTAAACCATTCCAACTTGTCTTCAAGTTCCTCCATTGAAAAGTATGTTGGTTCTTTTGAAAAACATACAAGGGGAATCGGGTCCAAATTAATGTTGAAAATGGGCTATGAAGAAGGCAAAGGTTTGGGAAAGCATGCACAAGGCATTGTTGAGCCTATTTGTGTTGTGGAGCGTCCTAAGAATATTGGTCTTGGCTATGAGCAACTTAATGGTGAAGCTTTGAGCACATGCATTCAAGAATGTGATGCAAATTTAAAGAGAACCTGTGTTCCAAGTTCTAAATTACATCAATGTCATGATGGCAATCTTCCCTACCATTGTTTGAAGCCTTCATTGCAGAAAAAGAGGTATAATCATTCACATGCTCAATTTGATTATTTTTCTCCAAAGAATGATCATTTTTCTTGTTCAAATGAAAGAAAATTTTGTTGCACATTTTGTGGTGGAGTTAACCATGTTGCTTCAAGAAGCTGGTTGAAAAAGAAAGCACACAGGAAGCAGAAGAGGCAAAGAGAACTTTCTCAGAAAGTGCTTAAGATTTTCCCAATTTGTCAAAGGAAGGGACATGATGTCTCTCATTGTTGGACTTTGCATCCAACAAATCGTCCAAAGCGCATGCAGCTAAGGGACAAACAATTTGGTGCAAGTGGATCCATGGAGTCCATTATCGATGTGGAAATGGAAGATTCACATGAAGAATTGCAGTTGCAACAAAAGACGCCATGGAGGTGGCTTGGTAGGAATTGGATGGACTTCTTATTGCAGTAAGTCATTACTCATTTTGTACATGCAAATTTCAGTTTGGTATGCATGTATTTCAGTTGAAAAGTTGATGCAAGATTGCATGTATAAGAAGTTTCAGTTGAAGGAATTTCTTTGTTGTTGCAAAATTTCGCCATGGAGGTGTAAAAGATGAGTATGATACTCACTTATGTTGCAGCAATGTTCCCTTGGTTTGTTTCTTGATCATCCACATGTTTTTAGGATGATGTACTTGTTGGTATTTGAAAAGAAGAGTTGAAGTTGCACATGTACATAGAGGTTGTATGTGTAATTAGCGAAATGTATATAGTTCATTGTACACGATACATACACATGTTTGTCAAGATGTATCTTGTTGTTATCGACTTGTGCTCTGCTTGTGTGCACACTTGTTGCTAGTAGTTTGTGTGTCATTTTTATAGCACATTTCATTGTCAACTCGGTCGTTGATGTCATATGTCACACAACATGCTTTTTTTTTTTTTGGTGTCGTTTTGGTGTAGAGAACGAAGTGTCGTTGCAAAGAAAAGATTCCATGAGTTGGAAAGGCATGCAAACAAAGTGGGCACAAAGTTCAGCAACGATCATTGCTAGTTTTAGTATGGCAGATTGGTATGGCGAGAAAAATTGGTCAGGATTCGGCACAAGTACATGGCTCTTTCAAAAAAATTCACCATGTGAACAGTTGGCAAGTCAAGATAATTTTTGGGGGCTGAAGAGAAGAGGATGTTTTTATTCTCTCATTTTCTGTTCTATAGTTCAGTTTCAGAATTTCAGTGAGCTTTTGGGGCCAAAAGCTTCTCATTTGGGAGGTGTGATTAGGAGCTCAAATCTGAGCTTGGGAAAATGGTCAAAATGAAGTTGCTCAGAATTGGTTCGAAATAGATCGACTGGAAATATCTCGGCGATACAATCCCAACGCCGCAAACGGCACTCAAATCCGTTGCTGTATGGAGGAGATATTGCAGTTTGAATTTGCCCAATAACTTTCAATTTGGAAAGAATTTTTTTTTAATATATTGGATCGGAAATTTTTTTATTTTTATTAAGGTTTAATTAATTAATTAAATTATATATTTATTAATATTTATATGATTTTTATTAATCATATATTATATTATTATTTATATATTTTAATTAATTATTAAAAAAAATTAAATTAAACTTTAATAAAATTAAATTATTAAACCATACTATATGTTAAAAAAAATTCGAAATATAGAAAACGGTTCAAAACCCTCAAACATAAAGTTTGGGTTAAATTTTAAAAGGCCATGTGATTTAAACGTGGCTCTGGCTTTGGATGACGTGTTAAGCACGTGGAGTATTCAAAATATGGTGGAGCGAAGGTTCAATGTAACGTTTGGTTGAAGTTTAAACCACGTGAGTCAATACGTGGGTTTAAAACGTGGCAAAGTGCACGTGTGTGGATTTCAAAACGTCGGAGCGAATTAACACAAACTGGAGTAAACAGTTATTGTGACCGCATGCTATGTGAACCGTTTGACTCAATGTCCGGCGGGTTAAAAGTTACGGTTTGGGAAAACCGTTTGATATCACAAAAACCATTTGCCAAAGCTTCCGGCGCATGTGAACGCGGGATTTGTTAAAACCGTTACATTTAATGTTGCCGCCGAATTTGGAGAGCACCCGAAAAATTTGGGGTCGTTGCCACTTTTAACTGGAGTTAACTCCAGTTCTCCACAGTTAGCGGAGCTTTTGAAGGGCCAACTTCAGTTAGCCATAACTTTGGCTAGGAAAGTCCTTTTTGGATGAAATGTTTTTTGATTCTGGGTCTCTTCGACATTCGGGAGCTGTTGGGAGTGTTTTTAGAGCCATCAGGTCTCTCCAAGAGAGAATTTACCAGCGTTTTTGGTCGTGGAGCCACGAGGGCCTAAGGGAAGAAGAGCTGTTTTGGACTACCTTCATCCAACGGAGGTGATTTTGTAGTCATTTTATACTGATTACAGTCTTCTGAATCTTAATTTGCAGTGTATTTTTCCATTTGAGGCTTCTATATAGTTTTATTCACATTTTGAGCAATTTAATCAAAGAGGACAAGCCCATTTTGGGAGGCTTGATCCAGCGGAGGTAGCCCAAGAGAGGGGTGAACCGCTTAAACAATTATTTGCTATCATACTGTATAATTTTGCTGCATATTTTCAGATTCTGCTCCTTTAAACAGTAAATCTTTATAAGCAAACTTTTCCCAAGCAGGTTTAAACAGTGAACAAAACTTATCAGTTCATCTTCAAACCATCATACTTCATTTGCAGATTATGTATACTTGCCTATTCACACATTAAAGTTGGATCAATGAATACTTTGCAGTTAAAACAAATACTTTCATTGATCGGATCTTTGTGATTACATTTTATTTCTTTAGGCAGAGTCTGTAGAAGGGCCAGGTAGCCTCCGGATTCATCCTTTCTAGTAAAGGTGAAATATCCGGTGAATGCCCCTACAGTCAATCTCTGTATGAGAAATACTTTGTTCTCACAATTTCAGATCAGGTTGGTATCAGAGCTCTAGGTTTTGCTTAAGAGTTTGTGAAATTTTTGCAAGTAAATTGTGTTATTCTGCAAAATTTGATGCTTACTAGGCTGAAATTGCAAAGAGGGGAAGGCCAATTGGTTAGAGAACAGTTTAATCCTCAACCAAGGAGGGCTAGAGTGCCATTATATCCACCTTCCATTTCATCCTCAATGGCCTTAGAATCAGCCACAAACATGTCATCTTCTTTTACAAGTGAAGTTTCCTCCTTCACGAGATTCTTCAATGATGACATGAAGAATGAGTTTTTTAAGGTGAAGGACATGGTGCAGATTCTCATTGAGGATCAAAGAGAAAGCATTAAGCTTCATGCAAAATTGCTAGCTATGCAGGAAGAGAAAGAAACCATTCTTCAAAGACTGCATGATATGGAGTTGCAGCTTCTTCAAGCTCAAGAAGCTTTGTCCAAGAAAATACCTCATCTTCAGGATGTAAATCATGAGGTAAATCATTCTGATTTGTCTTCAAGTTCCTCCATTGAAAAGTATGTTGGTTCTTTTGAAAAACATACAAGGCGAATCGGGTCCAAATTAATGTTGAAAATGGGCTATGAAGAAGGAAAAGGTTTGGGAAAGCATGCACAAGGCATTGTTGAGCCTATTTCTGTTGTGGAGCGTCCCAAGAATATTGGTCTTGGCTATGAGCAACTTAATGGTGAAGCTTTGAGCACATGCATTCAAGAATGTGATGCAAATTTAAAGAGAACCTTTGTTCCAAGTTCTCAATTACATCAATGTCATGATGGCAATCTTCCTTACCATTGTTTGAAGCCTTCATTGCAGCAAAAGAGGTATAATCATTCACATGATCAATTTGATTATGTTTCTGCAAAGAATGATCATTTTTCTTATTCAAATGAAAGAAAATTTTGTTGCACATTTTGTGGTGGAGTTAACCATGTTGCTTCAAGATGCTGGTTGAAAAAGAAAGCACACAGGAAGCAGAAGAGGCAAAGAGAACTTTCTCAGAAAGTGCTTAAGATTTGCCCAGTTTGTCAAAGGAAGGGACATGATGTCTCTCATTGTTGGACTTTGCATCCAACAAATCGTCCAAAGCGCATGCAGCCAAGGGACAGACAGTTTGGCGCAAGTGGATCCATGGAGTCCATTATCGATGTGGAAATGGAAGATTCACATGAAGAATTGCAATTGCAGCAAAAGACGCCATGGAGGTGGCTTGGTAGGAAGTGGATGGACTTCTTATTGCAGTAAGTCATTACTCATTTTGTACATGCAAATTTCAGTTTGGTATGCATGTATTTCAGTTGAAAAGTTGATGCAAGATTGCATGTAAAAGCAGTTTCAGTTGAAGGAATTTCTTTGTTGTTGCAAAATTTCGCCATGGAGGTGTAAAAGATGAGTATGATACTCATTTATGTTGCAGCAATGTCTTTTGGTTCAGCTCTTAATCACCCACATGTTTTTGGGATGATGTACTTGTTGGTATTTTAAAAGAAGAGTTGAAGTTGCACATGTACATAGAGGTTGTATGTGTAATTAGTGAACTGTATATAGTTCATTGTACATGATACATACACATATGTTTGTCAAGATGTATCTTGTTTTTTATCAACTTGTGTCGGTTGTGTGCATATTTTTTTTAATAGATTTTGTGTGTCATTTGTATAGCACATTTCATTTTCAACTGGTTGTTGATGTCGTATGTTGCACAAGATGCCTTTGGTGTCGTTTGGTGTAGAGAACGAAGTGTCAGTGCAAAGCAGTGCAAGATTCCATGAGTTGGAAAGGCATGCAAGCAAAGAGGGCACAAAGTTCAGCAAGTTTCATTGCTGGTTTTAGTATGGCAGATTGGTATGACATGAAAACTTGGTCAGGATTCGGCACAAGTACATGGCTCATTCAGCAAAATTCGCCATGTGAACAGTTGGAAATTCAGGAAATTTTTTGGAGGCTGAAGAGAAGAGGATGTTGTTATTCTCTCATTTTCTGTTCTATAGTTCAGTTTCAGAATTTCAGTGAGCTTTTGGGGTCTAAAAGCTTCTCATTTGGGAGGTGTGATTAGGAGCTCAAATCTGAGCTTGGGCAAATGGTAAAAAATGAAGTTTCTTAGAATTGGTTCGAAACAGATCGACTAGAAAGAGCTCGGCGATATGATCCCAACGCCGCAAACGACACTCAAATCCGTTGCCGTATGGAGGAGATATTGCAGTTTGAATTTGCCCAATAACTTTCAATTTGGAAAGAAATTTTTTTTAATATATTGGATGGGATAAATTTATATTTTTATTAAGGTTTAATTAATTAATTAAATTATATATTTATTAATATTTATCTATTTTTTTATTAATCATATATTATATTATTATTTAAATATTTTAATTAATTATTAAAAAAAAAAAATTAAACTTTAATAAAATTAAATTATTAAACCATACTATATGTTAAAAAAAATTCGAAATATGGAAAACAGTTCAAAACCCTCAAACATAAAGTTTGGGTTAAATTTTAAAAGGGCATGTGATTTAAACGCGGCTCTGGCTTTGGATGACATGTTAAGCACGTGGAGTATTCAAAATATGGTGGAGCGAAGGTTCAATGTAACGTTTGGTTGAAGTTTAAACCACGTGAGACAATACCTGGGTTTAAAACGTGGCAAAGTGCACGTGTGTGGATTTCAAAATGTCGGAGCGGATTAACACAAACCGGAGGTCAGCTATTGGCACTATTGCTATGTGAACCACGGACTCAATGCTCCATGGCAGTTACGTTTGGAAACCGTTTTGATATAACAAACCATTTGCTGTGTTTCTCCCGTGCTTACGGTTTTTAGACCACAAAACCGTTATATCAGGTCGCTGTTTAACCAGAGCGCCACACCAGTCGTCATACTTAATCGGAGTTAAACTCCGCTTCTCCGCGCTAGCGGAGCTTTTCAAGGGCCAACTTCAACAACGGTGAATTTGGCTAGGAAAGTCCTTTTTGGACTAAAGGTTTTTTTGATTCTCGGTCTCTTCGACACCTGGAGGTGTTGGAGTGTTTGCAGAGTTGACCAGATTTTCATTTATAACTTACTGCTAAATGAATTTGTACTGTGCTTCAAGGGAAGAAGAGCAGCTGGGACTACCCCTTCATTTCAGATTATACTTTGTAGCTGTTTTCTACCTAAATGCTACTTTTCCTAATCTTAATCAAATGTATTTTTCCATTTGAGGCTTCTATATAGCTGGCATTCATACTGAGCATTTAATCAAAGAGGACAAGCCTATTTGGGAGTGCCTAATCTCAAATGTAGGTAGCCCAAATAGAGGAAGAACCGCCAACAATTATTTTCTATTACACCGTATAATTTTACCCCATATTTTCGGTATTCTTCTTATAAACATGAATTTTTTACAAGCAAACTTTTTCCCAAGCATGTTTAAACATGAACAAAATTATCGTTCATCATCAAACCTCTACACTTCATTTGCGTAACATGGATACTTGTCTATTCAATATTAATATTGACCACCACAGAATATTTACCAAATTTAAACAATATCATATTGGATTTATCTTTGTGATTGCTCTATTTCTTTTGGCGGTCCGTAGGCGTCAGTACCTCCGTATCTGTCCTTTCTAGTAAAGGTGAAATATCTGGTGAATGCCCCTATAGTCAATCTCTGTATTAGAAATTCTTTGTTCTCACAATTTCAGATCAGGTTGGTATTAGAGCTCTAGGTTTTTCTTAAGAGTTTGTGAAATTTGTGCAAGTAAATTGTGTTATTCTGCAAAATTTGATGCTTACTAGGCTGAAATTGCAAAGAGGGGAAGGCCAATTGGTTAGAGAACAGTTTAATCCTCAACGAAGGAGGGCTAGAGTGCCATTATATCCACCTTCCATTTCATCCTCAATAGCCTTAGAATCAGCCACAAACATGTCATCTTCTTCTACAAGTGAAGTTTCCTCCTTCACGAGATTCTTCAATGATGACATGAAGAATGAGTTTTTTAAGGTGAAGGACATGGTGCAGATTCTCATTGAGGATCAAAGAGAAAGAGTTAAGCTTCATGCACAATTGCTAGCTATGTCGGAAGAGAAAGAAGCCATTCTTCAAAGACTGCATGATATGGAGTTGCAGCTTCTTCAAGCTCAAGAAGCTTTGTCCAAGAACAAGCGTGAGGAAGAGGTAAACCATTCCAACTTGTCTTCAAGTTCCTCCATTGAAAAGTATGTTGGTTCTTTTGAAAAACATACAAGGCGAATCGGGTCCAAATTAATGTTGAAAATGGGCTATGAAGAAGGCAAAGGTTTGGGAAAGCATGCACAAGGCATTGTTGAGCCTATTTCTGTTGTGGAGCGTCCCAAGAATATTGGTCTTGGCTATGAGCAACTTAATGGTGAAGCTTTGAGCACATGCATTCAAGAATGTGATGCAAATTTAAAGAGAACCTTTGTTCCAAGTTCTCAATTACATCAATGTCATGATGGAAATCTTCCTTACCATTGTTTGAAGCCTTCATTGCAGCAAAATAGGTATAATCATTCACATGATCAATTTGATTATGTTTCTGCAAAGAATGATCATTTTTCTTGTTCAAATGAAAGAAAATTTTGTTGCACATTTTGTGGTGGAGTTAACCATGTTTCTTCAAGATGCTGGTTGAAAAAGAAAGCACACAGGAAGCAGAAGAGGCAAAGAGAACTTTCTCAGAAAGTGCTTAAGATTTGCCCAGTTTGTCAAAGGAAGGGACATGATGTCTCTCATTGTTGGACTTTGCATCCAACAAATCGTCCAAAGCGCATGCAGCTAAGGGACAAACAGTTTGGCGCAAGTGGATCCATGGGGTCCATTATCGATGTGGAAATGGAAGATTCACATGAAGAATTGAAATTGCAGCAAAAGACGTCATGGAGGTGGCTTGGTAGGAAGTGGATGGACTTCTTATTGCAGTGAGTCATCACTCATTTTGTACATGCAAATTTCAGTTTGGTATGCATGTATTTCAGTTGAAAATTTGATGCAAGATTGCATGTATAAGAAGTTTCAGTTGAAGGAATTTCTTTGTTGTTGCAAAATTTCGCCATGGAGGTGTAAAAGATGAGTATGATACTCACTTATGTTGCAGCAATGTCTTTTGGTTCAGCTCTTGATGATCCACATGTTTTTGGGATGATGTACCTGTTGGTATTTGAAAAGAAGAGTTGAAGATGCACATGTACATAGAGGTTGTATGTGTAATTAGCGAACTGTATATAGTTCATTGTACATGATACATACACATGTTTGTCAAGATGTATCTTGTTGTTTATCGACTTGTGTCGGTTGTGTGCACACTTGTTACAGAGTTTGTGTGTCATTTGTATAGCACATTTCATTGTCAACTGGTTGTTGATGTCATATGTTGCACAAGATGCTTTTGGTGTCGTTTGGTGCAGAGAACGAAGTGTCAGTGCAAAGCAGTGCAAGATTCCATGAATTGGAAAGGCATGCAAGCAAAGAGGGCACAAATTTTAGCAAGTGTCATTGCTGGTTTCAGTATGGCAGATTGGTATGACATGAAAACTTGGTCAGGATTCGACACAAGTACATGGCTCATTCAACAAAATTCGCTATGTGAAGAGTTGGCAATTCAGGAAATTTTTTGGAGGCTGAAGAGAAGAGGATGTTGTTATTCTATCATTTTTTGTTCTACAGTTCAGTTTCATAATTTCAGTGAGCTTTTGGGGTCCAAAAGCTTCTTATTTGGGAGGTGTGATCAGGAGCTCAAATCTGAGCTTGGGAAAATGCTCAAAAATGAAGTTGCTCAGAATTGGTTTGAAACATATCGACTGGAAAGAGCTCGGCGATACGATCCCAACGCTGCAAACGACACTCAAATCCGTTGCCGTATGGAGGAGATATTGCAGTTTGAATTTGCCCAATAACTTTCAATTTGGAAAGAAATTTTTTTTAATATATTGGATGGGATAAATTTATATTTTTATTAAGGTTTAATTAATTAATTAAATTATATATTTATTAATATTTATATGATTTTTATTAATCATATATTATATTATTATTTATATATTTTAATTAATTATTAAAAAAAATTAAATTAAACTTTAATAAAGTTAAATTATTAAACCATACTATATGTTAAAAAAAACTCGAAATATGGAAAACGGTTCAAAACCCTCAAACATAAAGTTTGGGTTAAATTTTAAAAGGGCATGTGATTTAAACGTGGCTCTGGCTTTGGATGACGTGTTAAGCATGTGGAGTATTCAAAATATGGTGGAGCGAAGGTTCAATGTAACGTTTGGTTGAAGTTTAAACCACGTGAGTCAATACGTGGGTTTAAAACGTGGCAAAGTGCATGTGTGTGGATTTCAAAACGTCGGAGCGGATTAACACAAACCGGAGTAAACAGTTATTGTGACCGCATGCTATGTGAACCATTTGACTCAATGTCCGGCGGGTTAAAAGTTACGGTTTGGGAAAACCGTTTGATATAACAAAAACCATTTGCCAAAGCTTCCGGCGCATGTGAGCGCGGGATTTGTTAAAACTGTTACATTTAATGTTGTCACCGAATTTGGAGAGCGCCCGACAAATTTGGGGTCGTTGCCACTTTTAACTGGAGTTAACTCCAGTTCTCCACAGTTAGCGGAGCTTTTGAAGGGCCAACTTCAGTTACCCATAACTTTGGCTAGGAAAGTCTTTTTTGGACGAAAGGTTTTTTGATTCTGGGTCTCTTCGACATTCTGGAGGTGTTGGGAGTGTTTGCAGAGCCATCAGGGCTCTCTAACAGAGAATTTACCAGCATTTTTGGTCGTGGAGCCACCAGGGCCTAAGGGAAGAAGAGCTGTTTTAAACTACCTTCATCCAATGGAGGTGATTTTGTAGTCATTTTATATTGATTACAGTCTTCTGAATCTTAATTTGCAGTGTATTTTTCCATTTGAGGCTTCTATACAGTTGTATTCACATTTTGAGCAATTTAATCAAAGAGGACAAGCCCATTTTGGGAGGCTTGATCCAGCGGAGGTAGCCCAAGAGAGGGGTGAACCGCTTAAACAATTATTTTCTGTCATACTGTATAATTTTACTGCATATTTTCAGATTCTGCTCCTATAAACAATAAATCTTTATAAGCAAACTTTTCCCAAGCAGGTTTAAAGAGAGAACAAAATTTATCAGTTCATCATCAAACCTCTACACTTCATTTGCAGAATATGGATACTTGTCTATTCACACATTAAAGTTGGATCAATGAATACTTTGCAGTTAAAACAAATACTTTCATTGATCGGATCTTTGTGATTACATTTTATTTCTTTAGGCAGAGTCTGTAGAAGGGCCAGGTAGCCTCTGGATTCATCCTTTCTAGTAAACGTGAAATATCCGGTGAATGCCCCTACAGTCAATCTCTGTATGAGAAATTCTTTGTTCTCACAATTTCAGATCACACCATGCCCACTTGGAAATTTTTTGGTGGTGCCACATGTCACTAAAAACTGGCCTTGTTAGACACTCAAAAATGCATGTTTTACATGCCACGTGTCCACGTCACTAAATTTCCACGTGTAAAGGTTTTGGCACATCAACCATCTCTTCTTATGTCATGTGTCATGTCAACCATCTTTGCCTATACGACATGTTTGGGTTTCTCAAGTCAACCATCTCTACTTATGCCATGTTGACTAGGTTGACATATGCCATGCCAAAAGTGTATTATATGTGGCCCACCATGTGTCTTGGTTTTTCCACATCAACCATCTTTCCTTATGCCAAATAAACTAGCTAATACATCAAACACATCGTATAGGTGTTACCGCGTACCTGCCACATCACATGAAGATTCCATGAGATAAATCACACGAGTGTTATGCCAGGTCAATATAAGTCACCCATTATATGATTATTATTCAATGTGGGATGGGTTCACACCCCTCTTTTTTTCCATGTTGAACCAAAACACAATCCAAATGCCCCGCAAATTAAAGGTCGTGCAACTTTGGACATCTCCCATTGTTGATCACCTCAGCTAGGAAATAACCACCTAATCCACTAGAAAAGAATTGAATTGGTTAACAAATTTGGGGTTTGACCCATTTTACTTCATTATAAACATTCTTGACTTTAAGTCATTGTTTCTCCTTATCTGGTGGGGATTTGACCAAGTAACATATATAAAGAGAAAGATCTCAGAGGGAACTATCCAATCGAACCATTTGAAAATTTGTTTGATCAACATAAATTTAACAAATGATAAATAATATTGAGGCTATCATGATTTTATTAAGAAAATATTGTTTAGTAGAATTTATTTAATGGGTGTTAAGGTATTTACAAATAGTAGAAGAATATGCATATTTAGGACTTAAAGGGGGGTTTCGTTTTGGTGGGGGTTGAAGGGAGGGCTACAAACAATATTTAGTAATGTAGGTCCCCAACGTCATCATTTAGATAGGAGTATGGGGTCGACATGTGCACCTATCCTTTAAAGGAATGAAGATGCACATTTCTGTGAAGGTCGGGAATAAGGGTGTGCACCCACCCTCAAAGAGTGAAAGTGTGCATTCATATGCATTCATTTAACTTCCATTATATTATATATTCTTTAAAATCAAATTAATAATCGTTTATTAGTTGAGTAACCTAATTTTGTAGTAAAAATATTTTTCTAGCCATAAAAATAATTTGAATCTAATATAAATTTTAAAAATAATAATTGTGTTGCTATGATCTAAGTGCCACACATGACAGAGTGATGTATTTAGAGGTTTTTCCCAATACATCATAAAAAAAAATTAATCAAAATTATAATCCAATGATATATCTAGCTTCCTATATCACCAAATTATTATATTAATAATGAACCTATATCATCAATATATAAATCCAAATTTTGATAACTAGAAAATCGCCTTCCTAGATTATTAAATTTTTATAATAATATATTCCCTAAATAAATAATTTGTATTCAAATACAAATAAATAATTATTTTTCAAATAAATAAATAACTTTTCATTTTTAAATAATAAATACTATTTAACTATTTTTTAATAACCAAAATCAATAAAAATTAACCACAAATTAAAGCTATCATAAACCTATTAGATGTCAAAGTGATTTCATTACACGAACGGTACGAAAATGCTTTACCACTCCCTATCACATAAATGTTATCACATGATTTAAAATAAAAAAGAAAAAATTTAAAAAATTAAACTTTTAAATTTTTTATTTTTATAACCTATATTAATTTTCTTAAGTTTCAACCCTTTACATATTTCATAAATCTAAGTTGACAAATCGTTGAAATTAATTTAATTTGAAATTAAATGATAATAATAACTCCATTCCAAAAATAACTTTTTTGAAAGATAAAACTAACATATAAGTAAGCATCCCGGTGTCTACGACAAGGCAAGAAAGTTCGGTATACTTCCACGTTAAAAATATATATATATATTCCACAATATTCCTCTGTTTTATTTATATTATTATTACAAAATTCTGACATATCTTTCCACATCATTTAGATTTGAAGAGGAAGCCACTAAAGGTGCTCAATCATTGCACTTGCTACGAAACCAAAAAGAAAGTGATTCTGCGTGGGCCGTTGCGACAAATGAGAGGCTGTTCATGTAATAATATAATATAAAGTGCGAAGAATGTGTCTACACCTCCTTCTCCTAAAAATTAGAAACCATAGAGATGGCTATTAACATAAAAATATGACTCTAAACTTGTGGTTGAAGAGTCTCCAACTGCACGTCATCTAAGTTTATGTCATTAAAAAAACCTTCATGTTGTGGATCATATGAGTACTGACAATTGGTGTGACATCTAGGTCTTGAAGTCAAATTTTGGCAGATAGTAATAATCCATACAGTTTTCACAAAAGCATTTTGTACCCAAAAAAAATAAAAAAATATTGATTGTTTTTTTCCAAAGGCATAGTAAAAATAACTTTTTATTGTCATTTATATGCAAACCAAGATGTCATATGTGAGTTGCACCTATTTTTTTAGGTCTGCACATGAAAATTGATGTACAAAAATTCAAAAAAACCCAAAGATAGTATAAAAAAAAGGCTCAAAAAATCTTTACCACCTCTTTTTCTCCAATCCCGGATCCAGCTACAAGTTCATATTTCATTTCACCTGATACACCATGTAGGCCTTTCTTTCACAGCTGGTCCGCCATCTGATATTTCTCTTGAAAGATGTGGTTGAATGAAATAACAATGAAAGATTTCCTCGGATATTTTATCGTGTCCAACCAAGTTGTGAGATTTCCGAGAGCCAGCTTTATCCTGTTATTCAAATTCTTTATGAGGACTTTGGAATCCCCGAAAACCCACAACATGTCAATATATAACTACTTTGTAAATCATAATAATCCCCACAGCACAAGTATCTCTGCTCTCATATTAGTGCCATGTCCTCCATACCATAAAATTTTGTAGTGACATTGAGGTGAGATCATGAGCCACACACCGCAACCACATCTAGATTATTATGTCACGTCATAAAGAAACCCTGTAGGGTAGTGAATCTCAAAGGGTCTATTTCTTATTGATAGATCATGAGGGGGCTTATGAAAAACCGTTGTTTTGTTCCATCTTCTAATAATCTGGGCAGCTACCATATCAGGCATGCTAACCATCTCCTCAAATATCCACCGGTTTCTACCAACCCACAGAAACCAATGAAAGAGAAAAGGAATGCTCCTATAAAGTTTACCTTTGCCAAACCACCATTTAATGCACCCCTCAGTGGATGTGTAGTGAGGTTCCATACAATTATAATGTATGCACATAATAAGATGTACCTCCTAGACAAAAACACAATTATAAAAAAGGCGTGTGTTGTTTTCATTCTCTCGGAAATACAATCTACAGATGCCTCGGCCGATCTTCCCTTTTCTCCAGAGGTTATCCCATGTGAGATTTTTGTCCTTCCAGATCAGACATAGGAGAATGATAATTTTGATTTGGACCTTTTCCTTCCATATAATACTGAACCAACTCTTTCTCATGCCACTATGCTTTTCTTTAAAAATCCAGCTATATATTTCTTTGTTGATGACTTGTCCCTTGTGAAGTGCACCCCCCCCAGGTGACCTGATCCCCTTGACTGTATTGGCATAATCCCAGTCCCTTTAATACATACAGGTAAAACTTCCATACCCCCTGCAATATACCCGGAAGGTTAATTCTTCAGGCTCCTTCCACTCTGGTACCCCATTACCAATTCGTTTAGATGGTAAAATTTTTGGAATTCAAAGAAAAGATTAAAAAAATTAGAATGTTAGAGTGTTTGAATAGTTATTTTTTTATGGTGGAAATAGATTTAGCACCATAAAAAAACAGCCCAAAGCTCCCAAAATCTTGAACGTTGATAACTATAACCTAGATTTTAAAAAAAAAATGTAAGATATTGTCATAACCTTGGGGGAATTTTTATTATTTCCAAGTTATTTTGTGGGTTCTTTAAACTAGGGTAGATATTAGATGTACCCTATAAAAATATAGAGGAGTTTTCCTCAAATATTATTGTTAAAAAATGAATTTATATTATATTATATTTACATAAAATTATTAGGATAAAAATTTCAAATCCGAAACATCCTTAAATGTAGTTGTGTAAGATGTGTAGTTTTAATATTAGAATGGATTATTTTATCACTAAATAAACTATTGACTCTCACTAAAATTAAGTATCCATTAAATTTGAAGGTTTGGAAATTTTAATGTATAGGTCATCCTAGAATCTTTCACCCTCATGTCTTTGCACATCGGGGGAGAACCCCTGTGTGGATTCAGGTGAAGGTATAAGTGTTGGGAGACCGAATAGAAACAAAAATGGTGAAAGCGCAAGTAGGAAAAGGAAATGCTGGAAAAAGAGAAGACAAGGACAAAGGTAAGGAAAAGGTTGAACCCAATAAACGGGGAAGAAAAACTGTGTAATATTCACAATTAGCCATGAGCTAGTTAGAATATTAATTTTTTATTTTGCTTCTTAATTTGCTGAATAAGAGGGTATGGAGACCAATAAATCTCCTTAATATGAATAAAATCAATGCTAATGTGAAAGGAGGACATCTTAATAGCTTAATTAAGCACCCGTGTGTCTGAAAAGTGGCTGGAACACCTAGACTATGTCAACTTTGACCAAATCAACAATGTCGTTATGGAGTGGACATTTATGGAGGGACAACGCAGTTTTGGAGGGAGATCTCATGCATGGAAGTAGTACCTTTAATGAGTGGGGCCTATGGTGAGGAAGCTCATAACTTATATAAGAAAGAGGATAGCAGCGATAGAAATCAGTTTATGATATGATATTTTGATTATATGGTTTTGTTAGACATATAGCTTTCTTCAGCTGTTTAGCTAAGATTGCAGTGTTGTTTAGCATAGGGTGTTCCCAAGTGGTAATCCCGCCTCTTTCCTTAAGTTATCTCTAGGAAGAGAATTGCACTACATTCCACTTTAAGGCATCAGGCCAAGGCTTCAATCTTAATGTACGACACAGTTTCTGTTGAGAGGTTGTGTTGTGTTATAGGGCAGAAGTTCTCGAGGGTTGATTTCGGTGATTTCTTAGGTAGATATCATTGGAGGAAGGCTCCTTTCTCTTAGGAGGCTAATCAAGAAGTCCCTGGAGCATCATTGATACATTTGGCACTAGGACATAGTTTTTTTATCCCATACAACGTAGTATCAGTCTGGATTTTCATTATTCTAAGGAGGAGTTGCAGGGGTATTTGCAGTAGGTGATTTGGGGAGTGATTTATTCAGTGAAGGGGTCAGCCTTTCATTGTATATCAGCTTCAGCCATAACTCTTTAGTTACTTTGTTACATCATACTTTCACCCCTAGGGCTACAACTCATATTGTACTTTTGGGTGTTTGTCCCAAAGACCATTTTGGGTTCTTTTCTGGAGGTTGTATAGAGCCTTGATCTTCATTGTACATTATCTTTGAGGTGCATATATTAGTCCTTTATATTTAATGTACTCATTTGTTGTAGCAGTGCTTCTATGACTGCGTTGTAGTAGTGTCTCCGACATTCTGATATAGTAGCAACACCTCATGTTGAGGTTTTTGTCTATTGGAGGCTTGTTCTATCTTGTTGTATGATCTGTAGCCCATTATTATGTACTATTTTTCTATTGTTATGATGAATGGAAAGGCTCGATATTGGCCTCATGTTTTTATATGATGTTTTACTCTGCTATTCCAACATTTTGTTCTATATTCTTGCTTTTCCCATTTGGGAATACTACAGTGGTATTAGATCATAATCTTGGCTCAGCCTGTGCATCTTAAGCCAATATGTCATCAGAAGAATGAGATCCTCTCATAGATAGAGAGAAGAGGTGTCTGAAAAGAATAAACCAGAAGTTTGATTATACAGATGATAAAGACGACAAGGGTAAAATCCTATTATCAAGAGGAATGACAGGGAAGGAGTTCTCTAGACTTCTTTTCCAAACTATGTAAAGCATTAAAAAGGACACCATAGAGATGAGGATGGAGAGATATAAGTATTATCCAAGAGAGCTTGTACATAAATAAAGCTCCAGTTTTTCACCTTGTGGGTGTGAGCATTCAGCTACACCATGAGATATACAACGTGGTACCATACCCACATTCTTGGCAAGAGAAGAAGAGGAAGGATAAACACCAAAGGAGGAGACTCTTGGTGACTATCTCCAAGAATATGAATCTCAGTCTAGTAGATTCAAAGAGCATCTAAACTTCCAAGGGTTTTGTCAAATAAAATAAGATAGAAGACCCAGTAACCACAATAGAATAAGAGGGTGAATGCATCACACTTTGGGTAGATTCTTTCTACATACTCTTGATGGGTCACCCAAGATCATAGCCAAGGCTTAGGTAAAGAAGCTAGAAACATATTTTTAGCTGCAGCAAGTTTTAAAAGAGGAGGCCATTAGAGTAGCAGCGCTGCATCTTGAAGGTAAGGCTTATGCCTAGTAGTTTTATGAATCTTCTTCATTGAATAATGAAAATATATCTAATTATGAAAATTTCACTAGGATATTAGTGAGAAGATTTCATCTAAAACATTCTGAAACTTCTTTGGGTGAGCTAACCAAACCCAAGAAATCAGAACCTTTGCATGAGTTGGAAGGATCCATGAAGCCAACTCCATTTTAGTACATTGTTGAGAGGGTTAAAGATCTGCAACATATTTTTCCAAGGGAAAAGGCCCACTTCAGTAAGAACTTTCTTCTCAAGAAGAAGACATGAGGATTCCTCTTTCAAAAGGAGATCAAGACAAAGGATCTCTTAATGATGGGGTATTATCCATTGATGAGGAGAAGAAAGAGGAAGAGTTGGAATGATCCTCCAACGTTGTGACAGTAGGAGGAGATCTACTTCTATTTGGATATGAAGATGAATAAATTGCTTCAACTAGAGGAGCTCTTGTATCTTTGCAAGAAATTCCAAAGGATATTACATATGATCAGGAGCAGCATGTGTCTATGTTGATAGGAAATGAGACAAAACAATGGAGGAAGTGTGTTCCAACATTGAATACAATCTTGGGGACACACACTATGATAGATCATTCCTTTTTATCAAGACTTTTGACACCAATGAGATGTTGGGCGTACCTGAGCTGATTACATTTGAAGAAGACGCCTTAGACTGAGAGATCTTATAGAAGGTAGGATAAGATGAGAAGGAGGGCTAGCCTCAAATGTTTGGGAACATACACACCCATCCTTTTCAGGAGGTTTATGCTCAGAAGCGGAAGGATGATTTGCATAGTAACGGCAGGAACAAATCAGACCACTCACATATACAACCTGCTCTAGGCCTTGATGTTTCATTACATGGAGGCATTCCACCAGGGAGACCCCCTGATTGGAAGATGATCAAAGAGTTCTCTCAACATGTTACACCACTCATAGATCCAAGAGGAGTGGGAGCATTGGGAGGCCATGGTACAACGTTGAGAGTCTTGGGTAGACTCAAGGAGGAGGGAGAAATTCTCCCAACATCATCATTACCCACTTTCATCTCAGATCTTACACTAAGAAAGGAGCAGCAGAGGGAGGATAGCATCTTCTAGTATGTGACTTTGGTATAGGAGATGTCAAAGAAGGGGGGATCCACATGACATATGTTTTATATGATAGATCATTAGCACCGTCACTTTGGAGAGTAGATCCATATTGGAAATCTTAGTTGTTGCTTGATTATTCCAATGATCTTTTTACTTGCATGATACTTGATGACCAGCTACAAGAGGAGGGATATTTAGTCAAATATCAGGTCATCTACTATCATGGTACGATCTTCTTATCTAGAGCTTCCAAGCTCAAGGAGAAGTTACTACAAACAACACATGAGGATTTTCCCTTCAGCCACACTTATTCCATGAGCTCATACCACACTATCATGGAGGGGTTTACTTAGGAAGGATTTGAAGGGGAGATATATCAGCATTTGAGGAGATGCATGGAACGTGTGTAGATGGAGGAGATACATAACTCTTTGAAGGAGTTATCACAACCACCTCTTTCCTCTTTGGGAATGAGAGGGGATCTATCTACGAGCCACTCCATTTTTTAGTAGAGTATATGGTAAAGAACTTGTTTTTATCCATGATGATTTATATGATGAATATTTGCATTCCTTTACCATACATGTGAAAGCCATTGTTCGAAGGGGGAGCATTCTTCCTTATAAACTTCATGGTCAACTTTGGGCCATAAACTATGTTAAGCATGGCCACTCCCTAGGAGGATGTGGGGAGATGATATATCATTCTTGGTGTGCACCAAAGGCACAAAACATAACTCACCTTCTCAAAGAATGTGAGAAGAATATGGCAGCAAGTAAGTGGTGGGGAAACCACTTACCACATCATGATCTGAGGTAGTCAGGAGATATGCTGCGTTTATTCCACATGTGGGACTCTGATCCACCTCCATTTTTGCATATTGTTGTTTACATATACCTGGTTTTGATCCCATACATTGATGATTTTATTATTATTTTTAGGGGAATGATTGGAGGGGGGACGGAAGGATTAGATGTGCACTTTGGGAGAGAGATTCTCCATGTTCATCATGCTATATGTTTCAGGGAGAACATTGGGAAAACCATGATTGTTTCATTGGATCTATTACTTCCTTGTGGGATGAGTCATTTGCATCTCATGAGAACTTGGGAGGAGCCTGTCATGGAGGGATGGATTGGGAGACACTTGGCTTATAAGGGAAGCTTATCACATGGAGGTGTCACCAATGGTGGAGGAGAAGGGTTGCAACACTCACCTTTACAGTTGCTTGAGGACAAGCAACATTTGGGAGGGGAGGATTGTAATATTCCCAATTAGCCATGAGCCAGTTGAAATATTAATTTTTTCTTTTGCTTCTTAATTTGCTGAATAAGAGGGTATGGAGACCCATAAATATCCTTAATATGAATAAAATCAATGCTAATGTGAAAGGAGGACATCTTAGCAGCTTAATTAAGCACCTTTGTGTGTGAAAAGGGGCTAGAACACCTAGACTGTGTCAACTTTGACCAAATCAACAACATCGTTATTGAGGAGTGGACATTTATGGAGGGACAAGTCAGTTTTGGAGGGAGATCTCATGCATGATATTAGTGCCTTTAATGATTGAGGCCTAGGGTGAGGAAGCTCATCACTTATATAAGGAAGAGGATGGTAGCCGTAGAAATCAGTTTATGATATGAAATTTTGATTATATGGTCTATTTAGACATATAGCTTTCTTCGGCTATTTAGCTAAGATTGCAGTGTTGTTTAGCACAGGTTGTTACCAAGCGGGAATCCCACCTCTTTCCTTTAGTGATCTCTAGGAAGAGCATTTCACTACATTCCACTTTCAGGCATCAGGCCAAGGCTTCAGTCTTAATGTACAACACAATTTTTGTTGAGAGGTTGTGTTGTGTTGGAGGGTAGAAGTTGTGAGCTATATCTCATTGGAGGAAGGTTCCTTTCTCTTAGGAGGCTAGTCAAGAAGGCCCTGGAGCATCATTGATATATTTGGTCCCAGGCCATAGTGTTTTTATCCCCTACAACACAGTATCAGTCTAGATTTGTGTTATTATAGGGAGGAGTTGCAGGGGTATTTGCAGTAGGTGATTTGGGGAGTGATTTCTTCAGTGAAGGGACCATCCTTTCATCCAAAGGATCCATTGGAGGAGAGAATTCTTGTTTTTATATTAGCTTCAACCATAACTCTTCAGTTACTTTGTTGTAGCATACTTTCAGCCGTAGGGCTGCAGCTCATATTGTATTTTTGGGTGTTTTTCCCAGAGACCCTTTTGGGTTCTTTTCTGGAGGTTGTATAGAGCCTTGATCTTCTTTATACATTATCTTTGAGGCATATATCAACCCTTTATCTTTTGTTTACTCATTTGCTGTAGCAGTGCTTCTATGAGTATGTTGTAGCAGTGTCTCCGACATTTTGATATAGTAGCAGCACCTCATGTTGAGGGTTTGTTCTATTGGAGGCTTGTTCTATCTTGTTGTATGATTTGTAGCCCATTATTTTGTACTATTTTGTTGTTTTTATGATGAATGGAAAGGCTCCATATTGGCCTCATGTTTCTATATGATGTTTTACACTGTTATTCCAGCATTTTTTTCTATATTCCTACTTTTCCCATTTGGTAATATTACAAAATGGAAAGGAAATCATGCAAAACTTCTTCCATTCCTATGCGGTGGGGACACCTCATCAGGTAAAATCCTTGATTTCAGTATGAGAGAATGACCTCAAAACCAAAGTTGAGGAAGATGTTCCAGACGGGGAAATGGATCCTATGCTAACTAATCCTCATAATACAAGAGGAAGATTGTCCTTTTTTAAGCATTCTCTCTATCTCTATTGGATAGTGAAGTATTTAATGGCAAAGGCCATTGTAGTAGTTCAAGAGGTGGAAGGAGATCCAAAAGAAGCTTCCATATTGGCTGAAATGCGTAGAGATATTCAGGAAATGCACCTTCAGCAACATCATGAGAATGTGTGTTTAGCTCGAATGGAATGTGAACTCTAAAGCATGAATCAAGTGGATATGCCCAGGTCAAGTGTGAAGGGTCTGACACCTATTTAATCGTTAGATGAATAGCTCTAGAGTTCTATTGTTTTTTGTTCAAATATGCAAAGGGCCGATAGCATTTACTTTTTTAATATGTCAAAAGAAGTAGTAGATAATCTACCTTAGAAAGTATGTGGAGACATGATTAAATTGTTCCAATTTTGGTTGGATTTTAACTCTTTGAGGTGGCCAAGATACTTGGTTTCCTATGGACAGGTTGAGGCTACCAAGTATATAATTTGCTAATGTAAACATGTTGTTTTATTTATTTGAATGAATAGAAAGATACTACTAAATTTACAACATAAAAAAAACCCCGTTGTTTTATTTATTTGAATGAATAGAAAGATACTACCAAATTTACAACAACAAAAAAACTGGTTATTTTATTTATTGGAATGAATAGAAAGATACTACCAAATATAAAAGAGAAAAGATTATTAGTTTAAATTATTTTATCATAAATTGTTGACGTCAACTAAAATTGACGATCCCACCGTCACTTGGTGATGCACCCTAAATGAAACCATCCTTTCTATTTGCCTATAACTACAATTACGTTATTCACCGAGAACTCCAAAACCAGAGATTTCCCGCATATCTGGCTGTTGAGTTACAAATTTTGTGATCGTCAATAGACAATCTATCTATAGGCAGTATAAATTTGAGCATGTAGCATAAGCTTTATAACTTTTGTTTTTTGGTCACTCCTCCACTTCTAAATATGTACGCTTCTTTTTCTTCTTATTCTGCTTAACAAATTAAAATTAATGGCCGTTGTATTACATGATACATTTTATTTGTAAGATTACATTTAAATAAAATGAAATAAAGATTATATTAATAAATAAATAAAAATATTAATAATAAAAAATATTAATGTCTACCATAAATAAAATATTTCAATTTTTATTTTAATTTTACATCAAACTTTATATAAAGATAAAGTGATTGCAAAAAAAAATATGTAATTTTTTCACCTTTTGATATAAAGTTAAAAAATGACTCTTGACATGTATAATCAATATTATTGATACTATACTGTGTTCTAATTCATTCCATGTTCAATTGACATATAACATTTAAAACAAAAATATATTAATAACAAAAAATATTTCATTATAATTTATAAATAACATAATTTTATATCAATTTTATATATAGAAAAAATAAAATAATTTAAAAATTATATTAGCATGTTTTTCAAAATGAGGATAGATCCATCTTAATCCTAGAATCCATCTTAACTCCAGATCTACTAAGAATAGAGTGAAATCAAATCACTTGAGGTGCAAAACTCAAGTTTTGCATTAAAATAGAAGTTTACATCTTGAAAATTTTGATTCCTCTAAACTCTTGCTAAATCCAGAATTAAGATGGATTAGATATATACCCAACACATTGAAATGAGTAAGAAAGCTACATATATAATTAATAAATCTATGAATTATGTGAAAACATGAGTGACATAAATTTCCTTAGTGAAGGAGAAGGTCACCTCCTCACTCAAGAGACTATGTTAAAACTACTTTTGAGGTGGGAATGAAGATTAACAAACCTAAAACTTGGGAAATAACAGAAAAAACCAAGTGATGTAGCCCACTAATCCAATAAAGGAAGATCCAAGTTAATGAATAAGAGATATGAAGATCACATGTAGAAACTTCTAATATGTGGATGGTGGACGGAAATAGGTGCTCCAATCAAGCCCAAGTGTAAAAATTGGAAGGAAATCACAAAATATCAAATCTAATAGAGTGTTGGTGGATGAACCAATGACCCTAAACATAGTAGAAGGAGTGACATAAATAAAATTAGTATACTTGAGTAGTGTACTAACTAGTTTCTACACAAGCAATGAAGACCCAAAAAGTTCAAAATAAAATTTTTCCTTATATTTTGAAAATAGCATAAAATTAATGAATCACATGAACCATAATGATATGAAAACTTACAAATAAGTGTGCATGCGCAAATCACTCAACAAAAGAGAAATTTGACTAAGAAAATTACCAAATAAAATAAAAACTTAACCAGGTAAATGTTGATGTTGTAGCTAAAGATATTATGCTAAATAAACTTAGGAAAAATAAAGTTTTTACTAAATTGTGATTATATTTTTATCTCAATTGTTACTCTCAAGTGAAATAGGATCTAATATTGGTAATCCATCACTTTGGAGATTACGGTTATGGATTTAGCTCAACCAAATTCGTAAAAGAAAGGAAAAAAGAAAGACAAACCATGCAATTAGCTCAACCAAATTCGTAAAAGAAAGGAAAAAAGAAAGACAAACCATGCAATGACAGAAGCCGTTGAGAGAGGGATTTTCTGAAATGAAGACTATGATACTTGAGTGTGTATGATTTGAGAAATGTGCAACAATACATTATAGGAGACACAAATAAGCTAAAACAAATCAAGGACAAATCCACAACTTGATCATTTGGATCAAATCCAATATATGTCTTATACTGTATTTTTCTTAGTTAGGCCATTATCCTAAGTCAAGAGGCCAAGTACATTAAAATTATTGAGTTAATGAAGGACTATTAATTGGGGAAAAAAATGTATTTTTCACATGTGATTGAGATTACTTAATATTTTTTAATCCATTAAAAAATTCTGTTAAGAACATAGTGGTGATCTTATTTAGAAGATTATTAATAATTTGCTATGAACTAATTGTTGGATTCTAGATATAAAACTTAACATGGTATTAGAGCACAAACTATGATAAGCCAATCTAAAGGTATCAAGTTTGTATAAGCATCACCAAGGTTAGGTTCGATCACGATCACACGAGGTGTGAATTTAAAATTTTTGCATCGTAAGGCGTTCCCCTTTGGAAACAACTCCCCTAGCTACCACTCTATACCATTCTATACCATTGGATGGAATGTTAGACGATTGAAGATTTTTAGGCCATTGGATTAATAATTAATATTTAAGATAAAACTAATAGTTAGGACGCCCAATGGGAAAGTTCAAAATCTAATAAAAAACTACTTCTTATTGAACAGTTTCTTAATGTCTTAACCAGATTATTCCCCTCTAGGTTTTGCAATAGAGGGTTTCTCTCGCAGGAATTTGTCCATCCTTGTTAAAAAACCATAATTGAGGTAACATATGAGCTTCATTATCTTCGTCGCCCTAGATTATCAATGCTAATTGGAGGTGTAGACTATGTGACTCCTAATTTTAACCGGAAGTCCAGTGCCAACAAAAACACCAAATCGAACCATTGGCAAAAGCTAAGGGAAAACAGACTAAACTTGTAGGTGACGAGTGAGCGACTATTTCTAGAGGTATTTTTTTATTTTTAAAAGGTTTTTTTTCCACAATGGAGATATGGTTCAGTTTTTTGTGATGAACAAATTTAGGAAAAGAGTTATTTTATTCTGTTCTTGAACTCACTGGTCCGTCTAGAGGTTTTGTAAGACAACGATTATTAAAGGGTTTTTTTTATAGTAAAACTACAAATTTTGTAGGAACAAACCATGAGAGATCTATTTACTTATTTCCAGAATGGGCAGTAAGAGGTTAACCCCTGAGATTAATTATCAACAACAACACTACTTAGTAATGGAAAGAATACCACGAAAAATTCTTGACAATTGAACCAATGCCACTCATACTATTTGCAGAAGGCCTTATCACATGTTGTACAATGTGATTGTCTAGCACCAGAAAATCGCCAACTTCCCAGGTGATGTCCAAACAGTATTCTTCAATTATATGAATGTATGGTTCAATTGCCTCTTCAGTAAAGAGGGAATCATCTATGAGTGTTGTGAGTGTTGTGGTTGCTTCTCAAAGTGTTGAAGGGTTGAACCATGCTTTCCTTTGGTCTATGTCTCCATTAATAGTTCTTATGGAAACAATAGGCCACATTTCAAATAACATTGTGCCATCATCTACCCAAGATCCCAAGTTATTTCGAACACTAGAACACCTAACATTACAAGGTTGGAGCCAACAACCTCACCACATAAACATCAATTTTTTTTCCCTATACTCATTTTTTTCAAAACAAATTGATTATTTAAAATGGTAAAGATGAGCTGAAGGACGAGAGATCTATATAACTCTTAAAATACAAATTCATTTTGTCCCAACAACAACTTATACATGTGTCTTAATTTGAAATAATTTTCATCATTAATCTATAAAAAATTAACAGTTTTAGTATTTTTTTTTTGGATATAAATTGTATTATTATTGGTTGACTAAGTAGAGAATTTATATTATTATTTCCACTCAGGATAATTTGTACCTATTTTTCTTTCTAGTTGTTGGTCATCTTTCTATATGTTTTTATGCCTTACTGTGTTTCCTTTGCAACATTTGGTGCAATTGCAAGTATAAATTTTAAGAATAATCGTTGTGTTGCTATGATCCAAGTGTCACACATGGTGGATTGATGTATTTAGAGATTTTTCCTAATAAAGCATCTAAAAAAATTAATGAAAATTGTAATCCAATGATAAATTTAGCTTCATCTATCACCAAATTCTTATATTAATAATGAGCCTATATCATCAAAATATAAATCAAAATTTTGATCAACTACAAATTTTCCTTCCTATATTATTAAATCTTTATAATAACAATATTCCCATAAATATACAATTTATATTTCCATACAAATAAATAATTAATTTTAAAATATATAAACAATAAACAATTTACAATCTTCCTAATTTTTAATAATCCAAATCTATAAAAATTTACCAAAAAATAAATTATCATTAATAAATCATAATCCTATTAGATATCAAAGCGCTTTCATTGCATCAAAAGCACGGATGTGCTTTACCATTCCCTCCCTATCACATAAATGTTATCACATTTTAAAAGAATATTATTTTACATTTAAATTTAAAATAAAATAAAATAAAATAAAAATATATATATATTTTTTATAATATATATTAATTTTCCCCTTTTAAAATAATATATATATATATATATATATATATATATATATTTTATAATATATATTAATTTTCCCCTTTTAAGTTTCATCCTTTTACATACTCCATCGACTTATGTTATGTTTAGAAATCATTGAAATTAATTTGACTTCAAATTAAATGATAATAATAACTCAATTTTAGAATAAAAATAACTTTTTTGAAAGATACAATTAACACATAAGTAAACATCCCGGTGTCTACGACAAAGATAAGAAAGTTCATTAGGTTTCCACGTTTAAAAATAAAAATAAAAACTTCAGGGTCCACAATATTCCCCTCTGTTTTATTTACCTTATCAGCAGAAAAACGCTGACATATCTTTCCAATTCATTTAGATTTTAAGAGGAAGACACTAAATGTGTTCAATCACTGCGCTTGATACGAAACCAAAAGTTAAGTGATTCTGCGTGGGCCGTTGCCACAAAAGAGATGCCGTACATGTAATATATATGATATAAAGTGAGAGTAATGTGTCTACAGCTCCCTCTCCTAAAAATTAGAGACCATACAGATGGCTATTAATAGACATTTTATTATTTAATGAATAGACATTGTAACCACGCTTCACGTATAATGCGTTATGTAGGATTATCAGTGTTTCTCCCGCACATAAAAATATGACTGTAAACTTGTGGTTGAAGAATCTCCAACTGCACGTCATCTAAGTTTACGTCATTTAATAAATAAATAAAAAAACCTCATTTACGGGATCATACCATACCAGTGAGTACTAATAATTTGTGTGACATCTAGATCTTGAAGTCAGATTTTGCAGATGTTAAGCTACAAATTCGTCACTATAGCAAATTTATTGTTAGAATTTAGTTTAAAATATTCAAAATACTAAAATGCTGGAGTGTTTGAATAGTTTTTTTATGGTGGAAAAAACTCTAGTATAATTAAAGAAAATTGATCACTTAAAATTTTGAAGTTTAACAATTATAACTCAGATTTTCTAAAAATTTTATGAAATTTTATCATCATCTTATAAAAATTTTCATTATTTCTAAACTATTTGGTAAGTTCTTTAAACTAGGCCTGAGATTAAATAAACCCATGTAAAAAAAATAGAGTTTGCGTCAAATGTTGTTGTTAAAAAAATTAACTTATATTTACATAAAATTATTAGATAATAAGTTTTTTTTTGTTTATTATGAGATTGAAATATTTTATCACTAAACAAACAATTGACTGCAGCTAAAATTAAGCATCTATTAAATTTGAAGTTTTGGTAATTTTAATATCGGTTTGGATTATTTTATCATAAACCGTTGACGGCCACCAAAATTTTTTAACTCTATTATGATAGGCAAATCACCCTGTGGCAGGTAATTCAACGATCAAATTCCATTCCAGAAATTAATGATTAACATTTACTCAGTTCGGAAAATAATTTATTGAATTTAAAAATGCAAAGATTTACTTTAATTTCTTTGAAAGTTACAAAAAGAAATGTTGTGTTTGAGAAACATTTCAAAAGCTACCATAAATAGAAATATGTGCACCTAACACATTTCAAAATTACATGAATCATTGCTTCGTCGGTACTCTCCAATTTCATATTTTATGAAAGGGAGTAGGCAAACGAGCCCACGTTTTGCCCTCGGGTTACGTGTCGACTTATCGCCGGAGAGATCCTCCGGGAGACTACTCCATCCACGGATGGACCCATGGGCATTATCTTATCGACAGACATTTCTCCCGTTAGCTGCTCCGTCTCCGTCCGTTAGCAGCTTGTTGTTACCGTCAGCTAGTAGCTCCGTCTATACGGTTTAGACGACTCTTCTTTGTATATACAACTAGCAATTGTACCTATGGTGCAAGGGAACGCCGAAATGAGGAGCTGTGTGAATGAGGGTTTAAGAAAGACGGCTTGAAAACGACTTTCTTGAAGAATTTGATTTAAAGTTTACATATTAAGATGAATCTTATTAGTCTTGACTAATATTTTTAAATATTTAAATTTCTAATAAAAATGCAATAAATTCATGAAGGTGGAATGCTTTGGGGATTGCCAGTAGAAATAGTAATTAAAAATATTGCAATAACATTTTTGTAACTCCTCTCGGTGAACAATGAACTTCTCAGATACAGAGTTTACAATTTATAGTTTTATTACAAAAGAAAGACGCTCTTAGAACAAGCAATTAAGTGAAATGTTCAGTAATTATCTATAAATAACCAGCAACAGCCAAGAGAGCTTCTTGATTGAATTTGACATATAAGCACAGAACATTAGAAATTTCAAAACTCATGGAATTTTTTTCTAAAATTTGTGTTGATGTTTTTATGAAATGTTCATTATATTTTGCACAAAAGAAGCAGGTGTATACAAAAGAAATTCTTCATTAAAATCGCTAAAAGTGATTTCAAAGTCATTAGCTAGACAGCAGAGGTCTTTCGTTAAAGTTCAGAGAAATGTATGTTAAGAAAAATAGTTGTACTGAAATGAGTCTTTTGTTGAAGCTCGTGAAAATGTATCTAACATGTAAGGATGCGAATTTTTTTTTATATACAGAAATTTCTGAGTAGCAAGAGTTTAGAAAGTAAGATGTATTGTATATTTTTCGAAGAGAAAATAAGATGTATTGACATAATTGCATCATGTGTAGCATAGTGGTTGGAGATGGTTTCCCACTAGGGGGAAATACTAGTCATATAGACAAGGTGTTGCTCGACAACGACAGCACCATTTGACGTCCAAAGTAGGTACACGGTCAAGATAGTATGCTCGGAGTTCTCTGTGTGCATCCCTTTCATGAATATGGATGAGGAGATTCATCCAATTTCTTATCCGTTGCAGTAGTTGTATTGTGGGGCGCAACCGGTAAAGAGGCAGAGTAGGTGGACGCAGGAACCACTCTTGTACATTGAGGAGTGCAGCTTCTTGTTCATTGATTTCTTTGCAACATTGTTGGAGCTATGAGATATATCTACGATCTATTATGTTCCTGCAAGGAAATTGAAAGCGTGTTAGTGAACAATGTACAGAATATATAGTCAAATGGGAAAGCACAATAGCGAACAGCTAGTGGGATGGTAAGGTACCAATAGTAGAGGGGCTTGAAGGAGCTTGAGCAATATATTTTGAGGCAAGCAGAGCCTCTTCTTTTTTTCTGCGTATGACGAAAGGGTTCTCCTTCATCTGCGAATAGCGAGAGAAGGAGAAAGCAGGGGAGATGCAGAGGTCATTCAATGAACGGACTCTTGATACTGCTGTGAAAGTGAGACCTTGTCGATCAATGTTTCTGATGTCGATTGTTGCCTTATCTAGTGGCATGCCTTGTGATTTATGGATTGTTAAGGCCCATGCCATGCGAAGCGGTATTTGTGTTTGTGAGCCCCTTGTTATGGGGGGGATCGGTACAAATTTAGGATTTAAAGGATCCCATGGTGGACCCTTGTAGTGAAGAAAGTCGACTACAACAAATGATGGCAGCTCGGGTGGCTTAGATGCTGGTGCATATACAAGTGCGCGGACGGTGCCGAGTGCACCATTGACAAGGCCAGCGTCAACCCACAAATTACTTGTTAGAATAACTCGTTGTCCACTGCAAAGGAGAATTTTTGTAGCTAGTTGTTCATCTTCCAGTTTGTTGCCTCTAAATTCCTTCCTTTGGGTAGCATAGGAACGTGCAATTGGTTGGTTGAGTGTTTTCAACATGGTTTTATTGTGCATGTCAATAGCCTCATTTGTTGCGTATAGATGCATTGAACTTGAGAATGACTGGACCTCGGCTTCAGGAAGGTTTGTTTTGAACGTGTCATAAGAAGCTTCCAATCATCAATAGTGGGTGTTGCATTGCAAAGGTTGGAGAGGAGTTCGCGGAAGGAAACCTGAGCAGGGCTAGTTCCTTGTTGTCGAAAAACTGTAGAAAGTGTAACCACGGTATCAAAGCTTTGCCATAGTGCAGTGCCACGAGAAGTGCCTACATACATTGGTGTGTCTTTGATAGGTGGAAGTTGGGCAAGGTCCCCCACGAGAATTATAGAACGTCCACCAAAAGGGTTGCTTTTATTTGATGGGAATGCCTCCCGCAAGCGATCATCGATTTGAGAAAGCAATTTAGGACCAATGAAGCTCATTTCATCAATTAGAATGTATTTCACATCTTGGAGTTGTTCTTGAAGGTTTAGGAGGGCTTGACCCTCTAAAGGTTGCATAGAGGATACAGGGATGCGAAGAGCAGAGTGGATTGTCAATGCATTGATGTGGAATGCTGCAACACCGGTTGGAGCAAGCAAGAGGAGGGGGTTTGGTCCATTGGTGGAGTTTTCAAGGAAGGCATTTTTTAGGCACTCAATTAGGAATGACTTGCCAGTACCAGCAGTGCCTTGGATTATCATTTTTAAAATTGATCCTTTGTCGTGTGTGCGGAAGTGGGAAAAAATGATATTGAATGCAATGGTTTGGCTTGGGGACAAGGAGGAAAGTGAATGTGAGCATGGAGTTTGGATTTGGTGGACTCTTGTGGAGGAGCGGTTGAAGTTGATGAAGCGGATGGTTGTTTCTTGTAATTGTGAAGGGATAATGGAGTCGGCCCAATTATAATTTGCATCAAATTCATGATGGCCAAGCATTTCAAGTTCATTGAGGAGGATGTTGTTGCTTGGGTGAAGTTGAGAGAGAAATTGCCATTAAGGCATGTCGAGCATGGGGGCATGGGGAGGGGCATTAGGAGATGAACAGCAAGTGTCGGCATGGGCAGGGTCGATTGGGGTGCAGTGAACATGTCAAGCCTGATACGTGTGTCTAGTTTGTTCCCAGTGTGCAACAATGGCCGCGTCAGACATGCCGATGTCGTCAGGGAGGGTACGGAAAGGGCAGTATAGAAGGAGTTCGCTCCAACAGAATTCCACATAGGATGATGAGTCTTTCAATGGGATGGAGGTGTAACGAGGAAGGACACGTACAACCATAGGAGGGAAGATGTGTTTCCAAGGTGTTTTTTTGCGGCGGGAGGAGAAGGTCCAAGAGCATGCAACTTCAATAAGAGGCAAATCCTCAAGTGCAAGTGGTCTATGCATGTATGAGGCGATGAAAGGTGTCGATGGAGGATCACCATCCAACTCTTGTGAAACACGTTTGAATACTTGTTTTTTCACATTGAGGGATACAAAAGAATGACTCCACTTTACTAGTGGGAGTTTTTGCAGCATGTGGCATGTTTCTTGTGCACCAATGTCTCGGTCACCGACAATTTCGGTTAGAACTTTGCGGACGACAGTAATAGTAGGAGCATCGGGTGGGGAACATTGGGAGAGACGGGAGAGCATTTGGTAGTAGCTTTCAGACTTTGCCTCTGCTTTCACTGCATACTTTGAAATGTAGTTCAACACAGCATGGCGTGATAGAATTGGTTGGAAGTCCATGTTTGCCCTCCATATTGCAAGAAGATGAGCGTTGTGCACATTTAGTTTGTCGTCATTTCTAGGAGGGGCGTACAATTTACGGCCAGTATTAACAATGTGAAGAGATGATGCGTCGTGAACTTCCCATGGGGCTCCATAGCGGCAACTTGTTGTGTTATTTCTTTTGGGCAAACATGTACTGGAGTGGCAAGTTGTGTGTCTTTGAACATAATTGACAAGTTGCTCATATTCTTGCAACTGATTTCCTATAAGAATTTCATGTGTCTAGAGGAGGCATGGGTCTTGCAGAGACAAATGATTTATCCCAGGAGCCCAGTTTTGAATGGGACGAGGGTTCCAAGCAGTGATGTATGCATCGAATAATTCTTTAGCTGCACAGACAACAGAAGCATTGGTCCAATCCAAAGTGTCCATAGTAGGTGCATTTGGAAGCCATAAGAAACCATGGATATGTGCGGAGCCGCGATGATGCCATTCATACCTTAAAAAAAGAAGGGGAAAATAAATAATATGGATGCGTGGAAGTGAAGTTAATGAAAGGAAAGAGATGGAAGGAATAGTATGCATACTTGCACCAGTAATCCTTTACAAGGAATCCTTTAAGTAGCACTTCTTTGAGGAATATTGTAAATCTGCAATGGATGTATTGAGATGCACGGTGAGGGTTTACAACAACGTTTTGGATTCTCCATCGAGTTTTCTCATGTGAATTGGATGGAGGGTTGGAAGGCATGGTAGTATGCAATTCAAGCCATTTGGTATCAGCTGCACTGAGTGTGAAGAATATGGTATGGTTACCTTACTTAATGATCATGTCGGCAAGCTTCGCTCTAGCTCTAGTCCATAATGAATGGTTGTCGCGCAAGGATGAGCCGAAGCACATAATCTAGTCTGGGATGGTGGAAGGGGAAATTTGTTGAAGGTGGTGGCGAAGGTCAGCGATTGTTGCTGGAAGGGTGTTTGAAAGGTCTCTTTTCATGAAGACAGAGGCAGTTTCTTGGCTGCGATGGCGCATGATGAGGTTGTACAAGTAGTAGCGGAAGCGAGGATGTTGTGCAAAACAGTTGTCATGGTAGCGTATTAGATGCAAAGTGTATTCTTGCATATGTACTTTTGCAATTCTTGGTTGATTAATCATTGCAGACCCGGTGGGGAAGAGGGTGGGGAAGGCCATGGAGAAGAGGCCCTTTGTGTTGTATTCATTGATTGGAGAGAGGCCAATGATGGGCCATTGAAGTGAATGGATGGGTGAGGGATTGGAGGATTCTATGTAGGCAAGTATTTCATCTATTTCTGAATGAGAGTTTGGTAGATTTGAAACAAAGGAGGATGGGTGGAGGTCAGATGGGCATGGTTGGGGAAGTTCAGAATCACAATTTTCAAGAATGCCTTGTTGGAGTGGGATGGAAGATGTGTTGGCATGGCGTAGCATGTTGGAAATGTTGGTGGGCGCAATAGGCAAAGCATTCAGGGAATTTTGGTTAATATGGACATCTTTGTAATATGGATCGTTTTTTAGTTTGAATTGCAATGATGCATGAACATGCGATCTACTAACAAAAAAGTCGTATGATTTTTCGTCATAGCTAGTTTTGTTTACAACAAGGATGTCTAGTTCTGATAGCATGCGAGGAAGAGAGGTCACAATATTAGTGATATCTTGAGGAAAGCTAATAGTGTGCCCAGAATATTTTAGTTGGCCACCACGTGCATGGGTGACTTGAATAATGGGGTTGACACGAGCAATCAACATCTCTTCAACTTGAGTCAGGCAGGAGAGCACATGCGGTTGGATACCTGGGTCCATGTTGTTTGCAAAGGAGAAACGGTGGGTTGTTCGTTCACCAACACAACGGGTACAAGAAATGTTTCTGTTATTTGTTTTTGTTTTCATGGATGGGTAAGCTTCATAAAAAATTGAGCAAACTTGGATGGGGCAAAGTGCATCGATTTTTTCACAAAAGTGAAGATGTGCATGTTGGAGTTGGATGGGGAGGAATTTTTGGGCGGGTGGAGAAGGAGGAAGATGGTGTGGGACATGGAAAGGGTAGGCGAGAGGCAAAGGAATTGTAGGGTATGGAAAGGGCTGGTTAGGGAGGGGAGATGTAAGGGTAAATGGAAAATTTTGGGTGGGACGTAGTGGAAGGAGGGTACTTTGTGAAGGAATGGGAGTTTGGTGTGTGGTGGATTGAGAGAGAAGGTTGGCTTGGCGAGTTGCAAAGAGGAGACGACGACGTGCATTAATTCTTTCTTTGTTAAGTGTGTAGTGGCGGTGACGTTGTTCCCTTTGCAAACTGTTATCTGGTGTGGTTGGCATAGCTGTTGCAAACAAGGAAAGGCATGTCAAATGCATGAAGTATAATGAAAGAAGAGGGAAGCATGAAGATGTAGCACTCTATTTCATATTCTTTGTTTTGTTATTTATTATTTTTGGCGAGATTTTTTGTTGTGTTATGTATTTCATCATAGAAATAGTAGTATGGAAATGGTGTGAGTGAATTTTCAAGTGGAAATGTATTGAATATGGTTTGCATAAAAATGAGTGTTGGATATTTGAAGTGGAAGAATATGAGTTTTGAAAGCAAGAACATGTTGCATTTATTGGCTAGAGGAAATCAAAGGCATATATTGTATTTTTGCAAAGAAGAAGAACCAATTTTTGTATTATATTCCATACTAAGCATAGCATATTGACATTTGCATTTACAAAATGTGTGTGTTGCAAACAAGATGAAGCCATGAAGGAGGAAAGGGAAAAGCACGTGTGTAAATGTTCATATATTAAGAAGATCCATTACAACATAGTGGAATGACATATAAACAAAATGTAATGAAGAAATGAGTCGATGCCCATACATTTAGGAGGACTATTAGAAAGGGAAAGGGGTTGTAAAGATATAGTAATGATTACAAAAGATACATGCAAAATCGATGATGCATGGCAAGTGAGGCAAAAAAGCGTTGAAAGTTGAACGATGGGAAGTAATGGAGGATGTGTGGGGCAGGGTCAGTATTTAAGTAGGAAGGTGGTAGGGGGAAATGATATATGGAACAAGAGGAGGGGGAGGAACGGGGAAGAGGCAAGAAATGTATGGCTAAAGGCAGCGGTAGACTTTGTTCGCAGGGGCAGTGGAAGGTTGCAAGAGCTGCAGGAGGATTTTTGACGCATCAGCATAAGGTAGATCTTCTGCGTGCATAAGAGTTGGTCGCACTCGTTCGATGCCGTTGAAGGTGTCCCTCTTTAAAGATAGTGTGAAGAGGAATTGTCGCCCTTTGATTTTGCTATGTATGTCAAGGACAGCTCGAGGATCTGTTGAGAGGAGGCAAAGGTCCTCTGCAGAGATGCCTAGGAAGCCATTTGCGGCCTCGTCAAAAGTGACAACATTCTTGAGGTAGCCAGTGTGATCGTGTAGCTAGAGGCAGAGAATGTAGCGGTAGTCGCACTTGGTGAAGGAGCCTTCACATTTTGAGCAACGCCACGTGGTATCATCTTGTCGTATAGCCTTTTTCATGCATTGCATACCATCAATGGTAAGTGGGCATGCAAGGAAGTAGAAATCATGCAAGTCAATTGAGGTAGCAGTAGCACAGAGCGACATCCATGGGACATTTTCTCCAGGCGGAATTGAGAGGATGTCAGAAATTGTTTTTGTATTAAGTGGCTTCTTACTGGTGCCTGAGTATTTGCGGCTGAGCGAGGGTGACGAAGATTGAATGCCTTCTTTCTCGAACCATTGCTAAAGTTCCATGGTTTCAGTGATCTTTGGATCTATAACCAGGGAGGTGGTACGGATTGTGCTGATAGTTTGGACGTTGAACTCGACAACCCTGCCCCCTCTAATTGCAAGGACTGTAACTGCGCGAACCATGTGAAGTTCAGAGAGTTCTCGTCCTTCAACATGGCTGTGTTCCCCCCACAAGGTCACATCAATGCTGTTTCCGGACATGTCGCGAAGAGAAATTGTCTTTTTTGGAGTTTCAGAGCCATCGTGTTTGCAGACAATAGAGGCAGGATTGAGTGAGCTGACAATACCTATGACATCAATGATTGAGTTAGCAGGTGAAATTTTAAGGGAATTGATAGGTACAAAGTGGAAGGTGTGGGAAGGAATTGTGAGGTCATCATTGAAGACTTGAGACACCGTTGATGAAGAGAAGAGGAGAATTTCAAATGGGCATCTTAGATGGTTATAGGAAGGGTTGGGGACCTTTATGGTGCCATTTGCAACATTGTAGATGTGGCCAAATTGAATGAGAGCATGAAGGGATTCAGCCAATTCATTGAAGGCAGAGACGTGGATTTGCTCGTTTTCGTGGTCGACAAGGTCAAAGCCTAGTGATTTTCCAGAGCCACGCACATTGGTAAAATGCCGAAGGGGTGTTTTTGAAAGGACTCGGCCCTGGATGGACCAAGTTTTTCTAGTAGGGGAGAGTGATTTAAAAGGGAGAGTAGTTGAATATGTTGGGGCGGGGTCTTGGGAGGATAGTGAGTGAATGTCAAGGGAGGGTGGTGATGAAAAGGGAGAGGAAGAAGAGGAGGATGATGTGGCTTGGACCATCTGTTTAGCAGAGAGAGTAAGAGGGCATGGGTCACCAACCAATGTGGCAACGCGCTGGACTACTTCGAGCTTGAGAATAGAGAGTGACCTGCAAGAACGAGCAATGTATTAATGAAGTGGCAATGTAGAATTTTAGAAATAAGAAAGGAGATAGAGGGACATAAGGGAAAATCCATTATAGGGGAGGAAGGCGGGAGGCATTTTGCAGTAAACGTACATTGTTTGATGTGAATACGTGCACGAGCTTCTCTTCAAGAAAACAATGGAGCCTACACCCAAGCCCCCGTTCTGCACGAGGGAAGTGTGCGAATAAGGGAGAAGGGCAGAATGTTTGTAAACACCATCAGAAAGTGACACAAGGTACTGAGTTGTTGAAGTCCGGGTAGAGTTGATCTGCGCAAGTTCGACAACCTGGAGGGTTGGTTGTTGGGCGGTAGCACCAGCTAGGAGAGAAGGAAGACAATTGCGAGATAATGACGTCTCCATGGCAGGACGGGTGGCTTGTAAAAGGAAGATGCTGCAAGCGAATAGAGATATTAAGGTCAAGAAAGTGAAGAAGAAGATGTGCACATTAATGAAGGAAAAGTTTCATATTGCTAATTTGCGAGAGAGGAAGTGTAGAATTGCTAATTTGGATGATTTTCCACTCTTCAATTGATAGTGGCAAATTCGCTCTATGGAAGACGTTATTGGAAGTTGTACAAATGCAATTTTTGCAAATACGTTCGTGACAATGAGTAGTTTAAAGGTTTTCCCTATGGAACATATATTTTGGAATAGGGAATGTTGAATTATTTTCATGGTAAACAAGGCATAGGCACAAAATAGGTTAGGAGAGGATGTTTGTTTGTAGGTATAAAAGGAAAGGAAATAGTAATGTCAAATAACCATATTTGTAAATTAGCTTTTGAAGTATGCTACTTGCAATTGTATATCTTGAATATTCCAAGTTTTTTTTTCAACTTATTGCTAATCATGTTTGACATGACACATGCACATGACAGTTTGAAACGTAAGCGTATAAGCAAATGGAATACATTGATTGAAATTGTCAATGGTACTAAGTAAAAACTAAATAGTAGATATTGAAGCCTGAAACAGCAAATTAAAATTGCCTAAGTTTAGTAAAGAGTGACTTGCTAGTGCATATTTGTAATATTCGAAGCATTTTTTTTTTTTGAAATTATTGTTAATCATATTTAAAATGATATATGCACATCACAATTTGAAATGTAAGCGTATACATAAATAGAAAACATTGATTGAATTTCTAAATAGTACTAAGTAAATACTAAATAGTAGAGAGAGTAAGATTGAAATGGCTAGTTTGACTCAAACAATTAGAAAGTAATTTATTTTATTTTAGAAAGAGTGAACCAAATGTACTAAATGTCTTTGCGAAAATCAAATTAGAATAGATTAGGTTGACGTGTGTTGAACCAACCAGTGTGAGGTATCATCAGAATAAGATGGAAAACCTGATCAAATAACCTCTTTAAATAGAAACTATAATTTCTACTAGGCATTTGTGAAATAATGGCTAGTTTGACTCAAATAATAAAATTCATTCTATTTTATTTAAAAAAGAGTAAACCAAATGATCAAAGTTGATAAAATTAATTTTAAATTGCAATATGTATTTTAATAAAAAGAATAATTATTAATTTAATATTAGTAAAATGTTATTTATTTTATTTTATGTTATTTGTTTGTTTATTTATTTATTGATTTTTTATTTTTTTTTGTTTTCTATTACTTTATGTATTTTTTTTTTAAATATTTTTTTGTTTTGTTTTATATATTATATTTTTTATTTGTAATTATATCTTTATTTTATTTTGTTTGTTTTTGTTTATTTTTATTTATCTATTCATATTTTGCTTTATTCATTTATTTTTTATTTTTTTTAAATTAATTAATTTATTTGTATTTATATTTTTTTCTGAAATTTTTTATATGATAGCATTTAATTGTTGAAAATAGAATAAATATATAAATTCAATGTGCACAATGCTGTCGAAAAGGTAATGCAGACAAACCACAAATTCGAATAGCCCTCCCTGTGGGATGCAGCACCCTTTCGCGCCATCCTTCCGAAGCCTTGACAGCAAGTAGTGACGGTACAGATTCGCACTCATGCCAACGATAAAGAGGAAAATGACCAGTGGCATCAAGTTTATGGATGGCGATGGCAGGCTCTCAGATATTGAATGAGTGACAATACACTTATGTGTAATGATTTGTGGTAGATAAGATTTAGATGGTTTTAGCTTTAGCAGGACAGTCCAAAGGTTTCGGCAAGATGACAAGTTCTGTCATGGGAGGTTGTCTGTTAGGTAGGAGCGAATGGCCATATTTTTTTCATGTCCACTGCTATCAGAGATGGTGATAAGCACCTTCTTTCTGTTCAGGGCATAATTTAATCGGCTATCAACCAAATTTCGCGTAAAACCCCACCTCTATACATGAGGAAGCGAGGAGAGATGCAAATAAAATCTTTGAAGAGTGTTTGAATTAAATCGATGGGTAATGAGACATATCCGTAGACTAATAAAAATATCTACCTTTGCAACTGTAATTTTAACATAAAATACATAATTGAAAACTGTTCATATCTCCAGAGGGTACAAAGGTACACCTCCCACATTAAGAAAACAAAAGTAAGAGAAGTCATTACACCACGGGACGTAGAGGAATCATTCAGCCATTCACTCACTAGAATATCATACGTTGTATTATAAAATGCATTTAGTATCTGCCTGTAGCAGAGAGTGAGGAGTCGTTAAATTCCAACAGTAGTATTCTTATTCAAATTTGGCGATAGAAATTTTGAAAAAAAAATCTTTTAAAATACAAAATCGTGAAAAAACCTTTCAATACTCGATTTATAATTTTTCAACCATTTTTATCTAGAATTTAAATAAAACTTATTTTGAATTGCCAAAACGGAAAAAATATACAATACAACATTCAAGTTCAATTTAGTGACGGATGGAATCGTCATCGGAAAGGGAGTGCGTTCTACTTGATGGCCATTCTATTCGTAACTTTTTCTTTACATGCTTTGAATGGTTCGTATGGAGCAAAGAATCCACCGGACACTATTATCTATCAAAATCCATTTTTTTCTCTATGGCTAGTATGTACCACACAACCTAACACACAACATTAATAATTTGAATCAAAACCAGTAGTTGTCTACCGATGCGACGCAACAACAAAATAGATTGGAAGAAAGTTTTTTTGCCAGAATTCTGTAAAAAAAAAAATTTAAAAATCAAGTCGCTGGAGTGTATCCTTGACTTGCGAATGAAAAAGGAATCGTTTTAAATGAAAATCAATTACACGCCATTAAAGGCCATCGCAATTTTGAAAAAGTGATCGTCTAAATGATATCTCAATATATACCATGGGCCATCAACCCATCAACTTGTTTTAAAAGTGTGAAACACATAGAGGAAAAAACAAATGCAGTTTATGCTGAGCGCGAATTTAGTTTCTATCATTTTTCAGCCAAGTCGCTTTCAATTTCACATTTGCTTCCGATTATTACAGGTTATCAAAAAATAAATTCACTCGAATGACCATAGCACTTAACATAAAATACATAATGGAGCATTGTTCATATCTCCAGAGGGAGCTGGAGTGTATCCTTGACTTGCGATTGAAAAAGGAATCGTTTTAAACGAAAATCAATTACATGCCATTAAAGGCCATCACAATTTTGAAAAAGTGATCATCTAAATGACATCTAAATATATACCGTGGGCCATCAACCCATCAATTTTTTTTAAAAGTGTGAAACAAACAGAGGAAAAGACAAATGCAGTGTACGCTGAGAGCGAATTCAGTTTCTATCATTTTTCAGCCAAGTCGCTTTCAATTTCACATTTGCTTCCGATTATTACAGGGTATCAAAAAAGCAATTCACTCGACTGACCATAGCACTTAACATAAAATACATAATGGAGCACTGTTCATATCTCCAGAGGGTACAGAGGTACACCTCCCACAGCAAGAGAACAAAAGTAAGAAAAGTCATTACACCACGGGACGCAGAGGAATCATTCAGCCATTCACTCACTGGAATATCATATGGTGTATTATAAAAGGCATTTAGTATCTACTTGTAGCAGAGAGTGAGGAGTCGTTAAATTCCAACAGAATTCGAAGCAGGGGTCAAAGAAACAACGATAGCAACAAGAGCACCTGGGGAAAGGATGAAATGAAAGAACATGATTAGTAGCCCACCATGAAGATTAAATAAAGAAATCATGCATTAAGGAGCCTTATGACTAACAAAACCAGATTTACCTGGTTAGCTGGGCTATATCCCTCTCGCTGCCTAAAAATATCCAAGTAAGAGTGTTAGAATTAAATCGATGGGTAATGAGACATATCCGTAGAGTAATAAAAAGATCTACCTTTCTAGCTGTAAGTTTAACATAAAATACATAATCGAACACTGTTCATATCTCCAGAGATAGGTGCAAGGGAGGGATTTCGGGTACATTAAAAGTAGATAAAAAGACGAAATGCTCATATTAAAACAACAGTCACAGTAAAAGAATTCAAGAGAATCTAATAGGATCCGAGAACAGAACTGCTAACAGAACAGAAGTTTACCGGCTATTCTGTGAAGGTGGAGGTTCGGAAGTTGCTGAGGGTGTAAGGTGGAAGCCGGGCAGTGAGATTGAATTGGCAGGCGCTGAAACGGAACGAAGGCAGTTGAGGGAAAACATATGAAGACCGAGCTAGGACAAATGCATTTAAGCACAGCTTTTGCTGTCAGGTTTCAGCATTAAGGAGACACATGGCGAGCTATAATGAGGGAGAAGTCACAACGAACCAGACGTATGGCCATATTTAACGCTGCAACAAGCGACCATTGATTCCATATCTCGGCGATTTCTCGGATTTTGGAACGGTGAGATGGTAAGAGGGTGAGAGGCGTTGCTGTCACGTTTCACCATTATTTTAGCATTAAGGAGACGTATGTCGAGTTGCAATGAGGGAGAAAGCATCTAATCAACATAATATTATCCATATTTTCCATATCTCAGCAATTAATTTGCAGACTACGAGCTTCTAAATTTTGAAACTGTGAGGTGGCAAGAGTCAACAATTAATTTTCAGACTGCGAGCTAGTAAATTTTGAAACTGTGAGCTGGTAAGAGGAGGACGTGCCAAATGTCAAATTTTCACTGGCTGGAAGGGCGATGAGAAAGCCCTCTCATTGGCTCTAGTGAATAGTGACATTCAACAAAAGCCAGCAAAGGGAACGCCTTTCGGCGTAATTATTTGAATTTGGAAGCTCATCGAAACCTGAAATTTGAATTTATTTAACTCCCACACCGATTTATTTACATTTGTTGCTTCTTTCAATGGGAAGAGACGACATTCTCCAATATCTGTTGGGAAAGGGGATATTCATTTTCTATAGTCATGCCTAGAATGTGCAGCAGAAGGTTGTCAATCCCTCTAAGTAAGTTTTTTTATGAAGTTGTGGAAGAGTCACATATCGACTTGTTTCTGATTTACAACACGCTAGTAAGAAAGGCAGTGTGTTGGATTTGTATAATATTTTGCAACGATTTACATTTAGTACTATTTGCAGCGTTGTGTTAGGAGTCAATCTAGAGTGTCTGCAGCTGTCTCTTCCCGTGTTGAATATATCCCTCACTTTCAACACTGCAACGAAACTGAGTTCTTAGAAGTCCTGTGCACATGTCGAGATGCTTCTTACTCAACAATGTATTTTTTATCATTTTATACAACTATTAGGAAAATCTATAAACCATTGTCGAAAAAATCTCACATAGTTGTTAAATTGTATGAAACAAAATCTACCAAGAATTCACAAAAGAATAATTAGTTTTGCTATTCAATATCCCATAACATAATATTAGAGCACAAATTGATAATTATATATTTCAAATCCTCGTTTCTTTCTCTTCTGGGAACTCATTTCCATTTTTGCACGATCCTTTTCAAAAGACTTGGTTGCAGAGTATAACATCCATCTGATGTGAATCGTCATTACTTGATTTGAATCTGTATTTTCTTTTTATAATTTATATTTGAATTTGGGTTACTCTAGAATCTATCTCACATCACAAAAATTGTTCTGGTTCATCTTCTCATTTTACTGAACTAGGGCTTTTGATTGATATGATTTTAAGAAATCATATTTTATCTTGGCGTCCTCATCATTTTGTTTCATGATAAATTTAATAATTAAATTGCTTTCTTCAACCTATATTAAATTTCAATGAATTCATAGTGAGTTTTAAAAATTTAAAATCATATTCAAAAGAAAGCTTAGTCCAAAGGGGAAAACCTGAGTTTTAAATATATGAATGGTTTTACCAAGCTTTAGTATTTCTACTCTGGTTGTACTTACATATTGGTAATTTTATTTTATTAGTTTTATATTTTGGTTAATGTTTTTTAATAGATCCTAGGTTTGACTAGTTTAACTATGGTGAATGTTGATTATCATTTTTAAAAAACTAAATTATATTTAAAAAATTTAATTACAAATAAAAAAAATTGAATCTTTTTTTAATTCACAATAACAAAGTAAATTTTCACTTAGAATAATTCACAATAACAAAGTACCCTATCATAAATTCATTTGAAAGCCTTAATTTTGGGCTAAAAATATTTTTCATTTATAGAATAGATGTTTGGAGGCTGGTTCATAATAATGCAAGAGGAAAGTATTTTATTTGAAAATTTTAGATTAAAATTAAAATTTAAAATAAAATAAAAGTTGTTAATATTATAATTTGAATTGGTTGATAAGGGTTTTGATTTTCAATTTTTTATAATTTAATTTATTGTAACAGAATAAATCAATTATATATAAATATATGAATGAGAAATATTACAACGCTTAAAGAAGTTTTTGACAATAACCTATATAGTTTTTTACCTTTTTTTGCCACTTATTTTAAGGTCATGTTGTAAATTAGTGGATGCCAATTTATAATTAATATTTTTGAATGTGATGATTATTAGAAAATGAATAATTTTATTTAATAAAAAAAAATTAATTCCAATTCCATAAAATTGATATTTCATATATATTATTCATATTCTTGGAAAGCTATGGCTTGACCTATGGCTTGAGGAGTCGCGAGGCATCCATATAATCCATCTCCATCTAATCAATGCATCTAATCTACATCCATATAATTTGTCAAAGTCACTCTGGGATTACACCTTAAGCTGAATGGATTTCATAGCATGTCTCTTCTCACTAGCACATGGCACAACCGCCCCTTGAGGTTTGATCCTATTTTCAAAGTCACAACCACCCCCAATGAGCTTTGATCCTGTTGAGCATGTCTCCTCTCACTAGCACATGGCACAATCGCCCCGTGAGGTTTGATCCTGCTTTCAAAGTCGGGACCACCCCCAATGAGGTTTGATCCTGCTGAGCATGTCTCCTCTCACTAGCACATGGCACAACCGCCCCATGAGGTTTGATCATGTTTTCAAAGTCACAAACACCCCCAATGAGGTTTAATCCTGCTGTCAAAGTCTCATGGGCCTATTGTCAAAGTCACCCGGGGATCCTACTGTCAAAATCACCCAAGGATCACACCTTAAGCTAAGTGGATTTTATAACATGTCTCCTCTCCCTAGCACATGGCACAACCACCCCCCATGAGGTTTGATCCTGTTGTCAAAATCACAAACACCCCCTTGAGGTTTGATCCTATTGTCAAAGTCACCCAGGGTGAGTGATCGCACCTTAAGCTGAATGGATTTTATAGAATGTATCCTCTCCCTAGCATATGACATGACCACCCCCCATGAGGTTTGATCCTGGGTAACCTTGCTAAGGAGACCCATCCTCAACTGGTTGTGCTAGTGAGACTTGACTAGATTCTTCAATTTTTAAAATGATTGATTTTTAGAATTAATAATGTCTTTAATTAAAATAGCATATATAATCATTTTTCCTGGAAGTGGTTTTTCTTGAGTGAAAGAGTTAAAATAATGGTTTCCATTAAGTATTATAATGACATTGTTTTAAATCGTATACCAACATAAGTATTTCTTAAAATTGGATTTACCATGTATTTAGAGGTGTCAATCATAGGAGGTGTATACCATTTTTATATTGCAAAAATTTAAGGAAATTTTTATATTAAGAGGCATGTGATCTCTCTTGGTACATGAAAGTTTCAAAGTTAAGATGGATTCATATTGATTTATTTGAAAATGGCTATTAAAATATCATTAAAAGCTATGTGAAAAAAAACATCAACAATTTAGAACCTTTTCTATTAAAAGTTCACTCAAATGAACCAATCTTAGAACACACTCAATCTACATGGCTAAACTAAGTAGCTTGAAAATATGAAACAATATCAATAAAAAAATTGAAAATAATTTGATAAATAATTTTATGTAAACACGTTTAAGAAAGGAAATACTTTTTTTGAATTGGGATTACTTGTAGTCTCAATGTTCCCAAGAATGACCTTTAAGATAATGGAAATAAAATAATAAATAATTTTAGGTAAACAAATTTAAAAAAATTAACCCCTCTTCGAAATTGGGATTAGTTGTGATGTGAATATTCTCTACTTTCTATGTTATTTTTTGGATATACACTTTCTATGTAATGTTTTTGATATATGTCATGTTGAGCATGATTATTATATAGAGATATCCATATGCTTATTGCTTTCCATTATTGCAATATAGTGGTTTTTATGTTTCTATATTGTATATATCTTTTTCAACTATTTCTTTGTGAGTTTGTGTATATATATTATAAGATGTTTGTAAACTTTCTTTGCATTCTTTCTATTTTGTAATAATTTAATTTCAGTGTTTTCATAGTATTTTATTAATGTTTTAATAGTCTCATATTAATTTTTTCATTTTTGTTTAAAAAATTCCAAGTTTTAAGTGGGAAGCATTCACCGCTGCTTTGCACGATAACATGTTGAAGAGATCCAGTGAACATAAGTAAATTGTTACCAGATATGATTACATTCCTCCTTTTTGTTGTAGTTGATTCTATTAAAAAAAAATTAGTGAGATGCCACACCAATGGCTATTGAGTTATTGCAACGGTGATAAGTGAGTTGCCGCAACGGCCACCTAAGTTTCCACAACGGGTGAAGCAACAAAAACTTGCTAGGTCATCATTATGGAAACTTGCTTGTCACTGTTTTAGAAACTCTCTGGTCACCAATGCAGCAACTCGTGAGTTGCCACAATGATGACAACTCTCCACGAGCATGAGTCATGCACTGTTGCGAAAATTCATTGGTAAAATGGTGACCAATGAGTTGCCACAAAGGTGACAAGCGAGTTGTTGCAATGGTGACAAGTGAGTTGCCACTGGTCGCCATAGTAGTAACTCGTTGGCCACCATGCATCATGCACCATTGTGGCAACTCGTTGGTCATACTAGCCACCATATTTTCATGTTTCATAGCCTTGGAGCATGAAATTATGTAAGAGAAGCATGAATCATTAGACTTTGAAGTTGCTGCAATGGTGACAAGGGAGTTTCCACAATGCAGACCTAATGAGTAGTTGGTTCACCCGTTGCAACAAATCATTAGGTGGTCGTTCCATCAACTCACTGGTCACTGTTGCAGCAACTCAATGGTCATCGTTGTGCCAACCCACTGAATTTTTTTTAACAAATTCAACGACAACAAAAAAGATGAATGTAAGAATATCTAGTAAGAATTTTCCTTTTCTCACTTGATTTTTTCAATATGTTTCCCTGCAAACCAGCTGTGAATGCTGCCCACTTGAAACCTTCAAATTTTTTAACAAAAATGAGAAAATTAATAAGAAACTATCAAAACATTAATAAGAGACTATCAAAACATTGAAATTAAATTATTAAAAAATATAATTAATCCAAAGAAATATTAAAAACATCTTATAATATATATACACAAAATCATAAAGAAATAGTTGAAAAACAAATATACAATATAGAAACATAAAAACCACTATATTGCAATAATGGAAAGCAATAATCATAAGGATCTCTCTATATAAGAATCATGCTCAACATCACATATATCCAAAACATAATATAAAAAGTAGCGAGTAGAATTGTGTTTATGATTACACACCTAGTAGAATAGGTTAGACTTATTCATTCACATTTATGTGGGTATTATTCAAGAGCTTGCAAGCATAAGAAAAAATAGAAATAGATACTTGATGTCTAACTTCAATTGCCTAATGATGTAGAGAAAATAGAAAAGGTTTATGATTACACACCTAGTAGTATAGGTTAGACTTATTCATTGACATTTATGTGGGAATTATTCAAGAGCTTGCAAGCATAAGAAAAAATAGAAATAGATACTTGATTTCTAACTTCAATTGACTAATGATGTAGAGAAAATAGAAAAGGTGACCCTTAGAGCGAACTAACATGTTATTGAAGCCAAATAATACTTAGAGCTCTCAAGAATATTCACACAACGAGTAATCCCAATTTCAAAGAGGTGTTTTCTTTTTTAAATTTGTTTACATAAAATTATATATCAACTTATTTCTATTATCATAAAGGTTATTCTTGGGAACATTGAGACTACAAGTAATCCCAATTTGAAAAAGGTATTTCCTTTCTTAAATTTGTTTACCTAAAATTATTTATCAGTTTATTTTCAATTTTTTTATTTTTCATATTTTCAAGCTATTTAGTTCATCCATGTAGATTGAGTGTGTTCTAAGATTGGTCCATTTGAGTAAAGTTTTAATAGAAGAGGTTCTAAATTGTTGTTTCTTTTTTGGATAGTTTTTAATGATATTTTAATATGCATTTTCAAATAAATCAATATGAATAGATGTTAACTTTGAAATTTTCATGTACCAAGAGGGATCACATGCCTCTTGATATAAAAATTTCCTTAAATTTTTGCAATATAAAAATGGTATACATCTCCTATGATTGATACCTCTAAATTCATGATAAATTCAAATTTAAGAGGGATCTATGTTGGCATACCATTTAAAAGAATGTCATTATAATATTTAATGGAAACCATTATTTTAACTCTTTCATTCAAGAAAATCCACTTGAATTAAAGCCATATTATTAATTTTAAAAAATTAATCATTTTAAAAATTGAAGAATATTTATGTACCCTAGCTTTTCAAGAAAATGAATATTAAATATGAAATATCAATTTTCTGGAATTGGAATTAATTATTTTTTTATTAATTAAAATTATTCATTTCATAATAATCATCACATTCAACAATATGAGTTATAAATTGATATCAGCTAATTTACAACATGACCTTAAAATAAGTGGCAAAAAAATGTTAAAAAACCTTATAGGTTGTTGTCAAAAACTTCTTTAACTATTGTAATATTTCTCATATATATATATATATATATATATATATATATATATATATATATATACATTGTGTGTGTGTGTGTGTGTGTGATTTATTTTGTTAAAATAAGTTAAACTATTAAAAAAATCAAAATCAAAACCCTTATCAACCAACTCAAACTATAATACTAACATTTTTTTCAATTTTAATTTAGAATTTTTAAATAAACCACTCTCCTCTTTCATTACTATGAATCATCCTCTAAACATCTATTCTATAAATGAAAAATGTTTTCACCCAAAATAAATAATTTCAAATGAATTTATGATAAGGTACTTTGTTATTGTAAATTATTCCCACTAAAAATTAACTTGAGAAATTTTATTTTATTATTGTGAATTATTCTACTTAATTGAAAAAAGATTCAATTCTTTTTAACTTTGTCTATTTTCTTTTTATTTGTAATTAAATTATTTAATTATAATTTAGTTGTTAAAAACTAGTAATCAACATTCCCCACCATTAAACTAATCAAACTAGTATATATTGGGATCTATTTAAAAAACATTAACCAAAATATGAGACATATAATAAAATTAACAAAATAATCTTTAGACTAAACTCATATTTACCAATATATAAGTACAACAGGAAAAGAAATATCCAAAACTCAGTATTTCCCCTTTAGACTAAACTTTCTTGTAAATATAATTTTAGATTTTTGAAACTCACTATGAATTCATTGATAAATTGGGGAAAATAGTCTACATTTCCATCCTTAAGTTCTCATCTAATTATTAAGTTTATCATGAATCAAAATGGTAAAGACCCCCAACTAAAGTATGATTTATTGAAATCATATCAATGAGAAGCCAACTCTCGTTCAGTAATATGAGAAGATAAACAACAATTTTGTGATGTAAGAGAGACTCTAGAGTAACACAAACCCAAATATAAATTATAATAAAATAATACAGATTCAAATCAAGTAATGTTGATTAAGATAAGATGAATTCTATACTCTGCAACCAAGTGGTTTGGAAAGGATCGTGAAAAAATGGAAATGGGTTTCAAGAAGAGCTTATATATAGAAGAATATAATTATCAATTTGTGCTCTGATAATATGTTATGGGATATTAAATAACAAAAAGAATCTTTCTTTTGGGATTTTTTTGGTAGAGTTTGTTTCTTACACTTTAACAACCATTCGAGATTTTCCTAACAACGATTTATAGATTTTCCTAATGGCTGTATAAAAAGATAAAAAGTACATTGTTGAGTAAGAAGAATTTCGATAGGTGCAGAGGACCTCTAAGAACTCAGTTTCATTGATGTGTTGAAGGTGAGGGATATATTTAACATGGGAAGAGATAGCTCCAGGCACTTTGGATTGACTCCTAACACAACCCTGCAAATAATATTAAATGTAAATCATTGCAAAATATTATGAAAGTACAACACACTGCCTTTCTCACTAGCATGTTGTAAATTAGAAACAAGTCGATATGTGACTCTTCCACAACTTCATAAAAAAATTACTTAGAGAGAGGGATTGATAACCTTCCACGGCACATTCCAGGCATGACTATAGAAAATGAATATCCCCTTTCCCAACAGATGTTGGAGAATGTTGTCTCTTCCCATTGAAAGAAGCAACAAATGTTAATAGATCGGCGTCGGAGTTATATAAATTCAAATTTAAAATTCAAATCATTGTATATACAGAGAAGAGTTGTATAAACTGTATAGACGAAGCTACTAGTGGACGGTAATAGTAAGCTGCTAGCAGACAGAGACAGAGTTACTAACTGGAGAAATGTTTGTTGATACGATGGGGCCCATGGGTCCATCCGTTGGTGGAGTAGTCTACTAGAGGATCCTGCCCGTGATAAGTCGACGCGTAACTCGAGGGGAAAAACGTCGACTCGTTAGCTTACTCCTTCTGAAAGTTTTGTTTGACAACAAAGTTACGGCCAACACGTTTTCCACCTTTTTTCAGAAGAAAAAACCCTAGTTTATATTGAGTACTAGATCATTTACAAAACTTAGAAACATTTAAGTATCTTATGATTTCATCCCATAGTACTAAATAGTAACTTTGTTCTTCACTATATATTAAAATAAAAACTGACCTGCTACTATCGATAGACTTTTATTGTAGTATTTGATACAGAGGTAAAACTATGGACTAGTACAAATTTTTATAATCCATATTCCTTTCACAAAATACAAAAAACCCCAGCAGGAAACATCTTCAGTTCTTTTGTGTCCTCCATACCCCCTTCTCAGGAAAGTGGCACTGTTGTATGAAAAACTAGAAACATAAAACTATGAAAATGTTTAGAATTATTGCTTGATAACCTGCATTGAAGAATTTTATCTTAGGTTTTGCTCCAACTCCAGATGCATTAGTTAATTAGTAGTGCATTTCTCCAAATACTCCGTTTAACTCTTTCTTTGAGAACCTGTCCCCCTGGGAGTTTTTTTCTCTATAGATGTGTCTAAAATGGATAGTTGAGAAAGTATTTTTTAATTCTTTGATGCACTACAACCATGCTATTAGATGCCTAGAGAAAAACCACGAGAAACTTTGAATATCCAAAAACCCATAAATTTTCTATATATAACTGAGTAGCGAACCATAATAATCCCCATAAAACCAAAACTTCTGCTATCATATTAGTCCAGACCCCACCATAGTCCCCATAAGGCCAGAACACATTTTCCCCATTATCTCTCGGCCACTGATGATCCTGATCACTTGATGACACAACTTAATCACAAATTGATGATGCTCCCACCATCACTTGGTGACGCAGCCTAAATGACACCATATTTATATCCGCCATATGGCTATGGAGTTACCATTTTGTGATCATCAATAGATGATCTATCTATCGGCAATGTACATTTGATCATGTAACATACGCTTTACAATTTTTTCTTCCACATTTGTACGCATCTTTTTCTGGTTAACAAATTAAAATTAATGGCCGTTGTATTACATGACTGTAGGAATGTTGTGTGTGTGTTTTTTTTGGGAAGCTTACCTTTGATTCTACTTTGTGGCAATCGTCATTGGAGTTATGTAGACGATGATCAATGCTGAAGAGAAGCCACCCACCCCACCTCCATCCAATTATTTCCACGATCATTGCAACATGGAGCAAAAAGAATGTTTGGATAATTGCACAATCCTTTACCATTTTGCCTCAAATGATCTCCACAAGTTCTCAATCTTTCATTAAGTTTTTGGCAGGTGTAACGTTATCAAATTGATTCAAGTAAGTTGCAACAATATCTTTTTGAATACTTTCCCATTTTATTATATGAACCCAACTTCACTTCAGATTTCCCTTTCCATAATTCTGAATTTTTTTAACCCCTGATATATATGATGCACATACTTATAACTCTTCATAAACCATGTCAACAGAAAATATCTTGAACATAAACCTTACAAGGATTGTGTTTGAAATCAGATGATTTTATGATGATTTATTTTACTGCAATTTCTATTAATCTGGAATATACAACAAACAAATAAGAGATAAAATGGATATATGTTTTTATTTTATACATCAACCCTTCTTTACATCTTCTAAGTGTTGGAATTTCTGAGTATTCCAAAACACACAGAGGAATAAAAATAATTCCTCCTCTAAACACAGAGATTAAAAAAACTTACTGGACAGAGATGGCACACGAGAAACTATTTCATTCAACTTAAAATCTATTACAAATTGATTCTTCCTCTTCCAGATGGATTACAAAATGGAACTGCTTCAAACACAGTGTCCTCAAATTTCCTCTATGTCTCTTACAAAAAAAAAAATTCACACACAGTGCTTTAAGTATCACTCTCTGTCTTTTTAACATAGAGTCACAATACTTTGTTTTTCCTCATTCTCTGTCACTTTTGCCTCTGCTGTTTTTTTTTAATAATACACATAGTCACATATATATATTCAACCTTCGGGCTTTTCTTCTTTTTATATGACACTCTGTTTTGTGTTTTACACAGTCCCTTTGTTTTTAACATACTACAACATTCGAGCCTTTTTCAAAATACATTACAAACCCCCCCTTTTTTTTAAAAGAAAATTAAAACAAATATATATATATATATATATATATATATATATATATATATTTAGAAACTTTCTAAGTTTATAATATATATATTTAAGAATTATACATATATTTTGAAACAAAAAACATATGCCGTGACCTTTCAAACAATAAGACTTTAAATTTTAAACTTAAGGTTTTTCACATATGACCTATCGCGGATTCCAAAACTGAAATTACACTGCGTTGAATAAATTTATCACATACCAAAATTTCCCATACTGATTGGGCATCAAAGCTGCGCGATCGCCTTTCTATTGGTCACTCGTAGGACCCATCGGACTTCAAACCATAAACTAAATTCTATTCCATGAAATTATCGCATACCAACCGGCTACAGTGACGTCAGTTCAATAGACGCACGATGAAAATTAAATCGGGTTAATAAACTATATCGGGTCCAGAGGGAGGCTTGGTTGGCTGGACCTTATTTCTACGTGATCGCCTCCAGATTGGATGATGGTTACAGTGTTGGCGGTGGTGGGGTCAATATTCATTCAAATCAATTCAACGAGCATGGGTATTGGCAGTTGGTGAATGTTTTAATTACTGTGGTTGCAGTGATTTAATGCAGGAATGGGAAGGATCATAAACAATTATGTACAGAGGTATGGCTACGACCTTAAAATAAATTGGATTTGCAGGTTTGATGGTGTGTAATTTTGAACAAAAAGAACTCCTACGCTACTGTCCTTTTGGTCCTCCTGCACGGTGCAGTTGCAGTTTAAATATTTCAACACTCCCCCTTAAACTCAAGTGTTGGTATCTCTTGCATACCTAAACATTTCCTTAAATAATTAAAACTTTTCTACCCCAATGGTTTTGTTAAAATTTCTGCAAACTGATCGTCTGTTCTACAGTGCTTCAGAAAAATTTCACCATTATTCACTAGTTCCCTGATGTAGTGATACTTAGCATCAATGTGTTTCATTCTTTTATACAACACTGAATTCGTTGACAATGATATAGTTGAGCTATTGTCACAATAAATTGTTGTGCCTTTTACCTATTCATGAAACAAACTCCTCAACAATCTTTTCATCCAAACTGCTCGACATGTTGTTGTTGTAACTGCCACATACTCTGCCTCTGCAGTAGATAAAGCCACAATTGGTTGTTTTTTAGAAGCCCATGAAATGGCTCCTAAACCCATTTGAAAAACATAACCAGATGTATTTTTTCGGTCATCTATACTTCCATCCCAATCACTGTCAGCATATCCAATCAATTCAGAATTTTCTGAACCGGTATATAAAATTCCATACCTCTTTTTTCCTTTCACATACCTCAGAATTCTTTTTGCTGCTTCCCAATGTGCCTGCTTTGTCCTCTCCATAAATATGGAAATTAAACTCATAGCATGCATAATATCCGACCTAGTTGCAGTCAAATACATGAGGCTGCCAACTATGCTTTTGTAAAAAATAGGATCAAAATCCTTGTTTTTGTCCTCTTTGCTGAGCTTCAATCCCATCACTATAGGAGTAATTGCTGCCTTGCAATCCTGCATATTAAATATTTCCAAAACTTCATTTACATATTTGTCTTGAGAGATAAAAATATTTTTTCATTTTTCTCTACTCCTGTTCCTAAGAAGTATTTTAGCAATCCCATATTAGTCATCTCAAATTCATCCTTCATGACTGATTTAAAATTTTCAATTAGGTAAGCGTCATTACCTGTAAAGATCACATCATTAACATATAAAACAACAATCAACATCTTACCATATTTCTCTTTGATGTATAATGTGGGTTCTCCTTCACATTTCTCAAAACCATTTTCAAGTAGATAGGCATCTATCCTATTGTACCATGCTCTTGGTGCTTGTTTCAGCCTATAAAGAGCTTTCTTCAATCTGCAAAATTTGTGCTCTTGGCCTGCTTTCTCATAGCCCAGAGGTTGTTCAACATAAACCTCTTCCATCAATACTCCATTTAGGAATGCTGATTTCACATCCATTTGGTTAACCTTCCACTTGTGTTGTGCTGCTATGGACAACACGGCTCTCACTGTTTCCATTCTTGCAACCGGTGCAAAAGTTTCTTAATAATCTCTTCCTTGTTGCTGCTTGTAGCCTTTGACAACAGGTCTGGCCTTGTGCCTTTCAATCTTTCCTTTAACATTTCTTTTTTTTTTATAAACCCATTTAACTCCAATGACTTCCTTACCTTTTGGGAGATCAACCAATTCCCATGTTTTATTTTTGTCTATGGCCTTCATTTCTTCATCCATATCATCTATCCATTTCTTATATTTTACTACTTCTTCAAAATGAATAGGATCATCAACATGAAAATATAATGCAAATAAATATTTCATACCTTCATTTGATGCCTCTTTCTCATAAATATCATTCAAATTTCCGAATCTGGTTCATCTTTCACTTGGTGTACTTGTGCTTGTAGAAGCACTCAAATCTTCTCCTTGTGGTGTGCTCGGAGAAGCATGGTTATCACTTCTCAAGGGTGTTCTCATATGTCCCTTGTTGTCCTTGTGTTGGTGGAGGTGGTGCTGCTAATGAGGGATGTATATCAGCCATCTCTTCCTCATTATCATCATGAGACAAACAACCCTTCACATTGACTGTTTTCTCAATGCTTCCATCCCAAGATTCTTCCTCAATGAACTGCACATCTCTTCTTATAACAAACTTCTTGGTGGATGGGTTATATAACCTATATGTCTTTGATTCTTCACTATATCCAATAAATATGCAATTCTCCCCCTTAATGTCCAACTTCTTCCTTAGCTGATCTGGAATGTGTGCATAAGCGACACAACCAAAAACTCTCATGTGGGTGACACCTTGTTTTATGCCACTCCATGCTTCTTCCAGAACTTTGTTCATTACATCTTTGGTTGGGCATCTATTCAAGATGTGTGTTGCAAAATGTACAGCTTCAGCCCAATACTCTTTTGAAAAATGTTTTGCCTTCAACATACTTCTTACCATATCCATGATCGTCCTATTTTTCCTTTTAGCAACTCCATTTTGCTGTGGTGTGTGCCTTGCTGCAAATTGTTTGTGTATGCCATTTTCTCTACAAAAAGGTATAAATTATTTGGAGATATACTCACCTCCTCTATCAGTTCTTAAAACTTTGATATGCTGCCCACTTTGGTTCTCAACAAGTGCCTTAAAGTTGAAAAATTTCTCAAACACTTCACTTTTATATTTCAAGAAATAAACCCAATTTTTCGTTGTGTAATCATCAATAAAAGTCAGCATATAGTGGTTGCTTGCTAGTGATGGTGTTTGCATTGGTCCACATAAATCTGAATGGACAATTTCTAAGGGTGCCTTTGCCCTTATGCTCTTTCTTGGTGGAAATATTTCTTTGTCTTGTTTTCCCAAGATGCAGCCTTCACATAGGTTGTCCGGTTTCTCAATCAATGGTAATCCCTTTACCATTCCTTTCCTATGCAAAAAATTCAGACCTCCAAAGTTGATATGTCCAAATCTCAAATGCCATAACCAATTTTCATCCTCTGCTTCTCTTTGGAATGTCTCTTGTGTCACTGTTGCCATTTCAACTCCTTTCTTCAAATCTACTCTCATCCTAAGAGGGAACATTATGTTGCTTGTCATCTTCACTTGTGCAATGCATTACTTGCTTGGTGGTTTATCTATGATGGTGCATACATCATGTTCAAACAAAACATTGTACTCCTTTTGAATGAGTTGTCCAATGCTCAAGAGGTTACACTTCATACCAGGCACATAATATACATATGATATGGATCTTCCTTCTCCTTTCATTGTCAAAACGTTTATTCTTCCTTTTCCCATGACAGAGACCTTACTGTCTGTCCCTAATGTTACTTGAGACTTTACATTTTCATCTAACATGGAAAACATGGAAATGTTTCCAGTCATATGGTTGCTACATCCTGAATCTAGAAACCATATATCTTCATTCTTTTCTTCAACGATATTACATGCTAAAAACAAATTCTCTTGACTGATATTTTCTTTTATAAAATTAGCATTGGGTCTATTACCCATGTCACTCTGTTTTTCCTGTATTCATTAGCATAATGGCCATACTTCTTATAGTAATGACATTGGACTTGGGATTTAGCATACCTTTGTCCATGTGCTTGATTTTGTCCACATTGTTGGCTGCTGCCTTGGCCTTGGTTTTTTATTTTGATTGTTGCTGCTTACATGAGTATTTGCAGGGTTGTTTCTTCCTCCTCTATTTTGGCTTTTTCCTCTTCCTCTTCCTCTATAGTTTCCTCTGCCTTGACCTCTTCCTCTTCCAAAGGACATTTGGGTCTTTAAGGCATGCTCCAAAGATGAATTTTCTGTCCTACCCAATCTCTGTCCATGTGTTATAAATGATGCATGAAGTTAATCAAGAGTAAACTTTGAGAGATCCTTTGTCTCTTTAATGGTTGTGACTATCACATCAAACCTTGAGGGTAATCTTCTCAATAATTTCTCCACTATCCTTCTTCCTTCAAGTGTCTCTCTATGAGACCTTATCTGGGTAACCAACCCAATCACATGTGTGAAGAATGAGTCTATGTTAGCAAACTCTTTCATACAGAGAGTTTCAAAGTCTCTCCTCAACAGTTGTAGCTTTGTTGTCTTCACCTTCTCCATACCTTGATAGGTATTTTGGAGGGTATTCCATGCATCCTTAGACCTCTCAGCTGCTACTATCCTTGGAAACACACTTTCATGCACTGCTTGATAGAGATAGAAGAGGGATTTTGAGTCCTTCTTCATATTGCTCTTCAGAAAATTCTTCTCTGCCTGTGTTAAGGCACTAAAGGCATTTTCATCTGTTGGTTCTTCAAAACCATCTTTAACAAGCTCCCATAAGTCTTGAGAGGCAAATAAAGATCTCATGGTGATTGCTCAATAGTCATAGTTCCTCCCATTGAACTGTGGGAGTTGAGTATTTCCAATACTCATGCTTGTGTTGCCTCCTGCCATGACTAGCATAGTGAACTATGCTCTAAAATTGACTCTATTTTTTAAATAAACCTTCTCACTGCTTGAGAGTTAAACTCTGTCTTCAAAAATACTTCTCTGGACTGCACTTTTTAAACAAAAAACAAAACTTTGTTTTTGTAAAATATCTGGACTTTTTTGAGCCTTCACACTCCTAGATAACTGCTTCAACAACTCCTTCCTTCAGCTTCTTTGACAAACTTCAAAGAGCCTGGACGAACTCTTATACCATGTTAGAATTTCTGAGTATTCCATAACATAGAGAGGAATACAAATAATTCCTCCTATAAACACAGAGATTAAAAAAACTTGTTGGACAGAGATGGCACACAATAAACTATTTCATTAAAATTCAAAAATATTACAAACTGATTCTTCCTCTTCTAGAGGGATTACAAAATGGAACTGCTTCAAATATAGTGTCCTCAAATTTCCTCTCTGTCTCTTACAAAAAAAAATTTCACACACAGTGCTTCAAAGTTTCACTCTGTCTTTTTAACACAAAGTCACAATGCTCTGTTTTTCCGCACTCTCTGTCACTTTTGCCTCTACTGATTTTTTTTTATAATACACATAGTCACGTATATATTTCAGCCTTCAGGCTTTTTTTCTTTTTATATGACACTCTGTTTTTTGTTTTACATAGTCCCTTTTTTATTTTAAGATACTACAACATTCAGGCCCTTTTCAAAATACATTACAAACCTTTTTTTTTTTTTAAAGAAAATTAAAACAAAACTATTTCTATATATATATATATATATATTTAAGACTTATACATATATCTTCAAACAAAAAACATATGTCGTGACCTTTCAAACAATAAGACTTTAACTTTTAAACCTAAGGTTTTTAACATATGACCTATCACAGGTTCCAAAACTAAAACTAAACTGCATTGAATAAATTTATCGCATACCAAACTTGTGCATGCTGACTGGGCATCAAAGCTGCGCGATCACCTTTCTATTGGTCACTGGTAGGACCCACCGAACTTCAAACCACAAACTAAATTCTATTTCATGAAATTCTCGCATACCAACTGGCTACAACGACGTCAGTTCAATGGATGCATGATAAAAATTAAATCGGGTTAATAAACTCTTATCGGGTCCAAAGGGAGGCTTGGTTTACTGGACTTCATTTCTACGCGATCACCTTCGGATTGGCTGATGGTTGCAGTGCTGGTGGTGGTGGGATCAATATTCATTCAAATCAATTCAATGAGCGTGGGTAATGGCAGTTGGTAAATGTTTTAATTACTGTGGTTGCAGTGATTTAATGCACGAATGGCGAGGATCAGAAACAATTCTGTACAGAGGTATGGCTACAGCGTTAAAAGAAATTGGATTTGCAGGTTCGATGGTGTGTATGTTTGAACACAAAGAACTCCCGCGCTATTGTCCTTTTGGTCCTCCTGCACGGTGCAGTTGTAGTTTAAATATTTCAACACTCCCCCTTAAACTCAATTGCTGGATTCTCTTGCATAACCAAACATTTCCTTAAATAATTAAAATTTTTCTACCCCAATGTTTTTTTTAAATGTCTGCAAACTGCTCCTTTGTTCTGCAGTGCTTCAGAACTATTTCACCATTGTTCACTAGTTCCGTGATGTAGTGATACTTGGTATCAATGTGTTTCGTTCTTTTATGAAACACTGAATTCTTTGACAATGCTATAGCTGAGCTATTGTCACAATAAATTGTAGTGCCTTTTACTTGTTCATGACACAAACTCCTCAACATTCTTCTCATCCAAACTGCTTGACATGTTGTTGTTGTAGCTACCACATACTCTGCCTATGTAGTAGATAAAGCCACAATTGGCTGTTTTTTAGAAGCCCATGAAATGGCTCCTGAACCCATATGAAAAACATAACCAGATGTACTTTTCCAGTCATCTATACTTCCAGCCCAATCACTGTCAGTATATCCAATGAATTCAGAGTTTTCTGAAGTAGTGTATAAAATTCCATACTTCTTTGTTCCTTTCACATACCTCAGAATTCTTTTTGCTGCTTGTCAATGTGCCTCCTTTGGCCTCTCCATAAATCTGGAAATTAAACTCACAACATGCATAATATCCGACCTAATTGCAGTCAAATACATGAGGCTTCCAACTATGCTTTTGTACAAACTAGGATCAAAATCCTTGCTACTGTCCTCTTTGCTGAGTTTGAATCCCATCACTATAGGAGTAATTTTTGCCTTGCAATCCTGCATATTAAATATTTCCAAAAATTCATTTAAATATTTGGCTTGAGATATAAAAATATTTTTTTCATTTTTCTCTACTTCTATTCCTAAGAAGTATTTCAGCGATCCCATGTCAGTCATCTCAAATTCATCCTTCATGATTGATTTAAAATTCTCAATGAGGTAAGCATCATTACCTGTAAAGATCACATCATCAACATATAAAACAACAATCAGCATCTTACCATATTTCTCTTTGATGTATAATGTGGTTTCTCCTTCACATTTCTCAAAACCATTTTCCAGTAGATATGCATCTATCCTACTGTACCATGCTCTTGGTGCTTGTTTCAACCCATAAAGAGCTTTCTTCAATCTGCAAACTTTGTGCTCTTGGCATACTTTCTCATAGCCCGGAGGTTGTTCAACATAAACCTCTTCCATGAATACTCCATTTAGGAATGTTGATTTCACATCCATTTGGTAAACCTTCCACTTGTGTTGTGCTGCTATGGATAGCACGACTCTCACTGTTTCCATTCTTGCAACCGGTGCAAAAGTTTCTTCATAATCTCTTCCATGTTGTTGGTTGTAGCCTTTGACAACAAGTCTAGCCTTGTGCCTTTCAATCTTACCTTCAACATTGCTCTTGGTTTTATAAACCCATTTAACTCCAATGACTTCCTTACCTTTTGGGAGATCAACCAATTCCCATGTTTTATTTTTGTCTATGGAATTCATTTCTTCATCCATAGCATCTATCCATTTCTTATCTTTTACTGCTTCTTCAAAATGAATAGGATCATCAACATGACAATATAATGCAAATAAAGAGTTCATACCTTCATTTCCCGCCTCTTGCTCGTAAATATCATTCAAATTTCTGAATTTGGTTCCTCTTTCACTTGGTGTACTTGTGCTTGTAGAAGCACTCAAATTTGCTCCTTGTGGTGTGCTTGGAGAAGCACGATAATCACTTCTCAAGGGTGTTCTCATACCTACTTGAGGTGTCCCTTGTTGTCCTTGTGTTGGTGGAGATGGTGCTGCTAATGAGGGATGTATATCAACCATCTCTTCCTCATTATCATCATGAGACAAATAGCCCTTCACATTGACTGTTTTCTCAATGCTTCCATCCCAAGCTTATTCCTTAGTGAACTGCACATCTCTGCTTATAACAAACTTCTTGGTGGATGGGTTATACAACCTATATGCCTTTGATTCTTCACTATATCCAATAAATATGCACTTCTCCCCCTTACTGTCCAACTTCTTCCTTAGCTGATCTGGAATGTGTGCATAAGCCACACAACCAAAAACTCTCATGTGGGTGACACCTTGTTTTATGCCACTCCATGTTTCTTCCAGAACTCTGTTCATTATATCTTTGGTTGGGCATCTATTCAAGATATATGTTGCACAATGTACAACTTCATCCCAAAACTCATTTGACAAATGTTTTTCCTTTAGCATACTTCTTACCATATCCATGATGGTCATATTTTTTTCTTTCAGCAACTCCATTTTGCTACGGTGTATACCTTGCTGTAATTGTTTGTGTATGCCATTTTCTCTGCAAAAATGCAAAAATTATTAGGAGATATACTCACCTCCTCTATCAGTTCTTAAAACTTTGATATGCTGCCCACTTTTATATTTCAAGAAATAAACCCAAGTTTTTGTTGGAAATATGATGCAGAGTGTTGTCCTTGATGGCAACCCACTTGATAAAGATGATGGAAACCTACTTGATGAAAGTTGTACTTAATGGAAACTGACTTGATATACTAATTAATGATGTAAATCTGATGTGTCTACAGAGCAGCTCAGATGTAATGATGAAAGGAATTCCAGTATGTGCTAGACCAATGATGAAAAGTATGTATCTCAAGGCATACGCGGGTTTGTCTAGGAGAAGTAGCGTATGCACGCGGGAAAGTACGTGCCAAGTCGCGTATGCTCATTTTCACTCTAAAAATGTAAAACCAGGGGTTACTACCATGGTATTGACCCATTGTATTGAGCGCTGGGTTGTCTATTTGACCCCGTCCAGGAATACCATCGGAAGAGGTGTGGTTTTGGCTCATGGTATTGATAAAGGGTAAACCTATATAAGGAGAATAAAATCATTGTGCAAAGTGTGTGCATGTGTCTGGGCTTTAAATGGATACTTCACTCTGAAGTTTATTTGTATGGTTGAAATCTGTTCTTAATCAATAGATCTGAATCTATGATGTACCCATGAATATGATGAAGGTTCAAAATCTCTAGATCTAGAAATGATGAATCTCTAGGATGATCTGAAAAGAAGTATTGAAGACCTGGCGCAAATCTATTGAAGATATTGAAGAAATATAGGTAAGTCCATAGATCTGATCTGTTTTGCAAAGTTTATCTTTTATAGATCTATACACATGTTCGTTTCATGAAAAGCACGTATATACGCGGATCTATTTAAACAAAGAAGCGTATGGACTGTTAGGGTTTTACTGAAAAGTGCACAGATGTATACGCAGGTTGCCTTTATTAAAAGCACGTATATACGCGAGTTTGTTTGAAGAAAAGCGCGTATGCAATTTGAACTGTTGGTTGCTCAAAGCTGATTGAGATTCTGCACATCTATTCTGAAGTCTGGGTTATCTCTGATATTCTGGTTACAGTGGTTTCACTGTTCTGTTTGATGCTCTGGGAAAAGGACGTTTGCTGATAAGTGAAGGATTGTGTTGAAGCTGTTTTGAGATCCAGTTTGAAAGTAGATGAAAACGTGACGTTATAGTGGATCACGAGGTTTGATCTCGTCACAAATAGCTACGCCGGGAGAAATTTGGTGTTAATTACGGGGGTTGTTGCTCCCTTCCGGGAGAGAGAATTTGATGTTAGCTCGAATCTACCTTAGGTGAAATAAGTAAAACTCGAGGCAACATCAAACCAAACTTGGCTTTGTTCAGCCTCAAAGTGGAGGAAAACCTCTACAGGATTATCTTGGCAAAAGGTCTTCAAAGGGGATGAGATGACTTATAATGGATACTGATTTTAGGCTAGTAAATAGATAGGAAGGTTTGATTTAAACTTTTTGGGTTTTTGTTGGAGAAATGGGAAAAACAATTTTGGGCTCGGGGATGAGGCCAGATCTTTGCATAATTCGAGTTGGGGAAAGGTAGGCAGTAGTCTTGATGCTTTTTGATTATGTGTATGGATGGATCAGAATCACAAGGAGCTGAAGAGGGCAAGGGAGAATAGGGATCCTCTCCAAACTGGAAAAAACATATAAAACTAAACAAATTCAAAAGCAGAGCACTGGAATCAATGGATTCTACCTCATTTACTCATTCATTTAGTTTCAGAAGAAAAATGAAGGAATGGAATACATTAAACATTAAAGAACTTACAAATAACTGAGAGAACACACCATCAAAATTGAAAGCCATAAGAATTCCAACAGGTGCTGCAAAACCTCTGATCTTTCCTTAGCCAAAAATGTTGAGTGAATGTACAATAGAGTGCCCAACTATTCCCAAGAGTCCAACCAGTTTCAACCTCTGAAAATGACTGAGAAAATACATGATATATACTAGCCTAACCCCTTCCCATGCCTCTAGGGGTCGATCTCATGCTTCTAGGAGCAGTTTGAACCAATTTTAAACAAAGAGCTAAAATATAGGCATCCAAACAACTTGCCTCTATAAGCTAGGAAACTGATCCATTCACTTGATTTTCAGTTTTTATTGAATGAATCATCTAGAACAAGTAAATAAGTGCCAAATTTACATCATGTACACCAAATTACATCAAGAAAAACCAAAAATTACATCAAGAGATGAAACTAGTCAAAACTGGCCGAATTTCTGAGCTGGAAGGCAAAAATTTGGTCAAAATCCTCTATGCGCCGCGCGCTGAAACTCTATGCGTCGCGCTACTTTAAGCCTATTTTTGGGGCACTTTCCGGAGTGAAAATTGAGCTCATGATAGCTCGTTGGAAATCCCTGTATGTTGGCTAACCAACCTAAGTCGAATTTTTCAATTTGGAGCTCATTTGCCCCTCCAAAACTTCATTCTCCCATAAGTACTTCCTGCTGGTGCAAAAGGTGGCAGAAAGGTGGTTTTCATGGTGTTTTTGGCCCTTTTGATCATCCAAAACTTGGTGAAATGCTTCGGCCATTTCTGAGCATGTATAAATTACCATGAAAAATCCAAAAATACAAATTTTTGCTCCAGAAGGTGTCCCAATCATAAGCGCGCGTCGGGTCGCGCGACGCGTTGGGCGGAAAAACTTGTTTTGTGACCAAAATTTTCAAAAATGACAAAAAATTCTCCAAATTTGCTGAAATTCGGAGCGAACATCCCCTATCATGCCTCATGCTCAGCCAAGGAAACCTCAGCCAAGATCCGAAGTGGATCAGGCCTCTTTCGTCATTTCAGTGTTCTGCTCAACCTTCTCTTCAGGATCTTCATTTTTTCTCTGCAAACGTGCATGCGGGCTCAATAATGACCTTTCATATGACGGAGCATGTCTTTGTCTCTATTGGACTTTTCCAACAACTTCTCCAGATGAATTTTAACATGCATAAGGTTGGTCTCTCTCTCAATTGGTGTCATGTCACCAGGTCTCTTCCGGGCCAATTGTTGATCTTCACGGATTCGCCGCAGCTCTACAAGTGTGTGTTGATCCTCCAGCTGTTTGTTCCGCTACTCCAGGTACTTTATCACCCAATGTGCTCTCTGCAAATTCTATGTCAAAGTACCAATCTCAGCTCTCTGCTCCTGGATGACCTCCCTCAGTTTCGAGCTAGGAGAGCTCGCATCAACATCGATGAGTATAAAATCAGTGTCTCGGCCTCCTGAAGGGCCCTCATCGTGCATAGGCCTCTTGCCTCTGTCCTGAACCTGTACTTGTGTTGATGTCGAAGGCGAGACCCCTTCCACCCCGGGTGGAGATAGTACTCGCGCTGCTGATGAAGTCAATGAGACCCCTTCCACCCCGGGTGGAGATAGTACTCGTCGTGTCGCTGCAAATAAGGCTCTATGGCCTCGCTGATATGTCACATACACTGAAGCATTGATATGCTCAGTTTCAGGAATATAAAACTGGTGTGAAGGCTCTCCCTCATCATGAGCTACCTCGGGAGGCGGCTGTGGCGCTGCAAAAAAGTCACGGGAGATGAAATCATCCCATGCGATGCCCTGTTGTGCGAGCTGATGTACCACCATGATTTTGATCAGCGCGTAATGATATATACATTTATGCTGCTGTGCTGGGGTCTTCTTCTGTACAATAAATGTCATCCGCTCTATGTTATGGTACATGAAGTATGGAATGCTCATCAACCGCACTCTCGTGAAGTGCATCAACAGCGGGATGTGATATGCGTACAAGCATGAAAAGCGCCTTTCACAACTGAAATAACGAATGATGAGTTTCATCGATGGTGCATACTCATCCTTCAGAAATCGGAATGGAAATACCCTGCTCAGCTGCCTCATATATCCAAGTCTGATATATGGCTCATAATAAGCTTTATCCAACTGCTGCCGCTTATTCCACTCTTCCCCGATGTTTGGTATCCCAATCGCCTCTGAAATGGTCTCTGATGACAAAGTAAAATCCACCCCAGCAAGTTTTACACGACCGTTATGCAAATGTAAGACAAATAGGTGAGCTAACTCATGATGATGCTGAGTTCTAGAAATCATCTCACAATAATGGAAACATGACTGACGCTTAAAACAATCCATTGCAAGCGGGCGAGCCTGCAGTTGGGTCAAAGAAGTGGGCTCGTCCCTGACATGCCTGCCACTTTTGCCACTTTTGTGAGACCTCCTTGGCACATTAACCTCTGTAGATGAATCACTGTCCTGCTCATACCCCTGCTCATAAGGTGAATCTATCTCTGACATGGTGCTAAAAGTATGAAAAATATATGCTGATATGATAATGATGAAAACAAGAATTCAGTGTATGCTCTAATCCCAAATGTGTCACATATGTATCAAGGTGCTATAGGAAAACCATAATGAGGAAAGTACTGTCAAGTGTGAGGACAGCCACTGTTTGAGGGATTTAGGAATATGGACAATTACAAGTGATATAGGAAAACAGTGATAGTGAGGGGGGTATTTTTGGGAATGGGAATGGGTGAAATGACAAAATGTAAGTGAAATCTAAGGCATAATCCTTGAATGTTGTGGAAATTAAAATTTTGTCAATGGAGGGAAGGGATAACAAGTGATAAATTTAGAGTTTTACCACATGGGAACAAAAGGGAATGAAGGATGTGAAATAATGGTATAACAATGGGACTGTGGTATAATAACAGTGATCACAGCAGTCAGGAAAATGATATAATGATAGCAGTGATAAAAGCATACATAACAATGGCATAAGAGTGTTTTGGCAAATGTAAGTTTTGACACCAATTTCAAATGACAATCATCACTCCTCAAACCCTATGGAGCAGATTTCGAAGTGGACATAGGGTTAAGTTTTGCACCATTCAAACACTAATATCTTTGCTTCAAAACCATAGCACCATAGCCCAAAATCATCATACAGGCTTTGACAAACTTACTTGGAGGCGAAAGAGCCGATTTGAAACGAATTTTGGTGAAGGAGGGTAATTTTCCGGCCTTAGAGCTCTATGCGCCGCGCGCAAACCCAGTGCGCCGCTGCCCTTGGGTGCGCCGTGCGCGTGTAAAAATGAACTGCTGGTTTTTGCCCAATGCACCGCGCACATTCTATGCGTCGCGCTCTGTTCCTATGCGCCGCGCGCACTGTCAACACACAGTCACGGCCCTTCAACACTGAAATTCGCTCTTCAACCTCCAAATTTGGCTTTGCTCTGAAAATTTGTGAATGTAATTTGACAAAAAAAATTTACATAGCCTTGGAACATATCTTGCAAGAGTTGGGTTTAATTTTTACTTCCTCCACAACCCACTTTGTAATGTTTTTCATTTGGCACTTTATCCTTTCATTGAACTTCTGTCTTTTGGCTTTTTCATTGATTTTCTGAGTTTGGACTGATGAAATCTGGTTGTTTTTGCAGGGATGTTGGCGTTTTGACTTCGGAAAAGACCAGAGGCTGCATTGAAAATTTTTTATGGTAGAAAAAATACGTGATTGTTACAAAAAATGTCCTCAGATGTGTTTGATGATGAAAATTTGAATTAATAACCTTTTCGAAACCATCCTCATGGCCTACGGGCATTTATTAAATATATCAAAAGACTGAACCCTAGACTCTAGAACTAAAAGACTCTTGTTGACCAAAATAATCATTTATAACCATGAATGACGTGAGCTGAACTTCGATGACTTTTGAGGAGTTTTAATTAGCCCAACAGGTACAAGCATGAGGGACTACAAGATGACCAAACCCTCTCGTCAGTCAATGGCATGCCCCTAGCGAAATGCAACGAAGTGAAGTGAGCGAGACACCTAAAAATGATATGCAAAAAGCGAAATGATCTCTGACGGAGGGCTATAAGGACCGACTCTAACATTGGCTCCAATGGGGATGGTGGATCCAAGGAGATGCCAAGAACGGCAGATCTCTGGAAGAGTTAGATAGTGCCTTCATCCATTGGGCGATGGAGTCATTATTTCAACAGATAACACAAAACCTTGGACACATTTATTGACTGAAAACTTGACTGAAACCTGACTGAAACCGACTCAACTTTAAAACTGAAATGACTGATAAAACTAACTTGACAAACTTCAAACCAACTAACCTCCTTCTTCAGAATTATAGCCTTCAGTTCGGGCCCCAGACCGAAGAAAAGAGATTAGTACACACTTGGGATGAAACAGAAGTAGAACGATATATACAATGACAATGAAATCAGTAGAAAATACTCAGAGATGGTATCGCTTGAGTAGCCGACCATTGATCGGCCCTCGAGGACAATCATCCCCGTTCATATCCTTGAGAAGAAAGGCGTTCTGACCACGATACACTGCAATCTTAAAAGGACCATTCCAAAGGTTTTCAAATTTTTCGTGCTTGCCTTTTTCCTCATTCCGAGCATCCCACTTCAGGACCACCTCATCCAATTGAAACTTATCTGCTTTCGCCTTCCTGTCATAAATCTTCTTAATGCGCTCCTGCAACTTGAATGTATTTTGAAAGACCTCCTCTCGTGTCTGCTGTAAATGAATCATCTGATTTATCCTTCGCTGCATGGGATCTTCCTCACTACCAGCTTCCTGAAGCAATTTGACTACCGGGACAGCAAGAGAAGTGGGAAACACTGTGTCTACTCCATACACCAACTCAAAGGGAGACATACCGATGGATTTTTTCTGACTTACCCTATCAGCCCAAAGTGCATTCACTAATTTCTTGTGCCAGCCTTTCTTATTTATTTCCAGCAATTTCTTAATGATATTTACCAAAGACTTATTTGAAGACTCCGCCAAGCCATTTCCTTGCGGATGGTAGGCAATCGAATGTCCCAAGCTGATGTTATAATTATTGCAAAATTCAACCATCCTTTTTGACTTGAAGGCCGCTGCATTATCTGTGATTATCTTACTAGGACAACCAAAACGTGACAGAATGTTATTCTCAAGAAAAGAAATAATTACTGCATCCGTAGCCTGTCGGGTGGGAATTGCCTCGATCCACTTCGTGAAGTAATACGTTGCTGTCAATATCCATCTATGCTGACCTGAAGATGCCTAATGGATTTCCCCAATGAAATCCAACCCCCACTGCTGAAATGGTGCACTGACTTCAATTGGTTTAGGAGGCAAAGGCTGTAATTTCTGCTTCCCTTCGAAAATTTGACATTCGTGACAACTCTTAACAGCCTTATATACATCAGAAAATACAGTAGGCCAATAGTATCCCGCTCTCTGAATCTTATTCGCTGTGGTTTTCCAAAATAGATGGCCCCCGCAGTCTCCTCTATGAAAGTCCTCCAAAACTCTTTTGGCTTCTTCCTCTACCAAACAATTCAATAACATTCCACCAGGGTCTTTCCAATATAATGCAGAATTCAATATACAAAACTTTGCAGCCCTCAAATTCAAGGTTCTACTCTTATTTCTAGGCATCCCGGGTGGTGGAGACAAATTCTGAAGTACATATAAAATGTTAGAATACCAAGGGGAAGAAACAAAGATATCAGATACCTGAAATGATGTACTCTCCTCATCCTCATCAGACATAGCAGCGATAAAATTTATATCTAGAGCATGCAGATTTGTTTCAGCCATGAGCTTGGCTAATCCTTGTCCTTTGATCATCTTGGTCGGTTTAATCTCCACATCATATTCTAACAACGCAGCGATCCACTTACCCCGTCTTCCTTCCGGATTTGCTTGTACCAATACATCTTTGACAACTGCGTTAGGAACATAAGCTATAACGTGGGAATGTAGTATATACACACGAAAATATTTCAAGGCCTTCACAAGAGCAAGTGCTTGTTTCTCAATAATGTTGTATTTCAAAGCTCTGTCCCTTATAATTCGACTGAAAAAAGCAATGGGCTTCTCAACTCCATTTTTTTTTTGCATTAAAACAGCTGCCAAAGTGTGCTTAGAAGCAAACGAAAACAAAATGAAGTCCTGTGTGTAATCCAGGCTGATTAAAATGGGAGCTGAAGAAAGAGCTAACTTTACCAAATTGAATGATTTCACTGCCTCTTCCGTCCAGTTCACTTGACTGTCCTTTTTCAGCATGTTTGTGATCTCTCTAAGATGCTCAGCAAGATTTGGAATGAAACGACGCAGAAAATTCATTTTACCATTAAATGATTGTATTTCTTTCTTGTTCCGGGGCTGTTCAATTTTCTGGATTGCTTCAACACGTGCAGGGTCAACACGAATGCCGTCTTTCGATATGATGTGGCCAAGAATTTTGCCTTCATCCATGGCAAACAAGCTCTTTTTCGGATTCAGCGAAATGCCATATTTTCTGCACTTCTGAAAAACAACTTTCAAGTGATACAAATGTTCTTCATCAGAATTTGAAAACACCGTCAAATCATCAAGGTAAACAACAAAAAATACATCTTTCTCATTGGTGAAAGCCATGTCCATTGCACGCTGAAAAGTGGCACCTGCATTTTTCAAACCAAACGGCATCTTGGCATAATGAAACGTTCCCCATGGAGTGGTGAACACGGTTTTGTCACGATCGTCCTCATGCACTAAAATTTGATTATATCCTGAATAGCCATCGAGTAGTGACATCCTTGATGCTCCAACTACTCGCTGCAGTATATGGTCCATTTTTGGCAGGGGATAATTTTCCTTCAATGACACCTTATTCAAATTTCTGAAATCAATACACAAACGGATCTCACCTGTCTTTTTCCTCACGGGCACCAAATTGGAAATCCAATCAGAAAATATGATAGGTACAATGATTCCTGACTTATACAACCTATTTACCTCCTTCTCAATCGATGGTAGCAGCTTCGGATTGATTCTCCTCAACTTCTGACGGAAAGGCTTCTGATTTGGTTTAATAGGGATAGTATGCTGAATGATATTAGTGTCATACGTTTTTAAATCTGAGTAATCCCATGCGAAAGCATCAGCAAATGAAGACAACAATCTCACATATTCAGCTCTTACCTCCGGTGACAATGACTTGGATAACTTTACCATCTTGGGGTTTTCAGCTGTCCCAATATTTACTTCTTCAACACCTTTTTCAGTCGGCCTCAATGTCGGTTTGCGGGCTACATCATCTTGATCAAAGAGTTCCTCTAAAGGAATCAATCCTTTAGGAATGATGTTATCTTTAAGCTGCAGCACTTCCATTTGATTTATTTGCATATCATCATTACCATCATCATGTTCTGTATCTATGGAGGTATCTTTAAACTTACCCTTGTTTTACAGGAAATCATTAATCTCCTCATCATCCTGAAAAACTTTCCAACATCTCTGATTATCGGGAACGGTAGGGCGGTGCTTCACATGGATCTCTAACTTATTGCTGGAATTCATTGGGATTTTTAAATTGTTTGCTGCTTTAGCAAGTCCATCAGCAACACCATTTTGGATGCGAGGCACACATGTCAAGGTATAATATGAAAATAACTTCAAAATGTCTAAAACTGCATTACGGTAAGCCCTCATGCGAGGATGCTTGGCTTGAAACTCACCCTTTACCTGTTTTATCACCAACTTGGAATCACCATAGACTGCAATTCTTTTCGCTTTCAGCTTTCTTAGAATCTTTAGGCCAGCAATCAGAGCCTCATACTCAGCCTCATTGTTAGAACAATCAAATGCTAGTTTGTAGGAACATACTCGCACATTGCTCGGGACCTTATTCGGAGCGGAAAATGGACTGCGTATCCAAACACCAATTCCAGCACCATCACTACCTACTGCGCCATCGAAATCCATGGTCCAAATACCATCTTCATCATCCTCTAAGTGCTGAAATTGCGCCAGCTCTGTTTTTTCTGTTTGCTGCCCATCGTCTTTAGCTGATTGCTCAACAGTAGCTCGCTTTTCTCGTCTTTCTTTCTGCAGAACTTCTCTGAAATTCTCGGTAATCTCTAGTATATCTTCTGCTTGAACTAACTGACTATCTCTATCATTAAAACTATCAGCAAACAAAACAAAATACTCTAATTCGGTATGTACATAATTTACAGGATGATTGATTGGTTTCTCCTTGCTTGTTATCATGTATTTCATCTTCTGTTCTCGATATAACTTTCTCATTTGGCCAAAGACAGGAATTGTTGCATATGAGAAATCTAACTGTAGTGTACCTTTCAACTTTGCTCCCCAAGATCTAGAAAGGAGCATCCCAAATCGAGGAGGAATGTCTGCCACAACCACGTCCATCAAGACATTCTTCGCAGGAATCTGATCTAAACTTACAACCAAATCTTTGATGAGTCCGATACATCTCACTCGGCTGGAATCAAATGAGTACAAATCATGGTACTTCCTTGTAATGTCTAAACCCAACTTTTCCATGATTTCTTTTGGCATAAGATTGTGCGAAGCACCGGAATCGAACATGGCATTATGCAATACATATTCATGCAACCTCAAACTAATATAAAAGGGAGGAACATCACTGTCAGGGGACTCACCATCTAAAGCAGGCCCAAATATCAATTCAGGCTGATCATCTTCAATATTCACCGTGTCAAACATTGGATCAAAATTCAGAATTTTAGAGACTTGACCTCTATAACTGTTGTTCTTCATAATTTCTGTCAAAGGAATAGATACCTTCAATTTAGAAATTTCATTCTCCAAACTAAAAGTTGAAACCCTTTCAACCTCTTTGACTGGAACTTCTTTCCTTTCAGCCTTATCCTTCATTATGCTTGGCTGATTTGACTTTTCTGCTGATGATGATTTGTTAGCTGCGGGATCAATTGTCTCTTTTCCTTTCTTCGGTGCTACAGGTGAATCTAAATTCGGTGCTGAAGCCTCTTTTATCTTCTGAATTGGGTTTATGGGCACATCTCTATTTCTTAATGAGTATTTCTTCTGCTGAGCGGACAAAGCATTCATATACCCTCTTTGGTATTCATCTGATTCTTCCTCAAGAGCTGCATCGTTTGCTAAAATAAAATCCTCATCTTTCTGTGCAACTGAACTTTCTGCATACTCTTCATCTTCAGTGATGTAAATGGGCAGATCATCAGGAGTAAAGAAGTGGTTTTTCTCCCCTACTACATCATCGTCATCGTCTGAATCTTGACTCACAAAATTCTGCAGAAGAGGTGTTTTAACTTGCTGCTAGGCTGCCGGCTCTTGTGCTCTCTATTCACGCTGCTTAATTCTGAACTGTGGCTGCTGCTGGCCACGGTAGTTGGGATTTCGAATCTGTGGTTCGGGCTTATAAAGCGTCATTCTTTTGAACATTTTTTCCATTTCGCGAAGCAAGTGCTATTCTGATGTAGATTTGGAAGCTTCTTCCTTTATGGTCACTCTCTTTTCCGCTTTCAACCGGGCTCTCTTATCATTTAGATTCACCTCAACACTAACAACAATCTTCTGCATATCTTCCAAGGTAGGCGGATCTTTGTCTCGTAATGAATAATCCATCTCCGGATCGAAACCATCCAGGAATTTAAGGAGAGCTGACTTTCTAGACGGTCTTAAGTCATCTGGAATTGCATTATAGACTGTATTGAATCTGATAATATAGTCTTGAACGAACTCACCAGGATTACGCTTGATGCTAGTATACTCAGAAGTAATTTGCAGCGGATCTTTCTTCATCTCCCACTGATCTAGGAATTGTGTCTGAAGCTCTTGTAATGTATTGATACTTCCGAGCTATAAAGCTCTGAACCATTTACGAACCTCACCTCCAAAAGTCTGGGCGAACAATCTCATGGACACATTCTCTTCATCAATTTCATGTAGGTCCAAGAAATCTGTCATTCTAACAATATGCTGCTAGGCGGACACACTCTGCGGAGTGCCATCAAATATTGGAATCTTACTCTGATAATCAGCGGGCATAGGATCCAAATTTGCAGGTAAAACAAGAGGTGCGAATCTAGCAGCCATGGCTCTTGGCAGATTTATAATCTGTCTTGGAGAAACAGGTGGAATGGGAGCAGTAGATGAACGAGGTGTATGCGGTGGAGATGGAGGAGGAACTACTGCTGATTGCTGATCAGAGATCTCAGGCTATACAGGAATGGTAGGGATAAAGGGAGGTTCAGTGGGAATCTATGAACCAGATGCAATTTCAGATGGCCCAAGTGTTTCGGATGCAGATTCAATGAATTCAGGGATGTTGATTGCCACAATGGAGTTTTGAAGATTCAGAATATAATTATCAATAGATCTATTTTCTTTTTCAACTTCTAGATACTTGATGAACTCAGGATTGATGACGGTAGAACCAGTAGCACTTTCGGACTTGGTTTCAAACAATGATAACTCGAACTGATCGTCAAACTCAATATCTTCAATGTATTCAAAAACAGTGGGGTATGAGTGAGATTTGACCAAAGGAATGATGGGAGCTTCTCGACAGAAAATTCTTGGGATTAGGTTGGGGTTTTCATATACTGGAGGCGGATTTGGATCAGGATTTGATCTAGTATGCCTTTTTGAAGCAAGTGTATTGATCTATTCAAAAAATCCAAAGGACACAACCAATTATTTTCAGCCTATCGACTTCTAGACTCAATCATCCAAAAGTCTAGAACGAACAAGTGTACTGGGGTAATTTGCAAATCAAGTGCTGCATTCACAAGCTAAACTGGAGATCGACTGAAGCAGTGTTTATCTACTTCCGCTTATGCATAGCAAAAGCGTTTCGAAAGCTACCTGGCGTGACTTCAGACTCCGTCTATAACTTATGGAGCAAATAACATCAACGAGCAAAACATTTTCTTTCCCAGTATGGTCGCCACTATGTTAGCGCTCGAATCTACCTTAGGCTGAAATAAGGTAAAACTCAAGGCAACATCAAACCAAGCTTAGCCTCGTAGCTAGCCCTACGAGGACAGGAGAGGGCTCTCTCCGGGTCTATCTGGGAAAAAGGTCTTCAAAGGGGTTGAGATGACCTATAATAGATAGTGATTTTAGGCTAGGTAAACAAATGGAAGGGTTTGATTTAAATTTTTTTGGTTTTTTTGTTGGAAAAATGGGAAAAACAATTTTGGGCTCGGGGATGAGGCCAGATCTTTGCAGAATTCGAGTTGGGGCAAGGTAGGCAGTAGTATTGATGCTTTTTGATTATGTGTATGGATGGATCAGAATGAAAAGGAGTTGAAGAGGGAAAGGGAGAACAAGGATCCTCTCCAAACTGGCGAAAACATATAAAACTAAACAAATTTAAAGGCAGAGCACTAGAATCAATGGATTCTACCTCATTTACTCATTCATTTAGTTTCAGAAGCAAAAGAAGGGAATGGAATATATTAACATTAAAGAACTTACAAATAACTGAGAGAACACACCATCAAAACTGAAAGCCACAAGAATCCCAACAGGTGCTGCAAAACCTCTGATCTTTCCTTAGCCAAAATGTAGAAAATATGTACAATAGTGTGCCAAACTTTTCCCAAGAGTCCAACCCTGAAAGTGTCTCATAAAATACAATAAATAGACAAGTCTAACCCCTTCCCATGCCTCTAGGGGTCGATCTCATGCTTCTAGGAGCATTTTGAACCAATTCTAAACAAAGAGATAAAATCTAGGCAGCCAAACAACTTGCCTCTATAAGCTAGGAAACTGATCCATTCACTTGATTTTCACTTTTTTGTGAATGAATCATCTAGAACAAGTAAATAATTGCCAAAGTTACATCATGTACACCAAATTACATCAAGAAAAACCAAAAATTACATCAAGAGGTGAAACTAGTCCAAACTGGCCGAATTTCTGAGCTGGAAGGTGAAAAACATGCCAAAAACCTCTATGCGCCGCACTTCAAAGCTCTATGTGTCGCGCTACTTTCAACATATTTTTGGGGCACTTACCAGAGTCCCAATTGAGCTCATGATAGCTCGTTGGAAAGCTATGGATGTTGGCTATCCAAACCAGGTGGAATTTTTCAATTTGGAGCTCATTTTCCCCTCCAAAACTGCATTCTTCCAGAAGTACTTCATGCTGGTGCAAAAGGTGGCAGAAAGGTGGTTTTCATGGTGTTTTTGGCCCTTTTGATCATCCAGAACTTGATGAAATGCTTCGGCCATTTCTGAGCATGCATAACTTACCATGAAAAATCCAAAAATACAAAGTTTTCCTCCAGAAGGTGTCCCAATCATAAGTGCGCGTCGGGTCGCGCGACGCGTTGGGCGGAAACACCTGTTTTGTGACCAAAATTTTCAAAAATGACAAAAAATTCTCCCAATTTGCTGAAATTCGGAGTGAAGATCCCCTATCATGCCTCATGCTCAGCCAATGAAGCCTCGGCCAAGATCCGGAGTGGATCAGGCCTCTTTCGCCGTTTCAGTGCTCTGCTCAACCTTCTCTTCAGGATCTTCATTTTTGCTCTGCAAACGTGCATGCGGGCTCAATAATGACCTTTCATATGACGGAGCATGTCTTTGTCTCTATTGGCCTTTTCCAACAACTTCTCCAGATGAATGTTAACATGCATAAGGTTGTTCTCTCACTCAATTGGTGTCATGTCACCAGGTCTCTTCCGGGCCAATTGTCGATCTTCACGGATTCGACGCAGCTCTACAAGTGTGTGCTGATCCTCCAGCTGTTTGTTCCGCTGCTCCAGGTACTTTATCATCCACTGTGCTCTCTACAAATTCTCTGTCAAAGTACCAATCTCAGCTCTCTGCTCCTGGATGACCTCCCTCAGTTTCGAGCTAGGAGAGCTCACATCAACATCGATGAGTATAAAATCAGTGTCTCGGCCTCCTGAGGGGCCCTCATCGTGCATAGGCCTCTTGCCTCTATCCTAAAATTGTACCTGTGCTGATGTTGAAGGCGAGACCCCTTCCACCCCGGGTGGAGATAGTACTCGCGCTGCTGATGAATTCAACGAGACCCCTTCCACCCCGGGTGGAGATAGTACTCGTCGTGTAGCTGCAAATAAGGCTTTGTGGCCTCGCTGATATGTCACATACACTGGAGCACTGATATGCTCAGTCTCAGGAATATCAAACTGGTGTGAAGGGTCTCCCTCATCATGAACTACCTTGAGAGGCGGCTGTGGCGCTGCAAAGAAGTCACGGGAGATGAACTCATCCCATGCGATGCCCTGTTGTGCGAGCTGATGTACCACCATGATTTTGATCAGCGCGTAATGATATATACTGTTATGCTGCTGTGCTGGGGTCTTCTTCTGTACAAGAAATGTCATCCGCTCTATGTTACGGTACATGCAGTATGGAATGCTCATCAATCGCACTCTTGTGAAGTGCATCAACATCCGGATGTGATATGCATACAAGCGTGAAAAGCGCCCTTCACAACTGAAATAACGAATGATGAGTTTCATCAATGGTGCATACTCATCCTTCAGAAATCGGAATGGAAATACCCTGCTCAACTGCCTCATATATCCAGGTCTGATATATGGCTCATAATAAGCTTTATCCAACTGTTGCCACTTATTCCGCTCTTCCCCGATGTTTGGTATCCCAGTCGCGTCTGAAATGGTCTCTGGTGACAAAGTAAAATCCACCCCAGCAAGGTTTACACGACCGTTATGCAAATGTAATACAAATAGGCGAGCTAACTCATGATGATGCTGAGTTTTGGAAATCATCTCACAATAATGGAAACATGACTGACGCTGAAAAAAATCCATTGCAAGCGGGCGAGCCTGCAGTTGGGTCAAAGAAGTGGGCTCCTCCCTGATATGCTTGCCACTTTTGCCACTTTTGTGAGACCTCCTTGGCACATTAACCTCTGTAGATGAATCACTGTCCTGCTCATACGCCTGCTCATAAGGTGAATCTGTCTCTGACATGGTGCTAAAAGTATGACAAATATATGCTGATATAGTAATGATGAAAACAAGAATTCAGTGTATGCTCTAATCCCAAATGTGTCACATATGTATCAAGGTGCTATAGGAAAACCACAATGAGGAAAGTACTGTCAAGTGTGAGGACAACCACTGTTTGAGGGATTTAGGAATATGGACAATTTACAAGTGATATAGGAAAACAGTGATAGTGAGGAGAGTATTTTTGGGAATGGGAATGGGTGAAATGACAAAATGTAAGTGAAATCTAAGGCATAATCCTTGAATGTTGTGGCAATTAAAATTTTGTCAATGGAGGGAAGGGATAACAAGTGATAAATTTAGAGTTTTACCACATGGGAACAAAAGGGAATGAAGGATGTGAAACAATGGTATAACAATGGGACTGTGGTATAATAACAGTGATCACAGCAGTGAGGAAAATGATATAATGATAGCAGTGATAAAAGCATACATAACAATGGCATAAGAGTGTTTTGGCAAATGCAAGTTTTGACACCAATTTCAAATGACAATCGTCACTCCTCAAACCCTATGGAGCAGATTTCGAAGTGGACATAGGGTTAAGTTTTGCACCATTCAAACACTAATATCTTTGCTTCTAAACCATAGCACCATAGCCCAAAATCATCATACAGGCTTTGACAAACTTACTTGGAGGCGAAAGAGCCGATTTGAAACGAATTTTGGTGAAGGAGGGTAATTTTCCGGCCTTAGAGCTTTATGCGCCGCGTGCAAACCCGGTGCGCCATGGCCCTTGGGTGTGCCGCGCGCGTGTAAAAATGAACTGCTGGTTTTTGCCCAATGCGCCGCGCGCACTGTCAACACACAGTCACGGCCCTTCAACACTGAAATTCGCTCTTCAACCTCCAAATTCGGCTTTGCTCTGAAAATTTGTGAATGTAATTTGACAAAAACAATTTACATAGCCTTGGAACATATCTTGCAAGAATTGGGTTTAATTTTTACTTCCTCCACAACCCACTTTGTAATGTTTTTCATTTGGCACTTTATCCTTTCATTGAACTTCTGTCTTTTGGCTTTTTCATTGATTTTCTGAGTTTGGACTGATGAAATCTGGTTGTTTTTGGAGGGATGTTAGCGTTTGGACTTCGACGAAGACCAGAGGCTGCATTGAAAATTTTTTATGGTAGAAAAAATACATGATTGTTACAAAAAATGTCCTCAGATGTGTTTGATGATGAAAATTTGAATTAAGAACCTTTTCGAAACCATCCTCATGGCCTGCGGGCATTTATTATATATATCAAAATACTGAACCCTAAACTCTAAAACTAAAAGACTCTTATTGACCAAAATAATCATTTATAACCATGAATGATGTGAACTGAACTTCGATGACTTTTGAGGAGTTTTAATTAGCCTAGCAGGTACAAGCATGAGGGACTACAAGACGACCAAACCCTCTCGTCAGTCAATGGCATGCCCCTAGCGAAATGCAATGAAGTGAAGTGAGCGAGACACCTAAAAATGATATGCAAAAAGTGAAATGATCTCTGACGGAGGGCTATAAGGACCGACTCTAACAGCTGGTAAACGAGAGCAGGGGGTTGTTGCTCCCTTCCAGGAAAGGCTGGTAAACAAGAGAAGGTTGTAGCCTTCTGCAGGTGGGTGCCTCGCGTGGCCGGGCATGAGTCTCGCGCTTGCGCACATGTTGTGTTGTGCTTTTAATAATAAATATTGAAGATCGAGACGACTAAGTAGCCGGTGGTTTTCTCCCAAATTAGGTTTCCACCTAAAAATCCCGGGTGTTCATGTGTGATTGATTGTGTATGATTACTCCGCACTTCGCACTGCTTACTATTTGACTTCTCGATAAAATGACTAATGCAATGATTCTGGGTCATGAATTAAATGCATAATTAATTCATCGGATATACGCGAGTTCCGTAAAGGGTATCTCGCGTATATACGCGAGTTGGGATTTTGTGAAAGTAGCGTATGGTTTTTAAGAAGGAAATATCAAAGTTTTATTGTCTACACTAAATACTGATTCACCCCCCCTCTCAGTATTTTTCCAACAATTGGTATCAGAGCAGGTCCTTCTGAAAAATCTTAGCCGCTAGAAGGAAGATCAAGAAAGATGAGCAATCAAGATGGAACAACATCTATCAAGCCTCCACTCTTTAATGGAAGAAATTTAATCTTCTGGAAAATAAGGATGAGATCCTATCTTCAGTCCATGGGAGCAGATGTATGGGCCATTGTTGAACAAGGATATCAATATCCAGCCACAGTACCAATGGATCCGACGGAAAAGAAGAATTATGAAACAAATGCAAAGGTGGTCAATGCACTATTGGGAAGTCTAACTGAATCAGAATTTGTCAAGGTTATGTAGCTGAATACAACAAAGGCAATATGGGACAAAATCATTCTAAGTTATCAAGGAGATGCAAAGGTAAAAAGTGCAAACTCCAAACTCTCAGAATTGAATATGAAAATTTGAAGATGCATAATGATGAGAGTGTTGCTAGTTTCTTCTTATGCCTTGATGATTTGCTGTTGAAAGTGTTCAGGATGCACATAGTCAGGGGGAGCATTAGCCTTGCTGAGAATAATGCATTGTTGGCATTATGATGATTCTAAATTATGGTCTCTCTCTTGAGAATCTTTTCGGTATGAAGGGTCGTATTTGTAATTTGATGAAAAGGTCATGTTGAGACCTATGATGTAAATTGTAATGTTCAGTCATGTAAGGAATTGTTCAATGTGTAAACCCACTTGGTTGGGTAGCTGAGTCAAAATGTGTAAACCCACTTGGTTGGGTACTTGAGTCTCATCTGTAAATCCACTTGGTTGGATCTTTGATGTAAGTATGAGTCCTTGGTGATAGGAAGGTCATAGAGTCATGTACTTCATTGAAAAACATGTTTGAAGATCCGGCATGAACTCTAACTGAATCATAATTTGTCAAGGTTATGCAACTGAATACAGCAAAGGAAATATGGGACAAAATCATTCTAAGTTTTGAAGGAGATGCAAAGGTAAAAAGTGAAAAACTCCAAACTCTCATAATTGAATATGAAAATTTGAAGATGCATAATGATGAGAGTGTTGCTAGTTTCTTCTTATGCCTTGATGATTGTCTGTTGAAAGTGTTCAGGATGCACATAGTCAGGGGGAGCATTACACTTGCTGAGAATAATGCATTGTTGGCATTATGATGATTCTAAATTATGATCTCTCTCTTGAGATCCTTTTGGGTATGAAGGGTCATATTTGTAATTTGATGAAAAGGTCATGTTGAGACCTATGATGTAAATTGTAATATTCAGTCATGTAAGGACTTGTTCAATGTGTAAACCCACTTGGTTGGGTAATTGGATCAAAATGTGTAAACCCACTTGGTTGGGTAGCTGAGTCAAAATGTGTAAACCCACTTGGTTGGGTACTTGTGTCTCATCTGTAAATCCACTTGGTTGGATCTTTGATGTAAGTATGAGTCCTTGGTGATAGGAAGGTCATAGAGTCATGTACTTCATTGAAAAACATGTTTGAATATCCGGCATGAACTCAGGGGGAGCATGGTAACTTCAGTGCACATCAGATCTACAACGTTCTTCTTTCGACATGAAAAAAAAGAAAAAAAAAACCTTGTGTTGGTGTTGATCTGCCCTTTGCCCTTGATGTCAAAGGGGGAGAGTGACATGGTGTTTGAATAGGGGGAGACTATAATTATGCTTAATGTATCTACCTGTTGTGATCAAACACCATCGTGGTTTCCATCAAGTCCAAAGGGGGAGATTGTTGGCAATATGATGCAAAGTGTTGTCCTTGATGGCAACCCACTTGATAAAGATGATGGCAACCTACTTGATAAAAGTTGTACTTAATGGAAACTGACTTGATATACTAATTAATGATGTAAATCTGATGTGTCTACAGAGCAGCTCAGAGGTAATGATGAAAGGAATTCTAGTATGTGCTAGACCAATGATGAAAAGTGTGTGTCTCAAGGCATACGCGGGTTTTTCTAGGAGAAGTAGTGTATGCACGTGGGAAAGTGCGTGCCAAGTCGTGTATGCTCAATTGCACTCTAAAAGTGTAAAACCAGGGGTTACTACCATGGTATTGACCCATTGTATTGAGCGCTGGGTTGTCTATTTGACCCCGCTTCAGGAATACCACTCCAAGAGGTGTGGTTTTGGCTCATGGTATTGATAAAGGGTAAACCTATATAAGCAAAGAAAATCATCAGCAATGGGTGTGCATGTGTCCGGGTTTTAAATGGATACTTCACTCTCAAGTATACTTCACTCTCAAGTTTATTTGTATGCTTGAACTCTGTTGCTTGAACTCTGCTCTTAATCAATAGATCCTCGAATATTTATTACGATGCACCCATGAATATGATGAAGGTTCAAAATCTCTAGATCTGGAAATGATGAATCTCTAGGATGATCTGAAAATAAGTATTGAAGACCTGGCACAAATCTATTGAAGATATTGAAGAAATCTGGGTAAGTCCATAGATCTGATCTGTTCTGCAAAGTTCATATTTTATAGATCTATACGCATGTTCGTTTCATGAAAAGCACGTATATACGCGGATCTGTTTAAACAAAGGAGCGTATGGACTGTTAGGGTTTTTCTGAAAAGTGCACAGATGTATATGCGGGTTGCCTTTATTAAAAGCACGTATATACGCGAGTCTGTTTGAAGAAAAGCGCGTATGAAATTTGAACTGATGGTTGCTCAAAGATGATTGAGATTTCGCATATCTATTCTGAAGTCTGGGTTATCTCTGATATTCTGGTTACAGTGGTTTCACTATTCTGTTTGATGCTATGGGAAAAGGACGTTTTCTGATAAGTGAAGGATTGTGTTGAAGCTGTTTTGATCCAGTTTGAAAATTGATGAAACGTGGTCTGCAGTGGATCTGAGGGTTGAAGCCTTCAGTCTGAAAGTAGAAGCTTTCTGCCAGGAGAGATTGGTGTTAATATCAGGGGGTAGTAACTCCCTTCCAGGAGAGGCTGGTAACCGAGAGCAGGGGGTTGTTGCTCCCTTCCAGGAAAGGTTGGTAAACGAGAGAAGGTTGTAGCCTTCTGCAGGTGGGTGCCTACGTGCTGGTATGAGTCTGCACCAGTACATGTTGTAAGAAGTTTTCTTAATAATAAAGATTGAAGACTAAGACAACGGCAGCGGTGGTTTTCTCCCAAATTGGGTTTCCACCTAAAAATCCTGGTGTTCATGTGTGATTGATTGTGTGTGATGATTACTCTGTACTTTTTGCACTTGTTTACTGTTTTCTGAACATCTGATAAATGAGTAATGCAATGATCTAACTCATGAATTAAATGCATAATTAATTCACTGGATATACGCGAGTTCTGTAAAGGATATCCGCGTATATACGCGAGTTGAATTTAGGAAGGTAGCGTATGGGTTTTTAAGAAGGAAATATCAATTTTTTATTGTCTGCACTAAATACTGATTCACCCCCCCTCTCAGTATTTTTCCAACAATTGGTATCAGAGCAAGTCCTTCTGAAAAAGCTTAGCCGCTAGAAGGAAGATCAAGCAAGATGAGAAATCAAGATGGAACAACATCTATCAAGCCTCAACTCTTTAATGGAAGAAATTTAATCTTCTAGAAAATAAGGATGAGATCCTATCTTCAATCTATGGGAGCAGATGTATGAGCCATTGTTGAACAAGGATATCAATATCCAGTCGCAGTACCAACGGATCCGACAGAAAAGAAGAATTATGAAACAAATGCAAAGGCGGTCAATGCACTATTGGGAGTCTAACTAAATTAGAATTTTTCAAGGTTATGCAGCTGAATATAGCAAAGGAAATATGGGACAAAATCATTCTAAGTTATGAAGGAGATGCAAAGGTAAAAAGTGCAAAACTCCAAACTCTCAGAATTGAATATGAAAATTTGAAGATGCATAATGATGAGAGTGTTGCTAGTTTCTTCTTATGTCTTGATGATTTGCTGTTGAAAGTGTTCAGGATGCACATATTCAGGGGGAGCATTAGCCTTGTTGAGAATAATGCATTGTTGGCATTATGATGATTATGAATTATGATCTCTCTCTTGAGATCCTTTTGTCTTGGGTATGAAGGGTCATATTTGTAATTTGATGAAAAGGTCATGTTGAGACCTATGATGTAAATTGTAATATTCAGTCATGTAAGGACTTGTTCAATGTGTAAACCCACTTGGTTGGGTAGTTGGATCAAAATGTGTAAACCCACTTGGTTGGGTAGCTGAGTCAAAAGGTGTAAACCCACTTGGTTGGGTACTTGAGTCTCATCTGTAAATCCACTTGGTTGGATCTTTGATGTAAGTATGAGTCCTTGGTGATAGGAAGGTCATAGAGTCATGTACTTCATTGAAAACATGTTTGAAGATCCGGCATGAACTCAGGGGGAGCATGGTAACTTCAATGCACATCAGATCTCCAGCGCTCTTCTTTCGACATGAGGAGAAAAACCTTGTGTTGGTGTTGATCCGCCCTTTGCCCTTGATGTCAAAGGGGGAGAGTGACATGGTGTTTGAATAGGGGGAGACTATCATTATGCTTAATGTATCTACCTGTTGTGATCAAACACCATCGTGGTTTCCATCAAGTCCAAAGGGGGAGATTGTTGGCAATATGATGCAGAGTGTTGTCCTTGATGGCAAACCACTTGATAAAGATGATGGCAACCTACTTGATGAAAGTTGTAATGAATGGAAACCGACTTGATATACTATGACTTGATATACTAATTAATGATGTAAATATGATGTGTCTACAGAGCAGCTCAGATGTAATGATGAAAGGAATTCCAGTATGTGCTAGACCAATGATGAAAAGTGTGTGTCTCAAGGCATACGCGGGTTTTTCTAGGATAAGTAGCGTATGCATGCGGGAAATTACGTGCCAAGTCGCGTATGCTCATTTGCGCTCTAAAAGTGTAAAACGAGGGGTTACTACCATGGTATTGACCCATTGTATTGAGCGCTGAGTTGTCTATTTGACCCCGTCCAGGAATACCATCGGAAGAGGTGTGGTTTTGGCTCATGGTATTGATAAAGGGTAAACCTATATAAGCAGAAGAAAATCATTGTGCAATGGGTGTGCATGTGTCTGGGCTTTAAATGGATACTTCACTCTGAAGTTTATTTGTATGGTTGAACTCTGTTCTTAATCAATAGATCTGAATATATGATGCACCCATGAATATGATGAAGGTTCAAAATCTCTAGATATGTAAATGATGAATCTCTAGGATGATCTGAAAAGAACTATTGAAGACCTGGCGCAAATCTATTGAAGATATTGAAGAAATCTGGGTAAGTCCATAGATCTGATCTGTTCTCCAAAGTTTATCTTTTATAGATCTATACGCATGTTTGTTTCATGAAAAGCACGTATATATGCAGATCTGGTTAATCAAAGAAGCGTATGGACTGTTAGGGTTTTTCTGAAAGGAGCACAGATGTATACGCGAGTTTCCTTTATTAAAAGCGTATATATGCGAGTTTGTTTGAAGAAAAGCGCGTATGCAATTTGAACTGATGGTTGCTCAAAGCTGATTGAGATTCTGCATATCTATTCTGAAGTCTGGGTTATCTCTGATATTCTGGTTACAGTGGTTTCACTGTTCTGTTTGATGCTCTGGGAAAAGGACGTTTGTCGATAAGTGAAGGATTGTGTTGAAGCTATTTGATCCAGTTTGAAAATTGATGAAACATGGTCTGCAGTGGATTTGAGGGTTGAAGCCTTCAGTCTGAAAGTAGAAGCTTTCTGCCAAGAGAGGATGGTGTTAATATCAGGGGGTAGTAGCTCCCTTCCAGGAGAGGCTGGTAAACGAGTGCAGGGGGTTTTTGTTCCCTTCCAGGAAAGACTGGTAAATGAGAGAAGGTTGTAGCCTTCTACAGGTGCGTGCCTGCGTGTTGGTATGAGTCTGCACTAGTACATGTTGTAAGAAGTTTTCTTAATAATAAAGATTGAAGACTGAGACGATGGCAGCAATGGTTTTCTCCCAAATTGGGTTTCCACCTAAAAATCCTGGTGTTCATGTGTGATTGCTTGTGTGTGATGATTACTTTGTTCTTTCTGCTCCTGCCTACTATTTTCTGAACATCTGATAAATGAGTAATGCAATGATTTAATTCATGAATTAAATTCATAATTAATTCACTGGATATACGCGTGTTCTGTAAAGGATATCCGCGTATATACATGAGTTTAATTCAGCAAAATAGCGTATGGATTTTTAAGAAGGAAATATCAAAGTTTTATTGTCTACACTAAATACTGATTCACCCCCCCCCCCCCCTCTCAGTATTTTTCCCAACAATTGGTATCAGAGTAGGTCCTTTTGAAAAAAGATTAGCTGCTAGAAGGAAGATCAAGCAAGATGAGCAATCAAGATGGAACAACATCTATCAAGCCTCCACTCTTTAATGGAAGAAACTTAATCTTCTAGAAAATAAGGATGAGATCCTAGCTTCAGTCTATGGGAGCAGATGTATGGGCCATTGTTGAACAAGGATATCAATATCCAGCCGCAGTACCAATGGATCCGACGGAAAAGAAGAATTATGAAACAAATGCAAAGGCGGTCAATGCACTATTGGAAAGTCTAACTGAATCAAAATTTGTCAAGGTTATGCAGCTAAATACAACAAAGGAAATATGGGACAAAATCATCCTAAGTTATGAAGGAGATGCAAAGGTAAAAAGTGAAAAACTCCAAACTATCAGAATTGAATATGAAAATTTGAAGATGCATAATGATGAGAGTGTTGCTAGTTTCTTCTTACGTCTTGATGATTTTCTCGTTGAAAGTCTTTAGATGCACATAGTCAGAGCATTACACTTGCCGAGAATAATGCATTGTTGGCATTATGATGATTCTTAATCACATCTCTGAGATCCTTTTGGGTATGAAGGGTCATATTTGTAATTTGATGAAAAGGTCATGTTGAGACCTATGATGTAAATTGTAATATTCAACATGTAAGGACTTGTGAAATGTGTAAACCCACTTGGTTGGGTAGCCGATTCAAAATGTGTAAACCCACTTGGTTGGGTACTTGAGTCTCATCGTAAACCACTTGGTTGGATCTTTGATGTAAGTATGAGTCCTTGGTGAGGAAAGGTATAGAGTCATGTAATTCATTAAAAAACATGTTTGAAGATCCGGCATGAACTCAGGGAGAGCATGGTAACTTCAGTGCACATCAGATCTACAGCGCTCTTCTTTCGACATGAGGAGAAAAAACCTTGTGTTGGTGTTGATCCGCCCTTTGCCCTTGATGTCAAAGGGGGAGAGTGACATGGTGTTTGAATAGGGGGAGACTATCATTATGCTTAATGTATCTACCTGTTGTGATCAAACACCATCATGGTTGCCATCAAGTCCAAAGGGGGAGATTGTTGGCAATATGATGCAGAGTGTTGTCCTTGATGGCAACCCACTTGATAAAGATGATGGCAACCTACTTGATGAAAGTTGTACTTAATGGAAACTGACTTGATATACTAATTAATGATGTAAATATGATGTGTCTACAGAGCAGCTCAGATGTAATGATGAAAGGAATTCCAGTATGTGCTAGACCAATGATGAAAAGTGTGTGTCTCAAGGCATACGCGGGTTTTTCTAGGATAAGTAGCGTATGCACGCGGGAAAGTACGTGCCAAGTCGCGTATGCTCATTTGCACTCTAAAAGTGTAAAACGAGGGGTTACTACCATGGTATTGACCCATTGTATTGAGCACTGAGTTGTCTATTTGACCCCGTCCAGGAATACCATCGGAAGAGGTGTGGTTTTGGCTCATGGTATTGATAAAGGGTAAACCTATATAAGGAGAAGAAAATCATTGTGCAATGGGTGTGCATGTGTCTGGGCTTTAAATGGATACTTCACTCTGAAGTTTATTTGTATGGTTGAACTCTGTTCTTAATCAATAGATCTGAATATATGATGCACCCATGAATATGATGAAGGTTCAAAATCTCTAGATCTGTAAATGATGAATCTCTAGGATGATTTGAAAAGAACTATTGAAGACCTGGCACAAATCTATTGAAGATATTGAAGAAATCTGGGTAAGTCCATAGATCTGATCTGTTCTGCAAAGTTTATCTTTTATAGATCTATACGCATGTTCGTTTCATGAAAAGCGCGTATATATGCAGATCTGGTTAATCAAAGAAGCGTATGGACTGTTAGGGTTTTTCTGAAAAGTGCACTGATGTATATGCGAGTTTCCTTTATTAAAAGCGCGTATATACGCGAGTCTGTTTGAAGAAAAGCGCGTATGCAATTTGAACTGATGGTTGCTCAAAGCTGATTGAGATTCTGCATATCTATTCTGAAGTCTGGGTTATCTCTGATATTCTGGTTACAGTGGTTTCACTGTTCTGTTTGATGCTCTGGGAAAAGGACGTTTGCTGATAAGTGAAGGATTGTGTTGAAGCTGTTTTGATCCAGTTTGAAAATTGATGAAACGTGGTCTGCAGTGGATATGAGGGTTGAATCCTTCAGTCTGAAAGTAGAATCTTTCTACCAGGAGAGGCTGGTGTTAATTGCAGGGGGTTGTTGCTCCCTTCCAGGAGAGGCTGGTGAATGAGAGCAGGGGGTTGTTGCTCCCTTCCAGGAAAGGCTGGTAAACGAGAGAAGGTTGTAGCCTTCTGTAGGTGGGTGCCTACGTTCTGGTATGAGTCTGTGCCAGTACATGTTGTAAGAAGTTTTCTTAATAATAAAGATTGAAGACTGAGACGACGATAGCGGTGGTTTTTTCCCAAATTGGGTTTCAACCTAAAAATCCTGGTGTTCATGTGTGATTGATTGTGTGTGACTCTATTCTTTCTGCACATGTTTACTGTTTTCTGAACATCTGATAAATAACTAATGCAATGATCTAGGTCATGAATTAAATGCATAATTAATTCAATGGATATATGCGAGTTCTGTAAAGGATATCCGCGTATATACGCGAGTTGATTTCAGGAAAGTAGCGTATGGGTTTTTAAGAAGGAAATATCAAAGTTTTATTGTCTGCACTAAATACTGATTCACCCCCCCTCTCAGTATTTTTCCAACAATTGGTATTAGAGCAGGTCCTTCTGAAAAATCTTAGCCGCTAGAAGGAAGATCAAGCAAGATGAGCAATCAACATGGAACAACATCTATCAAGCCTCCACTCTTTAATGGAAGTAATTTAATCTTCTGGAAAAAAAGGATGAGATCCTATCTTCAGTCTATGGGAGAAGATGTATGGGCCATTGTTGAACAAGGATATCAATATCAAGCCGCAGTACCAACAGATCCGACAGAAAATAAGAATTATGAAACAAATGCAAAGGCGTTCAATGCACTATTGGAAAGTCTAACTGAATCAGAATTTGTCAAGGTTATGCAGCTGAATACAGCAAAGGAAATATGGGACAAAATCATTCTAAGTTTTGAAGGAGATGCAAAGGTAAAAAGTGAAAAACTCCAAACTCTCAGAATTGAATATGAAAATTTGAAGATGCATAATGATGAGAGTGTTGCTAGTTTCTTCTTATGCCTTGATGATTTTCTTTTGAAAGTGTTCAGGATGCACATAGTCAGGGGGAGCATTACACTTGCTGAGAATAATGCATTGTTGGCATTATGATGATTCTAAATTATGATCTTCGAGATCCTTTTTGGGTATGAAGGGTCATATTTGTAATTTGATGAAAAGTTCATGTTGAGACCTATGATGTAAATTGTAATATTCAGTCATGTAAGGACTTGTTCAATGTGTAAACCCACTTGGTTGGGTAGCTGAGTCAAAATGTGTAAACCCACTTGGTTGGGTACTTGAGTCTCATCTGTAAATCCACTTTGTTGGATCTTTGATGTAAGTATGAGTCCTTGGTGATAGGAAGGTCATAGAGTCATGTACTTCATTGAAAAAAATGTTTGAAGATCCGACATGAACTCAGGGGGAGCATGGTAACTTCAGTGCACATTAGATCTACAACGCTCTTCTTTCGACATGAGGAGAAAAACCTTGTGTTGGTGTTGATCTGCCCTTTGCCCTTGATGTCAAAGGGGGAGAGTGACATGGTGTTTGAATAGGGGGAGACTATCATTATGCGTAATGTATCTACCTGTTGTGATCAAACACCATCGTGGTTGCCATCAAGTCCAAAGGGGGAGATTGTTGGCAATATGATGCAAAGTGTTGTCCTTGATGGCAACCCACTTGATAAAGATGATGGCAACCTACTTGATCAAAGTTGTAATTAATGGAAACTGACCTGATATACTAATTAATGATGTAAATATGATGTGTCTACAGAGCAGCTCATATGTAATGATGAAAGGAATTCCAGTATGTGCTATACCAATGATGAAAAGTGTGTGTCTCAAGGCATACGCAGGTTTGTCTAGGATAAGTGCGTATGCAATTTGAACTGATGGTTGCTCAAATCTGATTGAGATTCTGCATATCCATTCTGAAGTCTGTGTTATCTCTGATATTATGGTTACAGTGGTTTCACTGTTCTGTTTGATGCTCTGGGAAAAGGACGTTTGCTGATAAGTGAAGGATTGTGTTGAAGCTGTTTTGATCCAGTTTGAAAATTGATGAAATGTGGTCCGCAGTGGATCTGAGGGTTGAATCCTTCAGTCTGAAAGTAGAAGCTTTCTGCCAGGAGAGGCTGGTGTTAATTGCAGGGGGTTGTTGCTCCCTTCCAGGAGAGGCTGGTAAACGAGAGCAGGGGGTTGTTGCTCCCTTCCAGGAAAGGCTGGTAAACGAGAGAAGGTTGTAGCCTTCTGCAGGTGGGTGCCTGCGTGCTGGTATGAGTCTATGCCAGTACATGTTGTAAGAAGTTTTCTTAATAATAAAGATTGAAGACTGAGACGACGGCAGTGGTGGTTTTCTCCCAAATTGGGTTTCCACCTAAAAATCCTGGTGTTCATGTGTGATTGATTGTGTGTGATGATTACTCTGTTCTTTCTGCACCTGTTTACTGTTTTCTGAACATCTGATAAATGACTAATGTAATGATCTAAGTCATGAATTAAATGCATAATTAATTCACTGGATATACGCGAGTTCTGTAAAGGATATCTGCGTATATACGCGAGTTGATTTCAGGAAAGTAGCGTATGGGTTTTTAAGAAGGAAATATCAAAGTTTTATTGTCTGCACTAAATACTGATTCACCCCCCCTCTCAGTATTTTTGCAACAGGTTTCCTTGTGTAATCATCAATAAAAGTCAGCATATAGTGGTTGCTTGCTAGTGATGGTGTCTGCATTGCTCCACACAAATCTGAATGGACAATTTCTAAGGGTGCCTTTGCCCTTATGCTCTTTTTAGATGGAAATTTTTCTTTGGGTTGTTTGCCCAAGATGCAACATTCACATAGGATGTCTGGTTTCTCAATCAATGGTAATCCCTTTACCATTCCTTTCCTATACAACAAATTCAGACCTCCAAATTTGAGATGTCCAAATCTGAAATGCCATAACCAATTTTCATCCTCTACTTCTCTTTGGAATGTCTCTTGTTTCAATGTTGCCATTTCAAATCCTTTCTTCAAATCTGCTCTCATCCTGAGAGGGAACATTCTATTGCTTGCCATCTTCACTTGTGCAATGCATTACTTTCTTGGTGGTTTATCTATGATTGTGCATACATCATGTTCGAAGAAAACATTGTACTCCTTTTTAATGAGTTGTCCAATGCTCAAGAGGTTACACTTCATACCAGACAAATAGTATACATCTAATATGGATATTCCTTCTCCTTTCATTGTCAAAATGTTTACTCTACATTTTCCCATGACAGAGACCTTACTGTCGGTCCCCAATGTTACTTGAGACTTTACATTTTCATCTAACATGGAAAACATGTAAATGTTTCCAGTCATATGGTTCCTACATCTTGAATCTAGAAACCATATATCTTCATTCTTTTCTTCGGCCATATTACATGCCAAAAACAACTTCTCTTCACTGGTATTTTCTTTTGTAAAATTAGCACTGGGTCTATTACCCATGTCATTCTGTTTCTTCCTACATTCATTAGCATAATGGCCATACTTCTTACATTAATGACATTGGACTTCGGATTTAGCATACCTTTGTCCATGTGCTTGATTTTGTCTACATTGCTGGCTACTGCCTTGGCCTTGGTTCTAATTTTGATTGTTTCCCCTTCCATGAGTATTTGCAAGGTTGTTTCTTCCTCCTCTATTTTGGCTTCTGCCTCTTCCTCTTCCTCTATAGTTTCCTCTACCTTGATCTCTTCCTCTTCCAAAGGACATTTGGGTCTTGAAGGCATGCTCCAAAGATGAGTTTGTTTTTCTACGCAATCTTTATTCATGTGTCATCAATGATGTGTGAAGTTCATCAACAATAAAATTTGAGAGATCCTTTGTCTCTTCAATGGTTGTGACTATCACATCAAATATTTAGGGTAAGCTCCTCAATACTTTCTCCACTATCCTTCTTCCTTCAAGTGTCTCTCTATGAGACCTTATCTGGGTAACCAACCCAATCACATGTGTGAATAATGAGTCTCTGTTATCAGAATCTTTCATACAGAGATTTTTAAAGTCTCTCCTCATCGATTGTAACTTTCCTGTCTTCACCTTCTCCATACCTTGATAGGCGGTTTAGAGGGTATCCCATGCATCCTTGGACCTCTCAGCTACTACTATAGTTGGAAACACACTTTCATGCACTGCTTGATAGAGATAGAAGAGGTATTTTGAGTCCTTCTTCCTATTTCTCTTCAGCAAATCCTTCTCTGCCTGTGTTAAGGCATTAAAGGAATTTTCATCTACTAGTTCTTCAAAACCATCTTCAACAATCTCCCATAAGTCTTGAGAGGCAAACAATGCTCTCATGTTGATTTCCCAATAGTCATAGTTATTTCCATTGCACTATGGGAGTTGAGTATTTCCAATACTCATACTTGTGCTAGCTCCTGCAATGACTAGCACAGTGAACTATGCTCTAAACTTGACTCTGTTTTTTATATAAACCTTCTCACTACTTGAGAGTTAAACTCTGTCTTTGAAAAGGCTTCTCTGGTCTGCACTTTTTAAACACAAAGCAAAACTTTGTTTTTGTAAAATATCTGGACTTTGTTGAGCCTTCACACTGCTGGAGAACTGCTTCAACAACTCCTTCCTTCAGCTTCTTTGACAAACTTCAAAGAGCCTGGACTAGCTCTGATACCATGTTCGAATTTCTGAGATTTCCGAAACACATAGAGGAATAAAAATATTTCCTCCTCTAAACACAAAGATTAAAAAAACTTGCTCGACAGAGATGACACACAAGAAACTATTTCATTAAACTTAAAATCTATTACAAACTGATTCTTCCTCTTCCAGATGGATTACAAAATGGAACTTCTTCAAACACAGTGTCCTCAAATTTCCTCTTTATCTCTTACAAAAAAAAATTTCACACACATTGCTTCAAAGTTTCACTCTCTGTCTTTTTAACACAGAGTCACAATACTCTGTTTTTCCTCACTCTCTGTCACTTTTGCCTCTATTGGCTTTTTTTTAATAATACACGTAGTCACATATATATTTCAGCCTTCGCGCTTTTCTTCTTTTTATATGACTCTCCATTTTTGTTTTACACAGTCCCTTTTTCTTTTACCATACTACAACATTCGAGCCTTTTTCAAAATACATTACAAACACCCCCCCTTTTTTTTATAAAGAAAATTAAAAAAAATATATTTCTATATATATATATATATATATATTATAAACTTTCTAAGTTTATAATATATATATTTAAGACTTATACATATATCTTGAAACAAAAAACATATGGTGTGACCTTTCAAACAATAAGACTTTAACTTTTAAACCTAAGGTTTTTAACATATGACCTATCGCGGATTCCAAAACTGAAATTAAAATGCATTGAATAAATTTATCACATACCAAACTTGGCCATGTTGACTGGGCATCAAAGCTGCACAATCGTCTTTCTATTGGTCGCTGGTAGGACCCACCGAACTTCAAACCACAAACTAAATTCTATTTCGTGAAATTATCACATACCAACTGGGTGGAGTGACGAAAAATTAAATCGGGTTAATAAACTCTTATCAGGTCCAGAGGGAGGCTTGGATGAGTGGACCTCATTTCTACGCGATTGCCTCTGGATTGTCTGATGGTTGCAGTGTCGGCGCTGGTGGGGTCAATATTCATTCAAATCAATTCAACGAGCATGGGTAGTGGCAGTTGGTGAATGTTTTCATTGCTGTGTTGGTAATGTTTAATGCAAGAATGGCTAGAATCAATCAATTATGTACAGAGGTATGGCTATGGCTTTAAAAGAAATTGGATTTGCAGGTTCAATGGTGTGTAAGTTTGAACAAAAAAAACTCCTGCGATGTTGTCCTTTTGGTCCTCCTGCATGGTACAGTTGCAATTTAAATATTTCAACACTACACAAGGCTGTAAAAGCATTTCAATTCCGCATTTTTAATGGAGATCTGCTCTGCTTACAATCCATTGCACTGTGGGCGCAGGATCTTCCCACGGATCAGGGCATTGTTGCAATAAATAGTATAGTCTCGGAAGGAGGTGCAAGACAATAGGATCCTGCGTTGGGGTGTGCAGGCATAATACAGCAGGTTCACCTCCAAATATCACACCTGGAATCACAAATAACTGCAACAGAGGCAATGATTCGGAAAATATGTTCCCAACTTCTAATCTTTGTTCCATGATTCAACTATAAGTGTAATCCCACAATGAGCACGACTCTAATCGACGCTGATGATGAACATGAGGACTAACTAAATTCCAATCTAACGGATTGAATAGAGTGCAGTTTCAGAAAATGGATACCAAATTGATTGAGAAGCATTGTTATTTCTTTAGTGTCTTTGCTTAAAGAAATAAACACTAAACTTCGTTAGTGTCCCATTAAAATGAGATAATCTAGTATCTGATATCCAAATGGATAACATTATCTAATTTCCCGAGTGTCAGGATGGTTCCATTGAGGTTTATAGGTTTATATCAAAGTAGATTTATGAATTTATGAAGTATTAAAAAGTATTTTGTTACACCAGTAAAATTTTATTTATGGTTTAAAAGTTTTCGATTTATAAAAAAATTAATTTATATGTATGGTTGATAGTTTATTATTGATAGTGTAAATTGGTAATATATATATATATATATATATATATATATATATATATATAAGTTAATTGTATTCTTTAAATAAGATTATATTATGATAATTATTTATTAAAATTATAAACATCTCACTCTTTCATATTGTAAACAAATCTATCATATTGTAAACATTTTTTTTCGCAGTATATGATAGCACTAAGTTTCTACAAAAGACTAAAAGTAACAATAGTAGATTAGTGACCATATAACCAAAAATCAGGAAATAAATCGCTGAAAGAGATAACCATCTTATGAGTTTAAAGATGTCACGACCAGGTTTCTCTCTTATGAGATGAGGCACTAGACGTTTGAATTCACCTTGAACATGTTTTTCCATGTGTATTAACAGGGTTTCCAATCTATCCACAATTTTTATTTTATTGGTTCTGATGAATGCTAATAAAAATAGAAAAGATTTCATTCTTGTCTTTCTATTTCTTATTTAAGATTTTAGTTAAGTAGATTCATTAGCTAATAGTGGAGAATAATAATATGGATGTATGGTTTTCTCCGTCGAGAATAATAGCATGCATGTGTTGTTTTTTCTTTCCTAGATATGGGCAGAGTTAGGAATCTAGTGATCCATCACATCTAAGTGTTCTAAATCTGAATAAGTTTGTCTATCTCGAAAAACATGTTTCTTTAGCTATTGAATCATTGCATATGTACTAAGGGAAGGGAAGTTGTAGAATGGTATGTAGTCATAACCTCCTTGTTTGCATCTCAATGCATCACGTGGCATGTTGACATGGTATACTGACCCAACCAACAATATAACCCCACAATACCAAAAGTGAAAGATCTCCCAACTCCACTGACACCCAACAGGTAATCAATTCTCATAATCATACAAAAGAAATCGACGGCTCATGAATTCCACTCCCTACAGTGGTGAAGAGGATGTAAACACAACTAACTAATGCCACATTTGTTTAGTAAGAAAACAACTTTACTAGAAACAAGCTAGCCTAGATAGAGAGGAAAACTTCCAAAATAACAAGTTCTCGGGCTTAGATGAGAGTGACCATCCATATTTTTCATGGTATTTTTTAATGCATACAATATGGAGTAAGTAATATGAGAAGTGAGACAATTTGAATTATTTGCATTTCTATGAATTTTTTGAATTGCATGGGTTTTTTATCCTGTTAATGTTTTATAGTTTTTTCTCACCTATTTTCTACTTTTTTCTCATATTTCTTTTGTGGATGATTATTTCTCTTTTTCTAGATCCAAATATTCAATTTCTCATGTTTGTTGTAAATCCTTGTTTAATTTTCAAATTTTACTATTTCTTTATGAATGAATCTTCTAGCTGCCAATGGGTCTCTGTCTGGTCCATTAGATTAAATGTTAAATGATTGAAATGTTTTAGACCATTAAATCCACTCCCTCCCTCATTTAGGCTTTGATAACTACCTAACTATATTTCTTTGATTCCAACTCTCATATTTTAAATATTTTATTTACCAAATAATATTATTTAATTCATACCAATTCAATCCCTAATTATGAAAGAAAAAAATCACATCCAAAAACGAGAGGAACAAAAAAGGTTCTGAAGATGTGCATGAGACGGAATGAAAAAATTCAAGATGTGCATGAGATGAAATGAAAATCTCTCAAGTATGTGCATCAAACCGAATGAAAATATCTCAAGGGGAAAACAAGGCAATCCTCTCGTGTGCACCCGGAGAAGGTGGTTCTAGTGAAATGGCTAGAGCAACATTCTTACACGGGACAAGTTCGACTCACTCTACTTTCTACTCCTCTGGGTTTGAAGCTATTTGAAAATTTACTTTGGTTCATTTCATTTCAGGGTTAATAATATCAAATTGTAAGTTTTGTTTGTTTACTTTTAATGTTTAATCAAAATATTTTTTTATATGTTCTGAAAATTTCCAAAGATGTATTTAAGTTTATTTCAAGTTTAATGATATCAAATTTCAAACTTAATGATATAAAATTGTACATTCTGTTTATTTAATTATAATCATTTTAGGAAATATTTTCAGGTGCAAATCCACTTTTATTGGACATATTTATGTTTTTGTGTAGTTAAATATCTTTGCAACCAAAATAGAATAAGAAGCTTTTTGGAAGCAAGTAAAAATTACCTGCACATATTTCCGTTTTTGTGTAGTTAAATATCTTTGAAACCAAGATGGAATAGGAAGATTTTTGGAAGCAAGTAAAAATCACTAGGTAAAATTTGATATGGAATAGAAGGCCTTTTGGAATCAAGTAAAAATAAAATGAATGTATAATACTTGTTATTTAACTAAAACATCTCAAAGATGTATTTCCGTTTATTTCAGGGTTAACGAAATCAAATTATACATTCTGGATATTTACTTCCAATGCATTTTAAGAGATATTTTTAGGTACAGATTCACTATTATAGCATAGCATATTTATATTGCTTCTGCTTCTGTGTAAAATTTGATATGGAATAGGATGCTCTTTGAAAGAAATAAAAGTCAAGTGAATGTATAATACTTGTTCAGCTTTTGAAAAAAATGAATCACAAGCTCCTACCAAGAACAAGGTTAAAAAGTATTATTTAAATTATTTTATTTAGCACAAAACTAATGTATAATTTGCTACAAGTTCCCACCACATATTCCAGATTGTGATTTTACATGATGCAATTCACAATTTTTCCTTTGAACTTGATTTGAAGTCAACAAAGCTTTTGTTGTTTTACATGAGGTTTCAATTTTGAACTTTTTAACTACTTGGATTGTTGTTTTAATCCTTTTCTCCATAGGTAGTTTCAGGTCTCTCGCTTCTCTCTCTTATTGGAAGCTGGTGCTGGTGCGATTTCCTGAATCTTCCCTACATTGGTGAAGTTGTTGGTTCTTTTAATATTACCGTTGTTATTCAAACACTTGCAAACATACATAAGAAATATTTTGACTTAGACTGATTTTGTTATGATATATTTTGTTTAGTGCTTGTTGGTGCACATTTTTTTGGTTATGTACGAGAAATATCAAGATCATGTTAATTCCTTTGTGCAAAAAGTATCTGTGAAAGCCAAACAACATGAAAAATTTATTGATGCCAAAATTTGAAAGAAGATCCCAAGGGGTCCAACCAAGGCTAGAAAACATTTGTAGGGATTGTCCTTTCTATGAGGCAAATTGTAAAGGATTTTTTGAATTTTTAGACATGATGTTTTTTTTTTTAGTGGCTTTTTGATGGTAGTGCTTGGTTGGAATGATTACAATTATGGTTTGTTGTCTGGGTGCTAGTGCACCATTATTGAATTTCATTGTTCTGTTTATTCTGTATTTTTTAGTTCCTATGCTATTATAACAGTAACATGCATTTCTTAGATCTTAAAAGGTTTTCAAATATGTGATGTTTATGAATTAGGTATGAAATCTATCATGTCGTTTAGAAGCTTTGAATTCTCAATATGAAAGGCATCCAAATCCTTTGAAGAGGGCGTTTATGATTGAGTTTGTAAATTTTTTGTGTAAGTGATTATGTGTTGCACATCTGATCCAGGTGAATATTGGTGGTCACCTGCCTATTCCACTTGGGGCTCCACCATTGTCTCTTTCAGTTTTTCAGTTTCGGCACATTTTACTATTTTTAGCAGTTTTTCGGGTCCTAAACTTCCGGAGCCGTTTTGAGGCCCTAAACGACGATTTTTGGGAAACAGAGAGCAACATGGGTCCATGGACTGATGTTTCTTGTTCCAAATTTGTAGTCCTTGGATAGATCTTTCTAACGAGGTATGGTACGCATCAAACAGAGATCGTATGTCAAAGTTACGCCCCTGGGAAGTTGAAACACCAATTTACCCAAACGGGGCCCATAGTTTTGGCGCTTCATCTCCTAGGGTTAGGGTTTTGGTTGTTTAGGATTTCCCATTGTTTCTAAATAATAAATAGGCCCTCAAGCCTCATTGTAACTTAGTTCAGAGGCCTGTAGCCGCCACATCTCTTCTCAGAGATAGCTACCAGCGCCCTAGCTAGTTTTATTTCCATTCTGTCTGTAAGCAAATTTCAGTTTTTTGATATTAATGAAATGAAGTGTTATTTCCGCTGCATCTCTGTATTTATGGTTATATGTTTATTCTGTTGCGTTCCTGCATAAATCCGGATCAGTGGTATCAGAGGGGTCTGTTTTTTCTCGATCCTTCTTTGCATGTCCCCAACGAGGTCGGGGTATAAGGAGCTAGGGCTCGATCTGGTGGAACCTTTGCAAGATCAGCCTCGCAAACCTCGACAGACACCCATGGGGGACGAAAAGAAAGATGAGGGAGCAGGAGATCCTATCAAAATATTGCTCGAGGAGGCCCTCGAAAAACAAAGGAACGTGATGATGGATAACTTTGTTCAGATCCTTCAACGGCTACCCACCGGCGGCGCATCTGCATCCAGCAGCCACTCTGGAGGCACGACTCCTTTTAAGGTACAAGTAAATTTTGACATTCCCATATTTGAGGGTCAAATAGACGCAGATGCCGTAGATAGATGGTTGAATCGGTTAGAAGGATATTTCTCGGTTCATGACTTTTCAGACCGGGAGAAGATTATTTTTGCACTCCTCAAAGCTACCCCCCATGTTAAGGACTCGTGGGAAACCTACTGTGAGAACAAGGACCAGACAGAACCCTCTCTGTTCTCGGCCGTACCAACTTGGAATTCTTTCCGAGACGCCATCAAGGAACAGTACTATCCCGTGGGGAGCTATGAGGACAAGTACATACAATGGACCACGCCGCGACAACAAAGGGATCAAGATGTGCATGAGCTGACGAATCTGTTCCATACCCTGCGCACAAAGTTGGGTATCAAATATTCAGAGAAACATCTGGTGCTAAAGTATCGTAGCTATCTGCACAAATACATTCAGGAGGAAATGGAGTTCCTTGACATCTCCTCGCTTGGTACGGCATACCGGTATGCTGCCAAGATTGAGCAGAAATTCAAGCAGAAGAAGCGAGACTTTGGATCTGCGAATCAAAAGCAAGGGAAATGTGCTTCCAAACCGCAAAACAAAGGACCGAGCCAAGGCATGGCGGCTAAAGACAACTCATCGAAGCCACAAGAAAAGAACAACACCGCAAAGCCAAAGAAGGACACGGGAAAGTGGTGTGAGTTCCATAAGAGCTCCACTCACAACACAAGTGAATGTCGGGCCAAGCAGTCGCTAGTGGCCGAGATGAGGGCTTCTGAGTCAGATGCATGCTCCGACTCCGAATCAGAACCTAAAAAGGGGAATGAAAAAGGGAAACAGATTATTGATGCAGATCCCAACGCCACTGTTGCCACTACAAAGGTCCAGAAGGAGGAACCGGAAGATCCAGAGGAGGAGGAACGTCTCTTCCACTCCCAGATGTGGGTAAAGGGCTCCCCTGTACAGTTCATTGTCGACAATGGGAGCCAAAAGAACCTCATTTCAGCAGACGCCGTGAAGCGGTTGGGCTTGCCGACCACAGCTCACCCACATCCATACACCACCGGGTGGCTTCACCAAGGACGAGATCTCCGCGTCAGCCAGCAGTGTCGCCTTCCCTATAGCATCAAGCCCTTCACGGATGAGGTATTATGTGATGTTGCTCCTATTGATGTTTCTGATGTATTATTAGGACAACCATACTTGTGGAAGCGTCATGCTGTGTATGAGTCTCGACCTTGTGCTGTTATTGTTACTTTGGGAAATAAGTTGTACAGGATACTAGAGGTACCACCTCCTGCCGCTATCTCTTTGGTTACTGCAAAACAATGCAGTAAGATCATTTCCCAAACTAGGAAATTCATTTTCCTGATGATCCGCCCCTAGGGCAAGAAGAATACTGTGGCCACGACCTCCAGACAGGGCTCCTCTGCACAACAACAAAAAATGGATAAGGTTGTGGAGGAGTACAGGGACATATTCACCTCACCCACAGGGGTTCCTCTGCACTGTCAGGTCAAGCACCCGATTGATCTGACCCCAGGTGCGCCGCTACCTAATGGAACGATCTATTGGCGCTCTGTTATGGAGAATGATGGAATCAAGAGGCAGATTCAGGAGCTGTTGCAAAAAGGTCACATCAGACTAAGTTCGTCGCCCTGTGGGAGCCTGATCGTGTTGGTACAGAAGAAGGATGGGACGTGGAGACTCTGTATTGACTATCGGGCGCTGAACAAGATCACTGTTCATAATAGGTACCCAATCCCACAGATTGATGACCTTCTGGACCAACTCAAAGGTGAAAAATATTTCAGCAAGATCGACCTGAAGTCTGGGTATCACTAGGTACCAATTGAACCCTCCGATGTGTGGAAGACTGCCTTCAAAGCCAAGGAAGGCCTTTTCGAATGGCTGGTCATGCCTTTCGGGTTGACGAATGCTCCTGCCACCTTCATGAGGATGATGGATGACATCTTGCGGCCATTCACCAACTCATTTGTGGTGGTGTACTTGGATGACATTCTGATCTTCAGCCAGACTTGGGAAGAGCACCTTCACCACATCCGACAAGTCCTCCAAACACTGCGGCAACACAAGTTGTGTGCCAATTTGGAGAAGTGCACTTTTGGCATGACCCAGGTTCAATATCCGGGATACATTATTGATGAAAGGGGGGTGCATGTGGATCCAACCAAGATCCAAGTCATTCGGGATTGGCCAGCCCCAACCACTATAACAGAGCTTCGCAACTTTCTGGGTCTTGCTAATTTCTACCGAAGGTTCGTGTTGGGATTCTCTCATATCACTTGGCCCTTGAGTCAAGTCACCAAGGGAGGAGAGAGAGAAAAAATTTTTTGGTCGGAACCTCAACAGAAGGCGTTCACAGAACTGAAAAACCGCCTCTGTTCTGCCCCAGTGCTCACTTTACCAGACTTGCAACAGCCATTTGAGATCGAGACAGATGCCTCCGACTATGCTATTGGGGCAGTTCTTACTCAACAGGGACATCCAGTGGCATTTCACAGTGAGACATTGTCTGACACAGTTCGCAAGTACCCCACATATGACAAAGAAATGTACTCCATTGTGCAAGCTTGTCAACAATGGAAGCATTACATTTTGGGGAAGGAAACAATCATCCACATAGACCACAGGCCCTTGCAGTTCATACAGACACAAGGGAAGTTGCAGAATGATCGCCATCAGAAGTGGTCCACATATCTGCAACAGTTTCATTTGAACATCAAGTACAAGAAGGGTAGCACCAATCATGTTGTAGACTGCCTCAGCCGACCACCGATCGTGGCGCTCACCACTGTGCTCAACTCTTGTGGGCACGAGACTTCTGATTGGCCGCTTCTCTATGAGAGTGACCCAGAATTTGGCCAAACTTACAAGGCACTCTTGGGGGGTACACAAGTTCCAAATTTTCACCTCCAAGATGCACTTTTATGTCACATGGGACACCTTGTGTTCCTTCAAGCGAGCGTGCCAAGATGATATGGGAAGCACACTACAGTCGAGTCGCTGGGAATTTCGGGGTCGAGAAAACAGTAGCAATCCTGCAGAAGTATTTCTACTGGTCGAACCTTCGAAAGGATGTTGAGAAGCACATCAGATCCTGCATTGCTTGTGCCATTGCCAAACCGACCATCAAGAAGCAAGGCCTATATACTCCTCTACCTACCCCTAGTCGACCTTGGGAATCCATCTCCATGGATTACATGTCGGGCCTGCCTTCTACTAAGCAGGGAAATGATTGTGTTTTTGTGGTCGTCGACAGATTCTCGAAGATGGCCATTATGGCAGCCTGCAAGAAGAATATCACAGCAGAAGCCACTGCTAAACTCTTCTTTGAACGAGTGTGGGTGCACTTTGGGATCCCACAGTCTATCATATCGGATCGGGATAGCAGGTTCCTCAGCACATTTTGGTCCAGCCTCTGGTCGATGTTGGATACCAAGCTCACCAAGTCCACAGCTTTCCATCCCCAAACAGATGGCCAGACAGAGGTCGTCAACAGAATGATTGTACACATTCCGCGCATGTACAATTCAAAGCATCCACGCACATGGGATGAGAGCCTCCCTTATGTACAACATAGTTATAATTGGGCTCTCCATAGTTCAATCGGCCATAGCCCCTTTCAGGTGGGCTTGGGATTCCAGCCACTATGTCCCATTGACGTAGCCATGCCATTTGCAGCTGCTCAGGCCAATTCAGCTCATGTCCAGTCTGAAGTTGACAAAGCCAGTAGCTTCATCGAGCGCATTCAACACATCTGCCAACAGGTTCATGATATATTTGACAGAGCCAATGCCAAGTACAAGAAACGCCATGATCAACAACGGGTGCCACACAACTTCCAGGTGGGCGACAAAGTATGGCTACATTTGCAGAATTAGCGCCTCACTGGACCCCACCGCAAGCTTCGACCGCTCTGATACGGGCCGTACACCATCACCAAGGCTGTAGGGAACAATTCCTTTGAGCTCAGTATTCCACCATTCCTTGGTCTGCACCCAGTCTTCAATGTGGATCGCCTTCGTCCTTACTTCCCACCTCTACTGGACACCTCGAACATTGCAGAACAACTCACACCAACAGAGTTAAATCCAGACTGCATGGAACAGGCCACCACAGATTGTATCATGGACATGCAAATAAAGAACACTCGCCAACAGAAGATCCAACTATATTGGGTTGTCAAAGCTGGCCAACTCCTGCACCAAGGAAAGTGGTTCACCAGGGACCAAGTTCAGCAAAAATTTCCTCATCTCATGGAGGAACTTAACGTAATGGGGACCATTGCTTCATAAGGGGGGAGGAATGATCCAGGTGGATATTGGTGGTCACCCGCCTATTCTACTTGGGGCTCCACCATTGTCTCTTTCAGTTTTTCAGTTTCGGCACAGTTTACTATTTTTAGCAGTTTTTCGGGTCCTAAACTTCCGGAGCCGTTTTGAGGCCCTAAACGACGCTTTTTGGGAAAACGGAGAGAAACATAGGTCCATGGACCGATTTTCTCATTCCAAATTTGTAGTCCTCGGATAGATCTTTCTAACAAGGTATGGTACGCGTCAAACGGAGATTGTATGTCAAAGTTACGCCCCTGGGAAGTTGAAACACCAATCTACCCAAACGGGGCCCATAGTTTTGGCGCTTCATCTCCTAGGGTTAGGGTTTTGGTTGTTTAGGATTTCCCATTGTTTCTAAATAATAAATAGGCCCTCGAGCCTCATTGTAACTCAGTTCAGAGGCTTGTAGCCGCCACATCTCTTCTCAGAGATAGCTACCAGCGCCCTAGCTAGTTTTATTTCCATTTTGTCTGTAAAAGAATTTTAGTTCTTTGATATTAATGAAATGAAGTGTTATTTCCACTGCATCTCTGTATTTATGGTTATATGTTTATTCTGCTGCGTTCCTGCATAAATCCGGATCAACATCTTATTTCTTGATAAACATACTAGTAACATTAATGACTCCCACATTCCATGTTTGGTCTTCAAACATAGTTTCACTAATTTTAATCTATCCAACATGAGCTAACATAAGAACAATAATTGAACTCAGTTCTAATATTGATTTATAGGCTTTAAATTCTCAATATGAAAGGCATCAAGATCCTTTGAAGAGGGCGTTTATGATTGAGTCTGTAATTTTTTTTGTCTAAGTGATTATGTGTTGCACATCTTATTTCTTGATAAACATACCAGTAAAATTAATGACTCTCACATTCCATGTTTGGTCTTCAAACATAGTTTCACTCATTTTAATCTATCCAAAATGAGCAAACATAAGAACAATAATTGCACTCGGTTCTAAAATTGATAATACATTTCTTTCCAGCATTGATATAGCACATTTCCATTTGGAAAAATTTCTATCAAGGAACTAAAATTCAAATAAGACAATAAGGTATTTACTCTTTAGGAATATTGAATGAGGTCTCTGCTTGAGGTATACTTAGTGGAAAACAAAGGTTCTGACACAAAAGGATAAGCTAACGTCCGTAGATATGGCAGATCGAAAGAAGAGTTCAAGAAAACAATATGTTTCTCATGATCATATTTAATGTGTATATTTGTCTTGGAAAAGCTCTCTAATTTAGTATTTTTCTCTAGGTTTTATCCCACATTTTATTAATCTCCTATTTCACATGTTCCTTGTAATGGGGTTCATATAGTATGGCCTTTTTTTGATTATTTGGCACCAAAATGAAGCTTTATATTATTCTCACTTGCTCACCAACCATTCCTTTAATTTTAGTGAAATTGCGACGAAATAGATCATCATAGTCATGGAGAAATTCTACACTATTAATGATTTCCTGCTCATCCTAGTAGTCACCTATCATAGTGAGTTTAGGTTGCTTAGAAGTATATGTTACATGCATTCAAACTAGAATGGAATTGAAAACAAACTAGTGGATAACAAACATGGTACCAAATGAGTTTTTATTCCCCCTGCCTGTGGAGCACTTGTCTTCTCTACTCAATTCTTTAAAAAACCGCAGTACTTTAGCCTTTAGATCAAAGATAATACCAAATAAAAATAGAAAAAAAGACAAATTGGTATGTCATTTCATGTTTTCATGTTTAAATCCAACTTCTAGCTCATTTGGAATACCAAATTGAAAGGGAAAAAAACCACTCTTGTTTCCATGCTTATTGTATGGAGAAAATAAAATAAAATTATTACTTCTATTTTTTTTTTTACTTAATTATCGGTTATTTATTACATGGAAGACTCCATAGAATCTTACTAGAGATCTATGCACCAAACATGCCTATTAGTGGTACTTATATGAATCCTGCCTTCAGGTGTGATTTCACCTTCAACAATAATTCCAATTGTCATGTTGTACAAATGCAAAAATTCTTGTAACTGTACCATTTTGATTTCTTTTTATGTCTTCTTAAGTTAGATTCAATGCAATGTTACACTTCCAGTGGACATGAAGTTGTGTTTATTGATTTTTATATCTTATCCCAAAGTGGTTTATTTTCAAATTATAATTGCAAGACCCAAGTATCCTAATCCATTAATTTCTCTTTTGCTTGTAGGAACTCCTATGGAATTGACATATCACGAGAATTTCTTGTAGAATTGGATAAGTTGACTTACCTCTGGGATTAGTAACACTCTTTTTTATTTTTTTGGTAAAATTGAATGTTGTCTTGTCTAATGGCTAGAGGGATTTTTTTTTTTCAATACAAACTTGTGCAAAATAACTAACATATCATAGTTGTAGTTTCTGAACATCAATGTCTAGTGACAAAATGTTACAAAATAACAAGCTCCTACCAAGAACAAGGTCAGACAGGTCAAACAATATTATTTTATTTAGCAAAGAATTTATGTGTCATTTTCTGTAGGTCCCCACCACATACTCTAGAGATTATGACTCTAGAGGATGCAATTCACAATCTTGCCTCTGAACTTAGATTTGAAGTCATCAAAAAATTTATTTTTTTACATAAGGTTGCAACTTGTAAAGACTTGAATAAATATATGTTGATATTTTTCTTAAACCCTTAGTGCTCTTTAATTTTTAACTTTTGACCTACTTGGATTGTCCTTTTAATCCTTGAGCTCAACAAGTAGTTGTGTGTCTTTAGCTTCTCTCTGTTATTGGAAGATGGTGTGAGACCACTCCTAACCCCCAATTTCCTATTTAAATATTTGTAACAAAATTATTATATATGTGAACATATTATTTTTGGTTACATATATGTGTATTGATGACAGTTTGGTGATACAAGAGGGTTAATCCCTTAGAATTGCCTCTCTCCCACATCTTCCTAGCATTTCTACTTGTTGATCACTCTTATCATCAATATCTTTGAAACCTCCACAATCTAGTTCCATGGAAGAATATTTCTCCTTTCATTCCTTCCTGATGGTTCATTCTCTGCAACATTTTCTTTCTTCTACACTAATTTTTCCTCTGCTACTACCTTACGACGTTTCCTTTGCAACATGTGGTGCAATTGCTAGTTTAAATTCTAATTTAGAGACTATTATTTATTTATTTATGGGTTGATAGCATAGGCTCAATGGAGCCCTTGACCAATAGCATTTTTCATAAAGAACATTAATAAAAATTTGTAGGCTGTTGGTAGTGGTTATCTTCTTAATGGTTGATCTAGCAATTTGAATTTTGAATTTCACTGATAAAGAGTTTGAAGTGCTCAATGGAGTTCATAGGTTTCAAAATTCATAGTTTCCAAACCCTTTCTCCAAATTTCTTTACAACCCCATTTTATATACCCTTCTCCAAATTTCTCTACAACCCCATTTTGTATACCAGCTGATTTAAGGCAGAATTTGTCCATAAGTGGCATAGTTGATCATGTTGTATTCATGAAAGAATTGTCTATCCAATGACATGAATTTGAGACTTTTGAACTCATATGATATAGGCTTGAAATTTCTTTTGACAATTTCAAAGGTGCTAAAAAAACCAATAACATAAAATATACACAACTAAATTTCAAAAAATATCACTATCTTTGTTTACAAGTCACCTTGAAAAGATTACTCTTTGTATTAAATTTATTTAAAGGGTTGAAAAAAATCTTAAGAAAACACATGTGTCTCCAAATTGTAGTTGAAATATTACTTCGTCAACTTCTAAAAATAACAAAAAATATGATTTTGCATTAAAAAAAACATTTTTTAATATGAAAAACTTAGTTCTCTCCATGCTCATACATATATATTTCTAAAATTACACATTTTAGACTATCTTATGGTATATGAAAACTCATGCTTCTTAATATGTGCTAAAATTTGTAACCAAATCACAAAGACAAGTATTGAATTTAATGGAAATTTGAGAGATTAAAAAATATTAATTTTCTTGCAAAAAATATCATTAGGGCAACAATATAATTCTAGAGTTATTGCCTTTTACTTCGATTTAAAATTCACAATGCTTATATGAATTTTGAGAGTTGCAATTTACTATAAAAGAGGAAGAACTTGAAATTCTATCTCCACATTTGACCCAAAAGTGTAACACATGTTTATGCTTTCAACCAAATTTAAATTTTAGAGATAAAAAATGTGCTACTATAATCCAAGTTCCATACATATTAAAGATATGTCTCTAAAAATTTTGTTCACTAACTAAATCATAAAAAAATTAATTAAAATTTTAATCCAATGAAAAATATAGACTCCTATATCTAACAAATATAAATTTTGGTAAAGTTTTGAACCAAGCTTCCTATATGTCTAATTTCTTATAATAATAACGCCCTAAGAATAAATAAAATAAATAATTGATATTCAAATGAAAAGAAATAATTAGCGTTTAAATACATTTTAAAAAAATATATCTTGGTGATAAATGTTTTTTATACAAGTTTTAATAACCCAAATCCATAAAAAGAAATTGCTACAAAGAGAAATGTGAGCCTTTTATGTTCTTGGTACGAAAAATATTAAAATGATTTACAATTCGGTACATAGAAATTTTATCATAATATTAAAGCATAAATTACTATAAATATAATTTCAATCCAAATTTTATTTTTATTTTTTTATCTAGCTGATATTAATTGTCTTACTATAGGATTATGAGTGTTTCTTCTGCACATAAAAATATCACTGTAAACTTGTGGTTGAAGAGTCTCCAACTGCACGTCATCTAAGTTTACGTCAAGATCATACCATATCAATGAGTACTATCAAATTGTGTGACATCTCGATCTTGAAGTCAGATTTTGGAAAATATGGAAAATAAGTGTACCGGTGCTTTGCACTAAATGATGTTTAAAAAAAAAAAATTTATTACTTGTTATAAGGCGATGATTAACATCTACCAAGTTTGGAAATAGTTTATTAAATTTAGAATGGTAAGGATTTACTTTGTGGATTTTTGTATGTTTAAAAAATATATATATTTTAATGTTACACCAACATTTCAAAAATCACCATAATTTAAATTTATGCTCCAAATACATTTCAAAATTACACGACATTGCCTCGTCGGTGCTATCAAATTCACTGCTCCATGTCGCATATCTTTCATGCCACTAGCCTGTATAGATCAACTTTGCATATAAAAGAAAACCCAAGTACAATAAATATACTATAACTTATAAATATTATAAGTTAGAGACCGATTGTTAGTGACATTTACCAACCCCTGACTTTTTTCACTTCTTCTAGTGGAGAGGATGGAATATATAAAAGAATTTGGAGAACCAATTCACCGCTGAAGATGAGGATCCTACTTTGGTTGATTAAGATGAATAAAAATCTTACGTGGGACACTTTACAAAGAAAAGGATGGATCGGACCTGGATATTGCAGACTCTGTATGAATGATGAGGAGAACAATGTACATTTATTTTATAGTTTTACATTTTCCCGGAAGGTTATGGAGGAATTGGGTAAGTTTTTTAATTTCAGTATTCCTTTTTTGGCTAATACAGTCGAGTTTATCCTATGGTGACATCTGCGTGCCTCTTCACTAAGGGTAATTCTGGCTTTGTTTCATTGGAAAATTTGGAGAGCCAGAAATCAGTGGATCTTTGAGGATGTTGCTTGCAATCCGGAGAAGACTGTGGGCTTTATCATTTCCTCGTGGGAAGGACTGAGGGAAAAGCAGAAACCATCAAAGGATCTGTCTAAGAGAATGTGGCCTGTGGAAATGCATTATCCGACGGGATTTTTTGACGGAGCGTCCCAACTGTCCAAATGTCGGTGTGGCGCCTGGCTCAGGATGTCTCCTAATTGTCACTATAAATTCTTCTGGCATGGAGGGAATGGCACCAATATGAGAGCAGAAATTCTGGAATGCTGGGGTTTACTGCGGTTTGCATCACAACTTGGTGTCGAACGTTTTTGGTTCTATGATGATTCAAAAGTTTTAATAGAAAACCTCAACAAGGGTACAAGCTTCAATCCTGGCAATTTGGGGTCTTGGATGGATAGGATCTCCTTGCTTCGCAAGATGTTCATTGATTTACACTTTAATCACATTTAGAGGGAAAAAAATGGAGTGGCTGACTGTTTATCGAAGAAAGGCTTCAGGGGGTTTTTGGGAACATGCAATATGAGTTGTCTGATCTGGAAGGGAGAACAAGAACATGGACAATAAACTTTCTCTAACAAGATTGCTGCTACAGAATGGTGACTACCTTTGTTGCCTTTGAGAAGAACAATTCTTACAACAGAGGGAATACTAACGAGTATTTGGAAGCCTTCATCAAGAAAGTGGTTGATATATTTTTTTTTTTACAGTGCACTACAACCGGTGGATACCTGGTGAAGTACAGGAAATGTGAAGGGACTTACACTGTTGTTTTTAATCATCCGGGGAAATACTTTGTTTTTGGACAGTGTTTTAGAAATTCTAAAAGTAATTTTGGATGTTAATCAAAGTTTTTTACGTTTCTAGAGGAGTGCTTTTGTCTCTTATCCCTGCTGAATTATGTTTACTAAACTCACAGTATGGGCGTCGATCCTAAGTATAGGCAAAATGTAATGAACTTTTTTTTAACATCTATTGAACTCGTACATAATATATGACCAGATTTTTTTCTGTTTTGAAAAAACAACTTATAAATATTATACAACATCCAAATTAATGAAATGATTTGAAAGCCATAACATCCAAATTAATGGAATGCTTTGAAAGCCGTAAAGATCGACATCATGAAAGTTTCGTTTGATGACGTAATTATGACTATACGTTGTATTTTCTTTGGAGTGGGCTAACGGGTCGAAGAAATACCCTTTTGGTTTCACGCCCCTTCGCTGTCGGTGAATCCATTTTGGTGAGTGGGTCCTTCCCTCCCCACTGTTAACGAAATTGAGTAAACTGTCATTACCTTGAGCACAAATGGAGCCCGCGAACCATTAACTTCCATCTCGACGTGAACTCCTTTGGACGCTCTCTTTTGTTACGCACAAGCGGCTCGCCTAACTCACGCAACCAGAGGAGAGCCGAAGTGACAATAACGCTCCAATTTGAAATTTGAACTTGAAAATCTGAATTTCATGGGATGGCGATTAAATGTTGTGTATCGGTCGAGTGGTCTGGAAATCTAATGCGTGTGGCGAGTTAAAAAGGGGATGGTCCGCTTACTCCTTCACCACAGAAACCTCATTTGAATTTCATTCAGAGATTTCATTTCATCGAGCTCAAGCGAGGGGAGGAGTTGCATTGGAAATTGGCAGGTCAGCTAATTTCAGCGACGTCATGTATGCAAATTAATAGGAGCTCTTCGTGCACCCGTTAACTCACTCTGTTGCTCTGTAAATTGGCGGGTCAAACAATTTCAACGATGCCCATGTATGAAAATTAACAGGATCTCTTCGTGCACCCATCAGCTTACTCCGTTGCTCTTTAAATTGGCGGGTCAGATAATTTCTACGACACCCGTGTATGCAAATTAACAACAGCTCTTGGTGTACACGTTTTTTGACTTTTTTGCTCTGTAAATTGGCGGGTTAGGCAATTTTAGCGGCGCACGTTTATGCAAATTAACAGGAGCTCTTCGTTCAAAGAGGAAACATGAAGTTTATAGTATTGAATCAATAGTTCTCAATGCAAAGAGGAAACACGAGCTCTCAATGCAAAGAGGAAACCATCCCTTTCTTTCCTGAGTGTTTCCAACGGTAAATTCACCGTTCTTTTACAAACTCACTATTTTGCTATTTTTTATATGTGTTTTTTAGCTCCTGCAATATATACTAATTAAATTTTCCAAATTCGTTTGTTGTTCATGGGAGTTTTTGAAACAATGGCAAACGAGTTTCTGTAGCAGTGACCAGTGAGTTGCCGCAACAGGGTTGTCATTGTGAAACTCACTATTACCATTGCGACAACTCACTAGTTCACATTGTGGCAACTCGACCATTGGAATAGTAGCGGCATTTAGGCTATGATGGAAACAATAATGGGCCTTTGGCCAAAATTCAATTTATTTTTCGACACTGAAGCATAATGAAAATATTGCTAAAGAAACATATAACGAAGATTTTGTGTATCTTGCTTTTTAAAACCCGAAAAAAACTATCCTTGCTTGCAAACCGATCTATTTGATTTTTTGTATTGGTAAACAAAATAAAATATGCTTAATTAAACAAAGGGTTTACTATAAGTACATGTCGAACAAGATCAAGGTTTATCAAAGTAGTATGGAACACTATAAAGAAGTGGATATTTATGATGAAAATTTGGGTGCTACAAATATTTGCAGCACACAATTCAAAGGCAATAGGGAGAAATAGAGATGGCCGTCTATGCGAGAAAAATGGTGTAACTAACTAGAATACATTTTATGTTGTCTACCTTTCATTGACAAAAGATGTTCATGTCCCATTGATTTATTGACCTAGATATTACAAGGCATTTCTTTTCCCACCATACCTAAATGGACAGTTCCAATAGCCTTTTGTAATCTCATGTCAAGAGAAAGTGTTGATTAACTTTAGGCGTATACTAAGGTAAAAGAAAAATAACATATAAAAATGAACACCTAATAAGAATCAACACATTAAGAACTTATCATGAAAAACTAGTGATAATGGCCCTTGAATTATAGTATGTAAAAACATACCTAACAATTAACTGCACATAAGTCTCCTAAAATTGAAAGCTTTAGAGTGATAAAAAAGACCTCAGAGTAAAGAGATTATTGGCCCTAAACCTTGTTGCAACATAAAATATTGTTAAAAAATAAAATTGTCTAAGAATTTAATGTTATTTGGGAGTAATTTTTACCTAATACTAAATAAAAGTAAAACACTAATAATAAATCAACACTATCTAAAAAAATTTGTCTATCCATAGAAAACTAAAAACCCCTTAAAATAAATATTATAAAAATGTTTAATATTTTTCCTAGGAAAATAAATAAAAGTAAACACTACATCTTAATAAAAAAAAAATTAAAAAAATTAAAATGATTTACAAGAACTCCTCGAAAATAGTTAAAGTGTAAGCAACCTAACTTTTAATCCAATATTGCATAGGTGAAAATAGTTAAAGTGATAAAATCAACCTAACATTTAATCCACCTTTTCATAGCGGCAGATATGAAATGTGCACTTTTCACGACTTTTGAATTAATATGATATATGAGACATCTTTCTAAAAAAATGCACATTTTCCACTAACATTGTTTTATGTATCATATTTCCTTGTTTGTAACACAAACTACCAACTGTAATCCACCTCGACATCATGGAAATAAAGTGCCAACCTTAATCCAACAGATTCTAAACTTTCTTTAAATTTAATCCAATATTTAAAGATGTTTATCATCTCTCTAGGGGTCCCAACTCCGAAGTCAACTTCAGGTGGGGTTTCAACTTCCAAATTTTCCTAAGATTGTCTTCGATGCTTGGAAGCCATGATTATTTCTGAGGATTTTAGATTGCAATTTTATTTTAATGTTTCACACTTGAACATCAATTCCACTGCTCCAAATTAGGATGACTCCTCCCCTCTACCAAAAGGCTATATAGTTAGAGAAAGATGATTTAACAGAAATTTGACCTGTACCAAGTAACTTCCAATAAATTGAATTAATGTGTACTATGTGGACCCTAGCAAAATATTTCATGGATTTGAGTATATTATATTTGTGGTTATATGATTTTATTGTGGAGTTAAAAACACAATTTTCACAGCTAAGATGCTCACTATATTTGTGGTTCTATTACTCGTTGTTACAGTGGGAGCAATTCACTGTTAGAGTTAGTTTCCGCCACTATAATAGGGGGTTGCATAATCTAATTGATGGTTATAAAATGTTATTGTCACACCAGGTCAATACATTATGTGGGTATTTTTTTTAGTATATATATATATATATATATATATATATATATATATATATATATATATATATATATATATATATATATATATATATATATATATATATATATATATATATATATATATATATATATTTGTGGTTATTTGAGTATTTTGTGGAATTAAAAAAATATTTTTTTTGAACCAAGATGATCATTATATTTATGGTTATATTCTCATTATATTTAATTAAATTATTTTTCATTTCATTTTTTTCCTCTTTTGCATATGTTGAAAAATTAGTTGGTGATCATCCAAGTTTGGTGCGATACAAACCTAGGCCACACATGAACTAGATGTGTTCTTCATATTGAAGCGCTAGGCCAAGTATACGGAAATAGTAGAGAAAATAGAGGGACAACAACAAATAACAAACCCTATTATATTTTCATGGTTGATGGGCTAAGGGCAGCCAGGAATTATAGTGAAAGTGACATGTCACTTACACCAATTTAGAATTGATAACCAATCAAATGATTTGCATTTAGTAAGTCAGAAAACAAAACTTGAAACCCCTCCACCAACAAGAAAAAATCATTGCTCCACAATTTTAAATTTTTAACATCATTTACCGATCAAATGTCCAGAGGGTTGCTAATGATATACTCATTGAAGTAGCATCCAATGGACGTAGATGTGCAACATTGTGGAGTAGCTAACTTGTGCTCCACCAATTTTCATTGACAGACATCGATATATATGGGCATGCTAATGAATTGATTATTCTTGTATTTTATATTGGAGGAGTCCTATTATGAAGTTCTTATTTCTTGTGATAGATGTTGAAGTTTGCAACAAGACACAATAAAGTTGGCATCCATAAGAAACATGACAACATATACACTAGTGTGGTACCACAAGTCACATAGTGATGGGTCCTAGCGATACATTAGTGTGAAATTCAATTTATTTAATAATTTGGATATGTGTCAAATTTAATTATCCCTAAATTAAATTAGAAAATAAAATGTAATATTATCTCATAATCACTTGTCATAGTTAATTGGGTGTGATAAACTCAGTTAGCTCATGGAATTCGAGTTGAGGGTGGTTGGTGAGGCATGCAGAGTGATTCTATGTGTTTTAGAGTTCAGGTTTTAGTTAAGTGCAGGAGTTTAATGCATGAGTAATTATTTAACTCAGTTAGGTGAGTTAAAGTCAGTTGGACTAGTTGTATCTTTTTGTTACACTAGTGAGAGATCAAGTGAAGTAAATGTTATTTAATTCACAATTAGTGATCTGCCATGCAACTGATGATTTACTATTAATATATGTATGCATGCCAGTTGCACTGACCCAGTTGAGACAAAGATTAAACATAAGTTAACTATTAGTCAAGTGATATTAGCAGACTGCCCAGATGCAATTAAAACACCACAGGATTCCCATGATACTCTGTGCAATTGAGGAAGGCTGAAATTCCTAAAGAATAGGGATTGCATTCATCAAGAATTGCATGAGTAAGGTAGGCTAAAGAAAAACTGAGAATTGGCCTAGTATTGGGCCGATTTTGTTTGTATTAGTGTAAGACGATAGGCAGATTGTAGGAGACTCTTGTGAGAAGAGTGCATTGTAATTGTTTCATGATTCCTTGGTGAATATACAATAGAAGATACAGGGGTTTTGAGAAGCAAGCTTTCCTCAGGAAAATATATGTGTTGTGGTTTGATTTTCTTCTTTCTTTACTTGTTGTGATTGGCAATCGTGTCTATTTTCTGGAATTGATTTGTATAAGGATTCAATATCTTGCTTTAGTAGATCACATAATCAGATTGAATACATTGATATACATAATGTTTATATAATTTCTACATGGTATCAGAGCACATGAAATTACTATATTGGAGGAGAAGCTGAGTTTGTGACTGAATAGAATTTGAATTTGCAAAAAGTATTCTTGGTGCGATAGGAAGATCAGGATCGAAATACATTTCAATGGCTTGAGATTGGAGTATGCACTTGTGGGAAGTTCCAATTATATTGCGTGGAAATACGGGATGGAGGCAGTAGTGGAGGACAACATGTTGAAATAATTCATTAATAATGATGCTCCAAAACTCATTGTAGGAGATGCCACAAATATTGATGCTTCGCAAAAGAAGGTTGCAAGGGCGAGGAGGATCTTATTGGAGGGAGTATGATACCACATTGTCTCAAGTATCCATGGAAAAGTGACACGATATGAAATGTGGAAGGATTTGACAGATCTTTTTCAGAGCAGCAGTGATCATAGAAAATTTTCACTGAAGGACAAGCTCAGGAAAATCAAAATGGAGAAACGCGACACTATTCTTAAATATTTAACCAAGTTTTTCCAATGTCGAGATGATCTTTGAAGTGTCGTAATTATTGTCGGGGATGATTAATTGGTGAGCCTAGCTCTTCTAGGCCTTCCCAAGAGTTGGCATAGCTATCACGACTCTGTCAATGGGAGGGAGAAGCTGCCAGATTGGGAATGACTTTGGTCGGATTTGGTGCAAGAAGAATTCAGGCAGAATACCAGGGATGGATTTTTATCTCAGACAGATGATGAAGAAAATTGCACCTTGGCTTGTAAGGAAAATAATGGGAAGGGAAGGAAATTAGATTCCAAATCTGAGACCGACGAAGAAGGCAAGGAGCGCGACATGTCCAGAGTGAAGTGTTTTCAGTGTCATGAGCATGGACATTATGCAACTAATTTTCCAGAAAATAAGAAGAAGAATAAGGCTTAAAGATACGAAATTGGTGAGCCTTTGGCCTCGCAATTTGAATTTGAATTCTCTCTAATTTCATGCATCGTGTCAAGTGAGATGAGATTAGGGTGGTACTTGGATAGTGGTGCATATTTATACATGACGGGAGACAAAGAACTTTTCAATAGCTTGGAGAATAAGGACCTCCACATGCATATTGAAATGGGTGACGACAGAAGGTATAACGCTACCAGGATTGGTACAGTTAATTTCCAGAGACAGCCAGGTAAACCATTTTTATTAAAAGATGTAATACATGTACCAGGATTGAAAATTAGTTTAGTTTCAGTCGCAATGTTGGAAGATAGAGGCTATGTTGTTGTTTCCTGTGAAGGAAGATATTTCCTTCGACAAAAATAAATAGGACAAGTCAAGAAGATTGGGATTCATGTGAAGAATCTCTTTAAACTTGATGTAGATGGCTACATAGCATTGATGGGGAAAGCAGAGAAAGTGGTGTGCCGGGATGAGGGTGAGTTATGGCACAAGAGATTTGACCATATAAACCTTGGAGCTTTGAAAGTCATGCAGTAGATTTATACGAAGCTTCCAAAGGTACTATTGCACATATATTCACATGCAAGGGATGTACCATGGGGAAGTGTGAGAAAGCCATGCTATTATACCTTGAGAGGGAGGTTTATTTGCATGCATATGAGGAACTCTTTGTTCCAAAGAATGAACCTTAAGATGTGGAGAAACCACATGTGAAGGATCATGGTGTGGCAAAAACCATTCAAGAAGAGAAATTTTGAGTGAGATGGGCAGAGGGATCACATGCAGTAATACCTCCAGGTGTGAGGTGGGGCATTGTGCAAAATTAATCTCAAGAAGAAATTTTGGCAGGGTCCTAGAGATTTTGTGTCTCATGGATTGAACCTGGCTACGAGGAGCCCACAATACAACAATAGTAGGATCAGTTAGATTGATACAGTCAGATGTCAGGAGGACATAAATCAGAGTGACATGTGTTGAATATTGGAGTGTAGATCAGAGTTGGGAGCAGTGCAAATTGCATGGATGCAGATGTCAATAGCGGAGAGAGTCCAGTAGACATGTGCAGTAGCTAGCAGCAGTCAGAAGACTCTGATGACAAATGCATTATACTAATTCAGTTGTTTGGAGGCTATTATGTTTCAGAAGTGTTGCATGCAAGAGTTGCAAGTGCAAAACACACTATAGAAGTGTTGCATGCAAGAGTTTCATGCCACATGCAAGAGGTGCATGTGCGCATGCAAGGACATTCCTTTCTTGTTGAGAGGGAGTGTTGAAGTTTTCAACAAGAAACAATGAAATTGGCATCTAGAAGCAACATGACAACACCTAAACTAGTGTGGTACCACAGGCCATGTAGTGATGGGTCCTAAGGATACATGAGTGTGAAATTCAATTTATTTAATAAATTGGATATGTGTCAAATTTAATTATCCCTTAATTAAATTGGACAATAAAATGAAATCTTATCTCATAATTACTTGTAATAGTTAACTGAGTGTGATAAACTCAGTTAGCTCATGGAATTCGAGTTGAGGGTGGTTAGTGAGGCATGTAGACTGATTCTATGTGTTTTAGAGTTAAAGTTGCAGTTAAGTGCATGAGTTTAATGCACGAGTAATGAATTAACTCAATTGGGTGAGTTAAAGTTAGTTGGACTAGTTGTAAATGTTTGTTGCACTAGTGAGAGATCAATTGAATTAAATATTATTTAATTCACAGTTAGTGCTCTTCCATCAGACTAATGATTTACTATTAATATTTGCATGCATGTCAGTTCTTGTGGAGACCTAGTTGAGACAAAGGTTAAAGTGAAGTTAACAATCATTTGTGATATTATCAGAATGCCCAGATGCAGTTAAAAATCCAAAGGATTCCCATGAGAATCTGCGCAGTTGAGGAAGGCTGAAATTCCTAAAGAATAGAGATTTCATTCATCAGGAATTGCGTGAGCAAGGCAGGCTGAAGATAGGCTGAGAATTGGCTAAGTGTTGGAAGAATTTTGTCTGGATCAATATGAGACGATAAGAATATTGCAGGAGACTCTTGTGAGAAGAGTGCATTGTAATTATTTCATGATTCCTTGGTGAATATACAATAGAAGATTGGGGGATTTTGAGTAGAATTCTTTCCCCTGGAAAATATCTATGTTGTGGTTTGATCTGCTTCATTCTTTACTTGCTGTGATTGGCGATCATGTCTATTTTCTGCAATTGATCTATAGAAGGATTCAGTATCGTGCTTTAGTAGATCACATGTTCCAATTGAATCAATTGATATACATAATTTTTGTATAATTTCTACATGGTATCAGAGCACCTGAAATAACTATAGTGGAGGAGAAGGTGAGTTTGTGACTAAATAGAATTCGAATTTGAAATAAGTATTCTTGGTGCGACAAGTAGATCAGGATCGAAATGGCTTTCAATGGATTGAGATTGAAGTATGCACTCGAGGGAAGTTCCAATTTTATTGTGTGGAAATACATCATGGAGTAAGTACTGGAGGACAATGGGCTGAAATAATTCATTGATAATGATGTTCACAAACCCACTGCAGCAGATGCCGCAAATCTTGATGCTTGGCAAAAGAAGGTTTCAATGGCGAGGAGGATCTTACTGGAGGGAGTAAAAGACAACATTGTATCAAGTCTACATTGAAAAGCGACTCCATATGAAATGTGGAAGTCTTTGACAAATCTATTTCAGAGCAGCAATGACCATAAAAAATTGGCACTAAAAGACAAGCTTAGGAAAATCAAAATGGAGAAAGGCGACACTATTCCAAAATATTCAACCAATATTTCCAATGTCGAGATGAGCTTGGGAGAAAGGTGGGCTGAAGACAGGCTGAGAATTGGCTAAGTTTTGGCCCAATTTTGTCTAGATCAGTGTGAGATGATAGGTAGATTGCAGGAGACTCTTGTGAGAAGAGTGCATTGTAATTATTTCAGGATTCCTTGGTGAATATAGAATAGAAGATAGAGGGGTTTTAAGCAGCAAGCTTTCCTTGGGAAAATATCTATGTTGTGGCTTGATTTGCTTCTTTCTTTACTTGTTGTGATTGAAAATCATGTCTATTTTCTGGAATTGATTTGTAGAAGGATTCAGTGTCTTGATTTAGTATATCGCATGATCGGATTGAATCCATTGATATACATAATGTTTGTATAATTTATACAATAGATTGTAGAAACATAAACACCTATTATTTCCATTTTTGATGTATTTGTATGAGCCACGTTTTTATGGATGCGCTAACTTTATTTTTTTGGTACTTTTTGGTATGTGTATGTAAAAATGTAATTTTCACTCAATACTATTACAGTTCAATTTTGTATATATGTTGGAAATACTAAAAAGGGTGGGGGGGTAATCACAAATTACTTTTACAAGTTCTATTTTATCAATTAAGATCACTTTAAACATAACCAAAATTGAACAACAAAATAAATATTTTTATTATCAAATAGAGGAGTCCTAGTACAAGTATATAATAAAAGTCTAATGAAATTGAATCCTTAAGGAATCCCCTTCAATAAAAATTAATGTAAGATACCCTTGGTTACAAGCCAACCAAGATAGCTTATAGATCAATCATTATTTTCCCTTTATACATGGTTAAATGAAAAATGCAATTGCGATATCTTACATTTTTCCAATCCATAGCATTTTGATCAGGTGATTTGAGCATCTTGGTTGTAAATAATGTTTTTTTTTATCTCCATTACAAACATCTACAGCCACGAGATTAGGTGATTTGAATTGAAGCACGTTCTGACATACATGACAACAACAACATCTAAGCTTGCAAACAATGAAAATAATATGAACAACCTGCAAATGAAGGAACATAACTTGATAATGATTGAAAATTATAATATGCATTCAAGTATAACTAATAAATTGCAACCAATAATTATTAAGGAAAGTAATTTAAGGAGTCAGTGTAATGGTGCATGGGTGCACAAAGTTTCATGTAATAAAACTTTAAATTATTATGATGGAAAATGAGGGCCCTCCCATGGAAATTGGCCCTCTCATTCCAATGGTCACCATTGCAACAAATCTTAACTGCGTACAAGGAAAATCTCTGACTGCGTAAAACGAAAACAGAAATCTCCGCTGACCATGACTAGAACAAATTATCTGTTCCAAATGGGCGACAACCCTTGTGGAAACACTCGACTTCGTATAATGGAAACAAAAATATACCATGACCACGACAACAATGAACTGTCAGTGTCAAATGGGTGGAAAACCTTGCGAAAACACCTAAATGTGTAATGTCGTAGCCATAGATGATGTGACTTGATATTAATCAACTCATTACCCCAACTCTTCCATTATGTTGTTTTCCTATATTCAAACTGTTGCAAAGAATAAACACAACCATATCCACTTTTAACTCTAAGTAAAGATGGGAGGCCAAACAGTATGTAGAGAATGTGTCGGAGAATAGCTATACTGATTTCCATGCGTTAAACCAATTTTTAAACTTGCCGAATTGATAGAGTATATTCATATATTTCAGGGTTATGATGATGGCATAGCCCTAGAATTTTCCATGCATTACAGGGAAGGTAGATCTGAGGTAGCAGTGACAATGGTTCATGTGACAGAATAAGTGATTGCGGAAATGATAGGGTTGCCTCAAACGGGAGAACTATGGTTTGCACTACGGAAACCCCAACCCGAGGTTGTGAGACAATTCCTTGAGGTAGGTGAAAAAATTCTCAAGGCAGGAACATGATTTGAGAGGAAGTCATTACCAAAACCCTCGAAAGATGTTTCATTCCTTGTCCAGAGAATTTTCACATGTGAAGGAAGGTATGTCGTTATTTATTACCAACACCTCTGTTTGTTAGACCACTTGCATCATGGCAGGTTGATTACCATGCCTTTCTTTCTCGAAAAAACCATAGACCAAATGGACTGAGGTGTGTAGAAATCAAAGCAGTTGCTCGAAATCATGTCCCACCATTACCTCATTAAAATTTTGGTGTTTTCTTCACTTAAAAGGGAAGGGATAAAATGGGATGAAATAGTTGGAAGGATATTGCATATTGAAACTGCCACCTCACCAGAGGATGCCATGGAAATTGAAACTCTGCCCCATGAACCCCAACTGCAACTCTGTGCCATGACCTGCCAGCTACAGAAATTCCCAGAGTACCTTTCCATATGGAAAGTGAGTCACCCAGTGTTCAGACTATGAGGGTTTCTAAGGTTTCTGATGCTAAATTCCCATAGAAATGAAACGAACAAGATGTTGATGATGAAGTATAAACATTGAAGAATAAACCTGACACTAGAAGATTAAGAGGATACAAGGAAAGTCTGGAAATAGTGCCAAAAGCCAAGGAGAATAGGAGAAGGTGAGGTTGTCTTGCTCTAGTTCTTTAAACCCTCCCCTTTGCTATTGAAGAACTCCCAGAAGAAATAACATAAAAGCAAGAGAAAGATAACGAGAAAAAACATCCACATGATGTATTGATTGAATAAGGATTCATGGAACAAGGATCCATGTAGCAAGGGTTCATGGAACAAGGATTATGCCACCTTGCTCACACAAAAGAACAAGTTGATAAGGATCCCTCTCATGATTTTGACTATGAGTACATAAAAGGAGTAGCCAAATGGTATGGAACATATGATCTTTCCTCAATTTCAATTTTGTATGGCGATGCTGAGGAGGACCAACCAACTGCACCACAAAAATTCTACAGGAAAAATGAGGAGGACCAACCAACAACATCGCCAGAATTGTATGGGGATGATGAGGAGGACCAACCAACTGCACCACTAGAATTGATAGAGAAGCACATTATAATAGTAAGTAATCCTAAAAATATTCCTTTGTATATTTAATTGTTAAAAAATAATAAGATTCTCTAGACGAAAAAAAAACAACTACAAATCAAAGTTAAAACCCTAATAGATGAGCTCACACAAAAGAAAATTTTGATAGATTAGATTGATTGGATGAAGTTGTAGATTCCATACGCATTGGTTTCATAGATATACCTTCTGCAGGGGTCCAACAAAATATACCCCTTGGAAAAAAACAAACTGATGTCATTTTTGTGCAAATAGAGGACCATAAACGAGATGTGAAGTTTACCAAAAGAATAGTCATGCTTACAGAGGAACATGAATCACAGATTTGAAACTAACAAAAGAAACAGTTGTACAAACAAAGGAAGAGGAGCCAGAGATAAAATTGACTAAAGACATTGTTGTGAAAACAAAGGATGAGGAAGCAAAGGATAAATTAGTCCTGTGCATACCCTCATGTGAGGGAAAACAAATACCTTTCCATTTTCATGAAAATTTAATTCGTGATAAAAAATTTTACAAAAAAATAAAAACACAGTGGCTAAGCTGCAAAGGAAGGTAAACAAGTTGGATAATGATAAGAAACGAATCAGAGGGATAATGGATGGTGTTATTAGTTTCGTGGCTCCTTCAACCAATTACAACGTATACTTGACAAAAATATTGTTTATGTTAAAAAAGAATGCTATCATCAACAATCAGCCTTTCCGGGTTGAATATAGACATGGTTTCATATAAGCATATATGACCTGCATGAATATAGAAAAATAGTTTATCTATGAATAGTAACAATATAATTTTTTGTTATCTCTTAACAAAATATGGAATCCCAGCCCTGTTATAGGGGATGTCTAGTTGAGAGCCTTTTTATCATATCTGAGAAATTAGGGCCGTTGGATGGAAGCTCTTAAAATTTATATATGTAATTTTGAGAGCCTTCTGTGGGTTAGAGGAGAATATGAAATACCTATGCAGGTGATAAAATAACAACAAGAGTTGGCCAATTTGTTAGAGGTAGCAGAGTATATCTCTAGGAAGAGGAAGGAGACCATTGCATATTGCACAACCCAAATTCAAATATTGGAAATTGTCGCACAAGAATAATGTAAAGCAAGGTGGGATGCCTCGGGAAAAAAATTCCAAAATAAAGATCCATTTAACTACCTAAACTTAAATATAGCCTTAACAAGGGTTGATCAGTATATTATTCCCATGGAACAATCTGGAAATAGTTGGATATGTCTTAGATTTCACTATCCAGTGATTTGGATGCCAACAAGGATATATAAAAAGTCTTATACCCTTAGGAAAAAAATAGTTTGAATGTTGGAATGTAATTATAGAAACATGAGGGTATCTTCGTCCTGGTGAAGATACCCCCTTAGAGTGGACCTTGAGGGGGTCCACTCTGATCCCTTTCTGGGATACTATAAATCCTAATAGTCAACATGCGTTGACACAAAAGATGCACTTGAGAGGGTTCAAGCATAGGTTGTACTGTCAGCATATTTGGAATACCAACCATAAATATTCCAGATGATCGCTTCATTTCCTGGACCGATCGGTGAGGTCGTCCAAGTAAGCGAGGATAAGGTGGGCTAGGTCATGGAAGATATAGTTTGGTTCTCGTTGGAAAGTGGCTCCAGTGTTTTTAAGATTGAATGGCATAACTTGGTATGTGAAAGTGCCCCAAGGGGTGGTGAATGTTGTCTTATATCGACCGATAAGTCGAATTTGTATTTTGTTATATTCTGAGAACCCATCCATGAAGGACAGGGCCTCATGAATGATGCAAGCATTAATGACTTGGTCAATGAACAAGGTAGGGTAGTTGTCTTTTGGATAATATTTGTACAAATATCAGAAATCAGTATAGACGCGAATGGGGCCTTGTGTTTTCATGACGGGAACAGGGTTGGAAACCCATGATGTGTAAACTATGCGGTAGATAAAGCCGGATTTGTGAAGATTGTTGATTTCTTGATCGATTCTGCTTTAGATGGGTGAAATTGACGTTTTTTTTGGTGTACTGGTGGTATGTTAGGCCAGGTGTCAATATTTTTGTCAGTGTTAGTATTGTCATACTGCCATTAGTGATCAAACTTATTCTTTTGCATTTGCTTATTAGGAGTCCCATATCATAAATCTTCACCATTCCATTAGGTCATGGATTCATCGATGGTAGTGGTCTTTCAGCAATTTTCCCTCATGTGAAACTTGTTGATTCCCCTCTCTATGGTCTTCAGTCATGATTCACTTTACTCTGAAGTTCATGTTATTAGGTCATAGGGAAGTCTCATTAGGTTCTAGGGTCTCATCATGGTCAAATTAATGAGTCAAGTGTCAATAAGTATTAGCAAGGTCACGAGGAGGCAAAATAAACTCAAAGGCACAACATCTGGAAAAATTAAAGAGTTGTTTTATTAAGCTTGATGTAATTTTCACCTCAAAACATGTTTTGAGGTGAAAATATGACACTTTTCCTTGATTATCATTTCTTAGGTAATTTTATGTCTTCATATGTAATAAGTTGAACTTTAGAAGTTGCTATCTCCACAGAGCCACCACCCTGCCTTTCACAGGTGTTTTCCACATAATTTTCACTACAAACCATCTTCTAAGTATTTCCATAATAAGGATCCCGGAAAGAGCTTTCCAACGATATATTATACTCCCAAAACTGACTCCTCGTTTGAAAAATATGCCTAAGTGAACAATAGTCCCCAATAGCTTAACCTTACCCCTTTTCTCATTTGTCCCTTAGACTTTATTTCATATAATTTTAAATTTTTTCATTATAAAATCCTTTCCCTCTAACCCGATCGCATCCCTTTTCTCCCGATCCGATCGCACCCTTTTCTCCTGATCAGATCGCACCCTTTTCCCTTGATCCGATTGCACTATCGCATAATCCCGATCGACTCACCTCCAATTGAAAACTTCCGATGTGATTGCATCTGGACCATTGATTTTATCAATGATTTGACAACCCTCATTCAGTCGCAAATGCCTGATCGCATCGCAACTTCGCAGCACTCCCAACTTTGTCCCCGCTCCCATGACATCTTCTGATGCGATTAACTCCTGCCGACGCACTCCCCACGATTTCGTCTCCACCGTCGATCCACCCTTATGATTGGACGACTCACAAGCCATCGCACCATCGCAATCGACATTTCCTGCAGCGTTGCTCCCGCTCCACTCCCCCGCCGATTTGCAATTTTCAATTACCCCTAGGTCCCACCGTAAACCCTTCCGCTCCTTTCCAAACAAAAGCGGGTTTCCGTTTGTAAAAAGCGATTATTCAAATATTATAAACTTAAAGGATTTCTTAAGTTATTCCATCGCAATCAGCATTTTCCATGATACATTTCTTTGCGCTCCTTCCCGCTGATGCGATGAATCGCATATCACAATCGGCAGTTCCTATAAGTACTTTGCCTCCACTCCCCTTCCAAATTATGATTGTGATTCCTCCCTTGGGTCCCACCTTAAATCCCTTCTTCCTTTTCAATGAAAAATGGTTTTTCCTTTTGTAAAATGCGGAAAATTCATTTTTATTTTTTTTAAAGGGATTTTTCATTTATACCATCAGACATCGCTTTTCGTTGCTTATCCTCGCACCTTTATTGTATTACTCCATCGCACCCGCTTCCATCACATCACAAGTTATCAATACGATGTGCACATTCCTCTTCCGCTGCGATTTCCAATTTGCGATTGCGATTTTCCCATGACCCCCCCTATACACTATCGCGTCACAGTTTCCAATTGTATTGTCCTGATACACCTTCCCCCCTTTCCGATTGTGATTTGCGATTGCGATTTGGGATCGCAACTCGGGCCCACCATCCTTTCCTTTGCTCTTTTTCACCCAAAAAGGGACTTTTCTTCATTAAATGACAAAATTTCAGTTTTATTGGTTCCAAAGGGAATTTCTCGGCACAAAAGGGATTTTCAACAAAAGAAAAGAAATAGTCAAGGCCGAGAGCTAAATATAAACATAGAGATCATTACAGCATGACAGTAACGATAAAAAGGAGAAATGGTTCCAAATTTGTCTTTCATCTCCTTTGTTTGAGCAACTGCAAATTCTCCAGATGGTCAAAAAGTATTGTTTCTCCTTCTTTTCAGGGGCATATTGTTGGTCTTTTCCTATATTCAGATTTTAGTTTCTGGGCTGTTGAAACGACCCCTCCTTCTGTGGATTTACTCCCCTCAAATTTTGTCTATTTAATGTAATTTCTGAGTCATTTGTAGGTGGGAATAAAGTGAGGAATAAGTTGGAAATCACTGAGGACACTCCGCGCTCCATTTGTAACAGTTTGGCTGGGAAATAATAAAGATATGCAACACTAATTTGTGGCATCCCTGTGGTATGGATTTTAGCATTGTTCTTTCCTTTGTGTTTATTTGTTAATTGTTATGTTTTCCATTCATTCATTCATATCTCGGGTTGAATGCTTTCAAGATAGATAGGTAGAATCCATTGTATAATGCTCTGCCTTGGGAAATAACTCAATATTTGATGTTTTCTGCTATTTGAAAAGGATCCATCGCCTATGCCATTTTCAGCTTCTCACCAGTCTTACACATTCCATCATTATTTAAACTAAATTGTTAAAATCCCTGCCTACCTTTCCCCATGAACTACCTTGTATCTCTGATTTAATTCCCTAGTTTCAAACTTTCCAACCCCATCTGATCCATACAGCCCCGAAGATTTATAAAAATAACATTTCCAAATTATTATACCTGGCCTAAAATCAATTTACAGTTATACTTCATTAAATATTTTTCGGAGAGAGCCCTCTCCTGACTTTGTAGGGCTAGCAACAAGGCTGAGCGTGGTTTGAGGTTACCCTGATTTGCCTTCTTTCATCCTAAGGTTCAAATTAGGTGCTAACATTTCCTGGAAACTCCATTGGGGTACTATTTAGCATAAAAGACCAATCACCCTAGTAATATCTTTCATACAATTTCTTGGACTCTGGATGATGAGGTTCAGAGTTTGCTAGGCTGAAAATAAAACATTGTAAAGTAGAAATTCGACCACACTGGCTTCAAGGAGATACAAAAGGGCCAATCCTGATCCAAATCCTCCCCCTGTGTTTGAAAATACTAATCTCATCCCAAGAATAATCAGAAGACAAGAAGGTTCAGTAAGCCGTAGACCTATTTTCGGATCTTATACCTGGCCCAGTGAGTGGTTGTTTGTAGAAGACCTTTCTTTTGATGAGTGTTTTGAGCTTTCTTGGTTCAGAAATAAATCTAAAACTACACTTGACGACACAGTTTTAGATCCAGAATTTATTGTGGATCTTGAAGTTCGAAGGGAAATCACGTCAATTGATGATTATATTTTGAATTCCCCTCAGACTTCTATCACTATAACCAATCGCCCTGAGCCTTTAGAGTTATCAAAAAAAACATTTCCTCCCCATAATTCATCAGCATTTCCATAAGTTTCAGAAGTCAATTCTCAGCCTATGACTCCTCCATCAACACCTCCCTTAAATCCTAGTAGCATAAACACTGTTGTAAATCCACCTCGAGTCATGGCTGCCCAGTCTACACCCCTGGTTTTACCTCATAATCTGAATGATATGCCTGATGATTACCAGAGTAAAATACCTATCTTTTATGCCACTCAAAGCATCATAGCCCAGCAACATGTTGATAAGATGAATGAATTCTTTGACCTTCATGAGATAGAGGCAGAAAATGTAACCACAAGATTGTTTGTCCAAATTTTTGGAAGTGAAGTTAGAAAATGGTTCAAAGCCTTACCAGCAGGCTCTATCCACACTTTGCAGGAGTTACACAGACAATTCTTAGACTGGTGGGTGGTGAAGAAAATCCCACTCCAAATCTTGTCTGAATATGAAAATATTAAAAGGAATGTAGGTGAAAGTGTACAAGATTATTGTGTGAGATTTAATGCTATGTATAATGCTATTCCGACCAACCTAAAACCTCCTATGGGATTAGCTTTGCTCAAGTTTCCAGATGGTTTTGATGCTGATATGGCATATTAGCTATGAGAACGAGATCCTACCACACTTGAAGACATGCAGAAGATAGCTATGAGTGTAGAAGCTAATTTTCTGGCCAAAAGAGCGTGGACAAGAGCCGAAAAGAGGGTGATTGTGAAAGAAGAAGCATCTCCTTCAGATAGTAAGATGGATACTTTGATCTATACAGTGGAGAAGATGGTTGATCGGCTGACTATTTCAGATAGACCTGAAGCACAAATCAGAAATCCAAATTTCAGAGGGCATCAACAACCACAATTCCGAATTAAACAAAGAGAATAGAAAGTGTAGGACCAAGCAACTCAATAGCAGCAGATCAGAACTCCTTTGCAGTAAAATTATGTTCAGGGAATGGAAACTGATGATGATGATGATCCGGTGGTAGAAGCTAACCATTTTTTCACTGCCGATGGTGCACTGATCTTTCTCACAGAAGATGAATAATATATAGTGGTTCCAGACACTCAGAGACATGAATATTTTATATTGGTTAATGATGTAGTGATAGAGGAAGAATCTGATGATTACCAACGAGGATATATGAATGCTTTGTCAGCGCAACAAAAGCAGTATTCTTTAAGGAGCAGAGAGGTGCCAATCAATCCCATTCAGAAAAGGAAAGAGCTGCAATCAAAGAATGACACCTCAAATACTCAAAGGAAAGGGAAAGAGCCTGCTGATCCCTCTCCCAACAAGGAATCCTCTACGATTATCATTGCAAATGAAAGGAATCAACTCAGCGCAACAAAGGAGAAAGTGCAGAAGAAAGATCCTCCCATCAAAGAGGTAGAAAAACTTCCATATTTTAATTTAGAAAATGAAATTCCTAAGCTGAAGGTGTCCATGCCCTTGACTGAGTTGATAAAAAACAACACTTATAAACATCATGTATCTAGAATGTTTCATATAGACTCTGTATCAGATATGGTAAATGTTGAAGATGATTATCCTGAACTCATTTTTGGTCCAGCCATAGAAGGTCAGTCAGAAGAGAGTGAAGTCCCTCCCTTCTACCTGAGTCTTAGATTGCACGAGTTCATTTTACATAACATCATGTTGGACTTCGGATCATCCCACAACCTGATGCCCAAAGCCATTATGGAGAAGTTGGGTCTTGATATTACCCGTAAATACCATGATTTGTATTCCTTTGACTCCGGTAGGGTTCATTGTATTGATCCTAACAAGGACTTGGTAGTATCTTTAGGTCAAATCCCAGCAAATAATGTTTTGATGGATGTGGTTTGGAATGCTTTTGTCCAGGTCATGGGGTGAAAAACTGAAAGGAACCATACAGCTTGATTTCTCTTATGCCACTATTCCTGTGTTCGGTCAATTAAGAAAACTATACAAGGTGAAGAAAATGAAATACATGATCACTAGCAAAGAGAAGCCAGTTAATCATCCAATTAATGCAGTCCACACATATTTAGAGTCATTTGTATTATATTCATATGGCGGTTTGAATAAGGAAAATGTTCGGTTGGTAGAAGTAGAAGAGGTACCTGAAATTTCAGAAAATTTTAGGGAAATCCTTATACAGGAAAAATATAAAGCAGCAAGCATTTCTGAGCTCCCCACATGCCAGCAGCAAAAGGACAATGAACAACAGAAAAATGCAGAAATCAGTCAAGATAAAGTAGAGAAAGAAGCAAAATTTCAGCATCTAGAAGAAGAAGAAGAAGGCCTTTGGAGCATGGAATTTGACGGAGCAGTTGGTAAGGACAGTGCTGGTATAGGAATATGGATTCGAAGCCCTATTTTCCAGCTTGAAAAGGTTCCTATTAATGTTAGAGTATGTGCTTACAAGTTGGCTTTTGACTGTTCTAACAATGAAGCAGAGTATGAAGCTTTGATTGCAGGATTGAAAATTTTGAAGCTAAAGGCAAGGAGGATTTCTGTCTATGGAGATTCAGAGTTGATAATCAAACAAGTAAAAGGAGAGTACCAAGCAAAGCATCTGTGATTGAGGGCCTACAGAAATGCAGTCCTAGACATTTTGAGGACATTTTCAGAGTACACTTTGATAGCAGTACCCCGAATACAGAATCTTATTACAGATTCTCTTGCCACTACTGCAAGCAATTTGAAGATTCCAATGAATTCCAACAACAAATTTGAAATTTATGTCAAACATCGGCCTGCTGTTCCCGATAATTTAAGGTATTGGCAAGTGTTTTGGGATGACAATGAAATTAATGATTTTTTTCGGAGTGAAGGAAAATTCAAGGACACTTCCATAGAGGGTGATTATGAGGTCGATGATCAAGAAATCGAAGCAAATCAGATGGATATATTGTATTTGAAAGACAATGTAGTTTCTAGAGGTCTCATACCTTTAGAGGATATTTTTGATCAAGATGATGTTGCAAAGAAACCGAGCTTGGTTCCTCCTGATAAAGGAGTTGAAGATGTTAATATTGGAACAACTGGCAAGCCTAAGCTTGTGAAGTTATCAAAATCATTTTCCCCTGAGGTAAAGGAAAAGTATATTAAATTACTTTCTGAATTTTCTGATTTGTTTGCATGGGATTATTTAGATTTGAAGGTGTATGACAAAAATATAATTCAGTATACTATTCCCATCAAACCGGATTAGAAGCCATTTAGACAGAAGGTGACAAGGATCAACCCAAAGCTACTACCATCCATTGAAAAAGAGGTAAACAGATTGTACAAGGCTGGTATCATTGTCCCAATCAGATTTTCTGATTGGATTTTGAATTTGGTCTCGGTACGTAAAAAGACAGGAGAGATAAGGTTGTGTATAGATTTCCAGAATCTGAATAGAGTATCCTTGAAGAATAACTATCCACTTCCGAAAATGGACCATATTCTACAAAGAGTAGTTGGAGCATAAAGGATGTCACTGATCGATGGCTACTCAGGCTATAATCAGATCTTGGTGCATGAAAAATACTAATACAAAACTGCCTTCACAACACCCTGGGGAACTTTCTAGTATGCCAAAATTCCATTTGGACTGAAGAATGCTGGAGCCACTTTCCAGCGAGAAATGGATATTGCTTTTGCCAATGAAAAGGATGTTTTTATTGTTGTTGATTTGGATGATCTGATAGTGTTTTCTGGTTCTGATGATGAACATTTTCACCACTTGAGGATTGTATTTCACCAATGTAGAAAGTTTGGGATTTCTCTCAATCCAAATAAAAGTTTGTTTGTTATGGATGAGGGCAAGCTGCTGGGGCATATCATCTCTAAAGACAATATCTGCACTGTTCCTTCAAGAGTGGAGGCCATTCAGCACATAGACCTCCCACGTAACAAAAATGAGATTCAGGCATTTAATGGCAAGATGAACTTCTTGTGTAGACTCATACCCAATTTGGCTGAAAATTTAAGAGAAATGACTAACATGTTGAAAAAGGACAACATCGTCATATGGAATGAGGAGGCTATCAAGTCATTTAATCTGGTAAAGTTTGCTCTGTCCAATGCCCCAGTCTTGATTAGTCCTGATTACACTCAAGATTTCATTATATTTTCATTTGCATCGGAGCATACTATGGTTGTGGTATTAATGCAAAAGAGAAATCAGATTGAACAACCAATTGCCTTTTTTAGTAGGACTATTCGAGATGCTGCCTTGCGGTATAATATTATTGAGAAACAATCATTGGCTCTTATAAAAGCATTGAAGGATTTTAGAGTATGAATTCTGCATTCACATACTATAGCATATGTTCCTAATGCAGCAGTGAAGGATGTCCTGATGCAAACTGATCGAGAGGGAAGAAGAGGTAAGTGGATAGCAGCAATGTTGGAATATGATTTGAGGATTAAACCCACTAAGTTAATCAAAGGACAAGGTTTAGCAAAACTAATGGCACAGTCCAACCTGCGCGCCCTGGATATAAATCTCATAGCAGCAATGTTGGAGGATGAGGACGATGGTTCGCTTGTTCTAGTTTCAGACATTTTTCTACAATCCCCATTGTATTCAGACATAGTTTATGTTCTTCAGCATCTTTCACCACCTCTCGCGATGTCTAGAAGCAAAGGTAGGTCACTGAAACTTAATTCTACTAAATTCTTTATTCTAAACAATGCTCCTTATTGGAAAGATCAAAGAGGTATTCTGCTTAATTGTTTGGTTGAAGATGAGGCTCAGCAGGTGATACATGAATTTCAAAAAGGTGATTGTGGTGGTCATTTGTTTTGGAAAACAATAGCTAACAAAGTGTTGAGAGAAGGATATTATTGGCCCACTTTATTTTCAGATTTGTATAAAACAGTGATGAGATGCCATGAGTGTCAAGTTTTCGAAGGAAAAAGGAAACTTCTTGCTCTTCCTTTGAAACTAGTTTTAGTAAATGCTCCCTTCCAGCAGTGGGGACTTGATTTCATAGGAGTAATCCATCCAGCATCATCAGAACAGCATCGATGGATCTTGACAGGTACCGATTACTTCACCAAATGGATCAAGGCCATTCCAGCAAGGTAGGCCACTGATATGGTAATCCTTCAATTTTTAGAATCAAATATATTGTCTTGTTTTGGTTGTCCTCACAAAATTATAACAGATAATGCAGCAGTGTTTAGATCTAAGAAGATGGTGGAATTCTGCGAAAAATACAATATTGTGTTGGGCCATTCAATAGCATATTACCCACAAGGCAATGGCCTGGCAGAATAATCAAATAAATCTCTGATAAACATAATCAAGAAAATGCTGGAAGCGAATAAGAGGAATTGGCATCGAAAGCTCATCAACGTGTTATGGGTAGATAGAGTCAGCAGTAAGAAATCCATAGGCATGTCACCGTTTGAATTGGTTTATGGTACTGATGCTTTTTTTCCCACGTCACTTAGAGTTCTAGTCATGAGACTATTGCAAGAGGTCGGCAGTGAAGAGGATGATAATCAACGAAGGATCAATCAAATGATCCGTCTTCAACAAACAAGAGAGGAATTTTATCATAATGCTATTAAGTTATAGGAGAAGATAAAGAAAATCTATGACCGTAAAACCGAAGCAGAAAAAATTTCAGTTAGAAGATGTGGTGTTGAGATGGGATGCACGAAATGAGGGCAAAGGGAAGCATGGCAAGTTCGATAACCTATGGAAAGAACCATATAAGATTTCAGCATACAGGGGACAAAATGATTTCTTGCTCATAGAGATGGACGGCCAAGATTGCCCTGGAGGGCCAGTGAATGGTAGGCTTTTGAAGCACTACCACTTTTGAGATAATGGATTGAAAACTATGTCACAATCATTGTATATACCATGTCATTGTTGGTCAGATTTCAAGTACACGGTCATTGAAGTTTGGGGACCGAGGTGAAGGCTATAAAACTTGAATGATATGCGTGAGGTTTTTTATTTAAGTTTTCAGTCATAGTTTCAGTCAGAGTCAGTCTGCATTGTGTCAGTTTTTAGTGTTTTGACCATATTTTCCCAATGGATAAGGCTACTTGGTCTACAGTGTTCTTGGCACCTCCAAGGAGCTACTATCCCCATTGGAGCCAATGTTAGTGTTAGTTTTGTCATACTTCCATCAGTGATCAAACTTACTGTTTTGCATTTGCATATTAGGAATCCCATATCATAAATATTCACCATTCCATTAGGTCATGGATTCATCGATGGTAGTGGTCTTTTAGGAATTTTCCCTCATGTGAGACTTGTTGATTCCCCTCTCTATGGTCTTCAGTCATGATTCACTTTAATCTACAATCAATTTTATTAGGTCATAGGGTAGTCTCATTAGGCTCTAGGGTCTCATCATGGTCAAATTAATGAGTCAAGTGTCAATAAGTATCAACAAGGTCACAAGGAGGTCAAATAAACTCAAAGGCACAACATCTGGAAAAATTAAAGAGTTGTTCTATTAAGCTTGATGTAATTCTCACCTCAAAACATGTTTTGAGGTGAAAACATGACACTTTGTCTTTATTATCATTTCTTATGTAATTCTATGTCTTCATATGTAATAAGTTGAACTTCAGAAGTTGCTATCTCCACAGAGCCACCACCCTACCTTTCAGAGGTGTTTTCCACAAAATTTTTAGTGTAAAACCATATTCTAGGTACTTCCATTAGAAAGAGCCCAGAAAGAGCTTTCCAACGATATATTATACTCTCAAAATTGATTCCTCCATTGAAAAATATGCCTAAGTGAACAACAATCCCCAATAGCTTAACCTTACCCCTTTTCTCATCTGTCCCTTAGACTTTGTTTCATATAATTTTAAATTTTTTCATTATAAAACCCTTTCCCTCTGACTTGATCGCATCCCTTTTCTCCCAATCCGATCGCACCCTTTTCTCCTGATCTGATCGCACCCTTTTTCCCCGATCCGATCGCACTATCGCATAATCCCGATCGACTCACCTCCGATTGAAAACTTCCGATGTGATTGTGTCTAGACTCTTGATTTTATCAACGATCTGATAGCCCTCATTCAGTCGCAAATGTCCGATCGAATCGAAACTTCGTAGTGCTCCCAACTTTGTCCCCACTCCCATGATTTCTTCCGATGTGATTGACTCCCACCGACGCGCTCCCCCCGATTACGTCTCCACTGTCGGTTTGCCCTTTTGATTGGACGACTCACAAGCCATCACACCATCGCAATCGGAATTTCCCACAACATTTCTCCCGCTCTACTCCCCCGCCGATTTGCTATTTGCGATTACCCCCAGGTCCCACCATAAACCCTTCTGCCCCTTTCCAAACAAAAACGGCTTTCCCTTTGTAAAAAGCGATTATTCAAATATTATAAACTTAAAGGATTTCTTAATTTATTCCATCGCAATTGGCATTTTCCATAATACATTCCTCCGCGCTCTTTCCCACCGATTCAATGAATTGTATATCGTAATCAATAGTTCCTATAAGTATTTTGCCTCCACTACCCTTCCCAATTGTGATTTTGATTCCTCCCTTGGGTCCCACCTTAAATCCCTTCCGCCTTTTCAATGAAAAATGGTTTTTCCGTTTGTAAAATGTGGAAAATTCTTTTTTTATTTTTTTTAAATAGATTTTTCATTTATACCATTGGACATCACTTTCCCTCACCTATCCCCACTCTTTTATTGTATTACTTCATCGCACCCGCTTCCATCGCATCGCAAGTTATCAATACAATGTGCCCATTCCTCTTCAGCTGGGATTTCCAATTTGAGATTGTGATTTTCCCATGAGACTCCTCCTATACACTATCGCGTCACAGTTTCCAATCGCATTGCCCCAATACACCTTCCCCCCTTTCCAATTGCGATTTGCGATTGTAATTTGCAATCGCAACTCGGGCCCACCATCCTTTCCTTTGCTCTTTTTCACCCAAAAAGGGACTTCTCTTCATTAAGTGGAGAAATTCCAGTTTTAGTGGTTCCAAAGGGCATTACTCGGCATAAAAGGGATTTTCAAAAAAAGAAAAGAAATATTCAAGGTCGAGAGCTAAATATAAACACAAAGATCATTACAACACTACAGTAATGATAAAAAGGAGAGATGGTTCCAAATTTGTCTTTCTTCTCCTCTGTTTGAGCAACTGAAAATTCTCCAGATGGTTAAAAAGTATTGTTTCTCCTTCTTTTTAGGGGCATATTGTTGGTCTTTTCCTATATTCAGATTTTAGTTTCTAGGCTGTTGAAATGACCCCTCCTTCTGTGGATCTACTCCCCTCAAATTCTATCTATTTAATGTAATTTCTAAGTCATTTGTAGGGGGGGGGGAATAAAGTGATGAATAAGTTGGAAATCACTGAGGACGCTCTGCGCTCCATTTGTAATAGTTTGGTAAGGAAATAATAAAGAGATGGAACACTAATTTCTGGGATCCCTGTGGTATGGATTTTAGCACTGTTCTTTCCTTTGTGTTTATCTGTTAATTTTTATGTTTTCCATGCATTCATTCATATCTCTGGTTGAATTCTTTCAATATAGATAGGTAGAATCCATTGTATAATGCTCTTCCTTGGGAAATAATTCAATATTTGATGTTTTTTGCTGTTTGAAAAGGATCCATCTCCTATGCCCTTTTCAGCTTCTCACCAGTCTTACACATTCCATCATTATTTAAAATAAATTGTTAAAATCCCTGCCTACCTTGCCCCATGAAATACCTTGTATCTTTGATTTAATTCCCCAGTTTCAAACTGCCTAACCCCATCTGATCCATATAGCCCCGAAGATTTATTAAAATAACATTTCCAAATTATTATACCTGGCCTAAAATCAGTATACAGTTATACTTCATTAAATATTTTTCAGAGAGAGCCCTCTCCTGACCTTGTAGGGCTAGCTACAAGGCTGAGCGTGGTTTGAGGTTACCCTGATTTGCCTTCTTTCAGCCTAAGGTTCAAATTAGGTGCTAGAAATCGTGCTCTATGATAGTGGGGCTAAGCCCCAACATTTCAAAATAATCCCATGAGAATATATCTCTGTAATCTTGTAGCAAGCTTGTGTAAGAGACTACTTCATTGGGGGAGCATGCTGCCCCAAGTGATATTTCTTCGATTTTTCCTGGTTTTCTAGAGATATTTACCTTGATGGTTGGTGAAATATTAGACATGTTACCTTCTTTGAATGCGTCAGGCACTAGGATGGGATTTTTGAACTAGTCAACTTTTCTATATGGGAGGAATTATTTTGATTAAATACCATATATCTCTTGGTTTTCTAGGTTTTAAGGGTTGAATGCTTTTTCAAGAAGAAAAATCGAGCAGTGATGCATTGCATCCCACCAAAAATCTGGTTCCGTCATGACCTCCAAAATATCCTCGTCTGAATGGAACAAGGCATCTAAGGGGGAGTGATTTTGTGTGAGGTCGTGAGGATTTTTTTCGGGCCTAACAGAGTTGGTCAATAGACACAAATAGGATTCCATAGTTTATTTTTTGGAACTAAACGAGGTCGATAGGGTGCAGACAGATTTAGTTTTCACTGTAGATGGTACAACTAGTTTTTTAGTTTTAGCGGTCTCGACACCAATGACATATGAGAAGATAACACGAGTCATGGTTCCCATGCATGATGAGATAAATCATATGTGGTGGTGTGTGTTGTCAACGTTGAATGGCAGAGGAATTTCCATTGTGGTGGCTTGCATGAGAGCAAGATTATGTTCCTCACATGGCGTACTAAGGGTACTTGCACTTTCCCAGATTTGGAAGTTGTGTTGAGTGCAGAGGTGCCTAAATGTTTCCATTAAGGAGCACGACTCTGTTTCATGATTGTGACTTGTGAAAATGGTGCACGGTGTCACGGTGCTTATCGAGTAGATGGTATGAGAACCAATGCTACTCTTTTTCCCAAAAGTGGATGCTCGGAGATGATTGAGCATTGGGGTATGATTGTGCTTTTGCGATCTCTGAGTTTTTGGTTTTTAATATTCTAGCTCCTTTAGGGAGTTTAGACTCAATGTTGCTCTTGTTTCTCGTAGCCTTGGGAGGTACTCACAATCCATTTTATGGTGGAATTGTGAGAAAATATTGCAATAGTAGTGTGTGATCTTCTCTTGATTAAAGAGACTGGTCTGTGGGATGGGGGAGATCATGTGAAAAATATTAGTAAGGTTCTTCAGTTTTTTACATTGATTGATTTGGTGGTCGATTCTATCGCATAACCCGCATGTCATCCTTGGCTGGTTTTGGGCCCTGGTAAGTTGATGGGTGGTCCTAGCCTTCCTAATGTTTTGGTAATGATGCGGGGTAGGCTGCCTCGGGGTAGGTTGCCTTGCATTAGGTTGTCTTGGATCTATACTAATTATATATGGGTATTAGGCATTCAACGAGCATATCGTGTCTATTAAAGGGTGTACTTGGGAGATGTAAGTACAATGTCGAGTTTGATGGTTTCCTTGACAAACCAGACAAGGTTGTATTTCCTTGGTACTCCTTTCCCTTTGGGTTGCTGGAGTGTTTTGATACCATTTGCAGAGTGATTCTAGATCTGGGCATTGGGTGACAAAATCATTATGTGCGTTTCATAATGCACAGGTTGGTCTTATCTGTGGATGGAAGTTGTGACAAAACAAATTTAGATGAAAGAAAAACAAAATAATGTAAAACCCAATGGCTGAGAGCACACGACACTGCATTAATTTTATTAGAAGGATACACACACACACACACAAGTCAGAAACAATTATAACTATTAAATGGATCTCATAACTAATCCTACAACTAAGTAAAGATTAATTCTTTAACATTACCCCTTAATCTTGAGGGTTACAATGTTTTGTGCCTAGCTTTTGACATTGAAATTCAAAATTAATTTTTCCTAGCGGTTTGGTGAATATATCCACTAACTGTTCCTTGGAATCAAAATATTTGAGAACAATATCACCATTCTTAACGAGTTCACGAATTAAGTGAAAACAAGTGTCGATATGTTTTCTCTTTTGATGAAAGACATTTCTCTTCGATAAGGAAGTAGTGGAAGTGTTTTCACAAAGGATTGAAATAGGTTCATTTTCTATATATCTGATGTTAGAGAGAAGTATCTTTAGCCACACTACTTGACATGATACTGAATTTACTGAAACATACTCAGCCTATGTTGAGGATAAAGCAACTATGTGTTGCTTTTTGGATGACCACGAGATAAAGTTTCTGCCAAATAAAAAAGCATAGCCAGAAGTGATTTTCCGATCATCAATATATCCTTCATATCGACTGTTTGTAGAGGCCGCATGCGATAAACCATAAGTAGATGTACCTGCAATGTATCTTAACACCCTTTTTCTAGCTTTCCAAAGACAGCATTTAGGAGATTCCATAAAACTGGAAATATAACTAGCTTCAAATGCTATATCAGGTCTAGTAGTAGTAAGATACCTAATACTACTAGCAAGTTTCTTATACAAAGTTGAATTAACACTAGTACCCACATCATCTTTACTTAAATTTGTACCAAATTCAATAAGAGTATCCACTGGTTTACACCTGTCCATCTTAAATTTTTTCAAAATTTCAGTAGCATACTTCAGTTATCTCATAAACATACCATCGTGAGTTTTTTTCACTTCGAAACCTAAGAAGTATCTCATTAATCCAAGATCTGTCATTTCAAATTCATTTTTCATTGCAGATTTAAATTAATCTAACTACATGTTACCTTTATAAATTATGTCATCAACATAAAGTAACAGTATCAAAATATTACCTTGATGATCACTATTGATATACAAAGTGGGCTCATGGCCGCTCCTTCTTAAAACCATTATTCAGTAAGTAATGGTCTATCCGGATGTAACAAGCTCTTGGAGCTTTCTTCAAGCCATATAATGCTTTCTTCAACATGTACACCTTATGTTTCTGATTTTTTATTTTGAAACCGGGTGGTGATCAACATACACTTCTTCATTCAAAACACCATTCAAAAAAGCAGACTTTACATCCATTTGGTAAATAGGCCACTTATTTTGTACTGAAATTGCTAATAGAAATCGAACAGTATCAATTCTTGCTACAAGTGCAAATGTTTCACCATAATCTATGCCAGGTTTTTGTGAAAAACCTTTGGCAACTAATCTTTCTTTGTTCTTATGAACTTCACCTTTCTCATTTAACTTTGTTTTAAAAATCCATTTGACACCTATAGAATTTTTATCATCAGGTAGATCAACCAAATATGAAGTTTTATTTCTTTCAATAGCATCGAGTTCATTATTCATTGCATCTACCCATTCTTTGTCTTTTATAGCCTCTTCAAAACAAGTTGGTTGAAATGAAAGAAATGAAAAATTTACGATATCACTAACATCATCTTGTACATAAATATCACTTAAGCTTCTCATTTTAGGATTATTAGAATCAGAACCATTCAAATATGATGAACTTCTACTGCTTGATGAAATACTACTGGTTTTGTGTTGAACCTATAATCTTGGAGTGCTAGTTGTAGGTGCTTGATGTTCATCTAATATAATAAAAGGATTAGGACAAGTATTGTTCTCCATTTCATTCCAAGGTTTTTCTTCCAGAAATTTCACATCTCAACTTACAAAAAACTTCTTAGTTATAGGATTAAACAATCTGTATGCTTTCGATTGATCACTATACCCTATAAAGATACACTTTTTACTTCTATCATCAAGTTTCTTTCTTTAATTTTCTGGAACATGAGCGAAAGAAATACATCCAAATACTCAAAAGTGTGAAACAATTACCTTTTGTCCACTCCATGCTTCTTTAGGTACAATTATTTGAACACTGGAATTTGGCGTTCTATTCAAAATATATACCAAACATGCAACTATTTCAACCCATAAATATTTAGACAAATTTCATGTTTTGAGAAAACTTCACGCCATATTCATAATTGTCTAATTCTTTATTTCCGTGAATCCATTCAGCTGCAGAGTGTAACTAGTTGTCGTTTGTTTTTAATACCATGTTGTTTGCAAAAATCAAACGAAAAACCCAATGGCTGGGTGCACATGGCACAACATTCGTTTTATTAGAAGGATATATATATATATATATATATATATATATATATATATATATATATATATATATATATATATATATATATACAAGTCAGAAACCGTTATAACTATTAAACGGTTCTCATAACTATCCTACAGATAACTAAAGATTAATTCTTTGACATTGCCCCTTTATATTTAGGGTTACATTGTTTTATGCCTAAATTTTGACATTTAAATTCAAAATTAACTTTTCCTAGCAGTTTGGTGAAGATATTCGCTAATTGTTCCTTGGAATCACAAAATTTCATAACAATATCACCATTCTTGACGAGTTCATGAATGAAGTGGAAACGAGTGTTGATATGTTTATTTTTTTGATGAAAGACATTGTTCTTCGATAAGGAAATAGCGGAAGTGTTGTCACAAAGGATTGAAATAGGTTCATTTTCTGTATATCGGAAGTTAGAGAGAAGTATCTTTAGCCACACCGTTTGACGTGATGTTGAATTTGCTGCAATGTACTTGGCCTCTGTTGAGGATAACGCAACTATGGGATCCTTTTTGGATGACCACGAGATCATGTTTCTACCAAATACAAAAGCATAGCTAGAAGTGTTTTTCCGATCATCAATACATCCTGCATAATCACTGTCTATATAACCAACATGTTTACTGCCTGTAGAGGCTGCATACAATAAATCATAAGTATATGTACCTGAAATTTATATTAACACCCTTTTTCCAGCTTTCCAATGGCTGTATTTAGGAGATTTCATAAACCTGGAAATATAACTAGTTGCAAATGCTATGTTAGGTCTAGTAGCAGCAAGATACATAATACTACCCGAAAGTTGCTTATACAAATTTGAATTAACACTAGAACCCACATCATGTTTACTTAACTTTGTACCAACTTCAATAGGAGTATCCACCGGTTTACACCTGTCCATCTTAAACTTTTTCAAAATGTCAGTAGCATACTTCTGTTGAGTCATAAACATACCATCGTGTGTTTGTTTCACTTTGATACCTAAAAAGTATCTCGTTAATCCAAGATATGTCATTTCAAATTCATTTTTCATTTCATCTTTAAATTCATCTAACTGCATGTTACCTGTATAAATTATGGCATCAACATAAAGACACAGTATCAAAATATTACCTTGATGATCACCCTTGATATACAAAGTGGGCTCATGGTCGCTCCTTCTAAAACCATTATTCACAAAGTAATGGTCTATTTTGTTGTACCAAGCTCTTGGAGCTTGCTTCAAGCCATAAAATTATTTCTTCAACATGTACACCTTATGTTTCTGATTTTTTATTTCGAAACTGGGTGGTTGATCAACATACACTTCTTCAATCAAAACACCATTCAAAAAATCAGACTTTACATCCATTTGGTAAATAGGCCACTTGTTTTGTGATGTAATAGCTAATACAAATTGAGAAGTATCAATCCTTGCTAGAGGTGCAAATGTTTCACCATAATCTATGCCAAGTTGTTGTGAAAAACCTTTGGAAACTAATCTTGCTTTGTCCTTATCAACTTCACCTCTCTCATTTAACTTTTTTTAAAAACCCATTTCACACCTATAGAATTTTTATTATCAGGTAGATCAACCAAATCCCAAGTTTGATTTCTTTCAATAACATCTATTTCATTATTCATTGCATATACCCATTCTTTGTCTTTTATATCCTCTTCAAAACAAGTAGGTTGAAATGAAACAAATGAAAAATTTACAATATCATCAACATCTTCTTGTGCTTAAATATCACCTAAGCTTCTCATTTTAGGATTATCAGAATCAGACCCATTCAAAGATGATGAACTGCTATTGCTTGATGAACTACTACTGGTTGTGTCTTGAACCTGTAATCATGGAGTGCTAGTTGCAGGTGCTTGATGTTCGTCTAATGTAATAAAAGGACTAGGACAAGTATTGTTCTCCATTTCATTCAAATATTTGTCTTCCATAAATTTCACATCTCGACTTACGACAAAATTCATTTTTATAGGATTAAAGAATATGTATGCTTTAGATTCATCAATATAAATATATAATTTTCACTTCTATCATCAAGTTTCTTTCCTAATTTGTTTTGGAGCATGAGTGAAAGCAATACATAAAAATACTTGAAAGTGTGAAACAATTACCTTTTTTCCACTCCAGGTTTCTTTAGGTACAAAAATTTGAACACTAGAAGTTAGTGATCTATTCAAAATATATACCAAACATGCAACTACTTCAACCCATAACTCTTTAGACAAATTTCATGTTATGAGCAAACTTCGACCCATATGCAAAATTGTCTAATTCTTTCTTTTCGCGACTCCATTCTGCAGCAGAGTATAAATGGTTGTCATTTTTTTTTTTAATACCATGTTGTTTGAAAAATTCAATGAATTTGTTAGATTCATACTTACCTCCTTTATCAGACCTCAGAACTTTAATAAAATTTCCACTCTATATTTCAGCCTCTGCTTTGAACTCCTTGAACTTGGAAAATGTTTCAGTTTTGTATTTGATGAAATACACCCAAATTTTCCTGCTAAAATCATCAATAAAAGTAATAAAATAGAGACTGCCAACAACTGATTTTCCTTGCATTGGAGCACACAAATATGTATACACTAACTCTAGTTGTTCTTTGGCTCTATTAGAGGTTGAAGCAAAACTATATTTCTTATGTTTACCCATTACACAACTTGTACATGAAGATATATGATCAGATAAAGCAGGAAAACATTTAACCATAGAATTTCTTTGCAACAAACTCATAATTTTGATAGGAAAATGACCATATCGCAAATTACATAGATTAGAGTCAGTTGGCGTTGAAACATTACGTGGATACAAATTATCACTTTTCAATTGTATTTGATACCACCTATTCTTTGTCATAGGAATCTTTGCAACAATAGACATATGTTGATCAGAAATCATGCAAGTAGTGTCGTGAAAGCTAACATCACAACCATTTGCATCTGACTGACCAGCACTCAAAAAATTATGCTTGAAATTGGGTACATAATAAACATCATAGATATTATTCACAACATTTTTTTTGGTTAACACAGGTACAACACCCTTTCCTGAAGCTTTAATCTGGCGATCATCACCCAAACCAATAGAGGAATTGAAATATGTATCAAGATGTGAAAAAAAAATCACTATGACCATTCATATGATTACTACATCCATTGTCTACCAATAAAACGTCTTTATTAGGTACTTCCACAGTCACTTCGCATGTCAAAAATAAAGCATCTAAAGCATCCGATGTTTCACATTCCATGTTTGTGACATTGGCTTTGTTTTTACTTAAAAAATACTGAAATTTTCGACGTTCAGACTTACAATGGCCATATTTTTTCATTAGTGACATTGAATTTTTTATTTATCTATCCACCTACAACCATGATCAGTTTGAGACTGTTCTGAATGTGTTTGATTTACCTGTGATCTATCATCAGACTGCGATTGTCCTCTTCCTTTTCCTCTCTTGCCACGAAAACCTCTGCCTCTACCTCTATCAATAGAATCTTTAGATTTGAAATAATTTTCTAAAGTACTGAAATATTAATTAATTCTTGCTTCATGAGTCAAAAAAGAACCATTTAATTATTCCACAGACATTTTTGTTAATTCTCTCGACTCAAAAAAAGTAACTATCATGTCATTTTTTTAGGCAAACATCTGAGAACGTTTTCAACGATTATTTGATCTTCTAGTTATTCACCATTCATCTGAAGGTGATTAAAAACACCCATAACTTTAGTGATGAGCTGAACAACTGTTTCTGATTCAGTCATTTTAAGTGTTTCAAATTGTGTTATGAGGGTATGTAATTTTACCGTTTTTACTTTATCATTTCCTTGATAATAAAACTTAAGTATATCCCATATAGATTTATAAGTCTTAGCAGCAGTGATTTTAGGAAAAATAGAATCATCCGATGAAATTAAAATGCAGGACTTCGCTCTACCTTCTTTCTGTTTAATTTCATCAAATTGTTTTCTTTGAGGAGCACTTGTTCCAACAATTATATTTGCACTAGGTTCTCTGAACCCCAATTCTATTGCTTCCCAAAAATCTAAGCCTTGTAAACATGCTTGAATTTTAAGGCTCCAAAACTCATAATTCTTCCCACTAAATAATGGCGTAGGGATTGTAAACTAGCTTGTCAAAGCCATGTTTAAAACAATGATAAATATGACACCTTTTTTACAATAAAGCTTGTACTATCTTTTGCAGAAAACAAGAGTATCTACACTGATAAAGAAATGAAGAATACAATAACCACGAGATATTTTTCTACAAACATTACATCTTAACTTGAAATCTTTTTGGCTTGATTATTACAAAGAAATAAGCATTCTTTGCAAAACGCAGAAAAAACACTCGAATTTTTCTCTGGCAAATCAAGGTCGGGGATAATATATATAACAATATATTTTTTATGGAGACAACAAAAGTACAACAATTCATCTCTTAGAAATTAGACCAAATAGAACAAAAACTTATTTCTTCCTTTAAAGACTTGAAATTTTGCACACACCAAATCCCAGAACAGAATCCAAATCGTGAGTGAGGCTTTCTCTTCCTTCAACAAGTGCTAGTTATTCATCACTACAAAAACCTTTCTCCTCCTTCAGCGAGTGCTACACTACAACAACTTGAGAAAGTGCTACTTCTTCAACACTAACACGACATTTCTCTCGAATGGAGCAGCAGAATCCAAATCTTGAGGGTAAGACTCGCAATCGACAACCAATTACACCTTTCCCACCAACAAGAATTTGCCTCCTAATTCAAGTTCAATTTTCTTGCTCAATGGTGGAGAAAAATCAGAAAATATGAATGAAATAATTGAATGAGAGAGCTCAAGAATGATAGGAGATCATACAAAGTGTTCTGTTGTAGAAACCACAGTTTCTGTCTGACAATAATGCAAATGGCAAAGAAAATTCGAGCCATATTCATAATTGTTTGATTCTTTATTTCTGTGACTCCATTCTATTATGGAGTATAACTAGTTGTCGTTTGTTTTTAAATACCACATTGTTTGCAAAAATCAATGAATTCATAGATTCATACTCATCTCCTTTATCAGACCTCAGAACTTTAATAAACTTGCCACTATGTTTTTCGGCGTCGACTTTGAAATCCTTGAACTTGGAAAATGTTTCATATTTGTATTTGATGAAATACAACCAAATTTTCCTACTAAAATCATCAATAAAAGTAAGAAAATAGAGCCTACCAGCAACTGATTTTTCTTGCATTTGACCGCACAAATATGTATGCACTAACTATAGTTGTTCTTTGGCTCTATTAGAGGTTGAAGCAAAACTATCTCCCTTATGTTTACCCATTATACAACTTGTACAGGAATATATATGATCAGACAAAGCATGCAAACCTTTCACCATAGAACGTCTTTGCAGCAAACTCATACTTTTGATAGGTAACTGACCATATCGCAAATGCCACAGGTCAGAGTCAGTTGGTGTTGAAACATTATGTGCATACAACTTCTCACTTTTCAATTGTAATTGATACAACCTATTCTTCTTCATATGAATCTTTGCAACAAGAGACTTATGCTGATCAGAAATCGTGCAAGTAGTGTTGTGAAAGCTAACATCATAACGATGTGCATCTAACTGACCAACACTCAGCAAATTATGCTTGAAATTGGGTACATAATAAACATCATAGATATTATTCACAACATTTTTTTTGGTTAAGATAGGTACAACAAACTTTCCTGAAGCTTTAACCTAGCACTCATCACCTAAACCAATAGAGGAACTGAAATATTTATGAAGATGTGAAAACAAATCACTATGAAGAGTGATATGATTACTACATCCGTTGTCGACCAACCAAACATCTTTATTAGGTACTTGCATAGTTACTTGGCATGCCAAAAATAATGCATATGATGTTTCAAATTCAGTGTTTGTGACATTGGCTTTGTTTTTACTTAAAAAATACTGTAATTTTGGACATTTAGACTTATAATGACGATATTTTTTGTAGAAGTGACATTGATTTTTTTATTTATCTATCCACCTATGACTATGATCACTTTGAGACCGATCTGAATGTGCTTGAGTTACTTGTGATCTAGCATCACACTGAGATTGTCCACTTCCTTTTCCTCTCTTCCAACGAAAACCTCTGCCTCTACATCTATCCATAGAAGCTTTAGATTTCAAAGAATGATCTAAAGTACTAAAATATAATTTAATTCTTGCATCATGAGCCAAAAAATAACCAGTTAATTCTTCCACAAACAATTTTGTTAATTCTCTCGACTCAAAAACAATAACTATCATGTCAAATTTTTTAGGCAAACATCTAAGAAATTTTTGAAGAATTCTTTGATCTTATAGTTCTTCACCATTCATCCGAATCTCATTAACAACACCCATAACTTTATTCATGAACTGATCAACAGTTTCTGATTCAGTCATTTCAAGTGTTTCAAATTGTGTTCCGAGAGTCTGTAATTTTACCATTTTTACATTATCATTTCCTTGATAAGAAACCTTAAGTATACCCCATATAGATTTAGTAGTCTTAGTAGTAGTGATTTTAAGAAAAATAGAATCATCTAATGCATTTAAAATGCAGGACTTCTCTCTACCTTCTTTCTATTTAAGTTTGAATCAAATTTATTTCTTTAAGAAACACTCATTCCAACAATTATATTTGCGTCAGGTTCTATGTACCCCAATTCTACTATTTCCCAACAACCTAAACCTTGTAAGCATGCTTTCATTTTAAGGCTCCAAAAATTCCGACTAAATAATGGCGTAGGGATTGCCAAATGAATTTTCGAAACCATGTTTAAAACAACCATAAATCTGTCACCTTTTTTACAACAAAACATGTATTGTCTTTAGTGGAAAACAAGAGTGTCTACACTACTAAAGAAACGAATAATACACTAGCCACAAGATCTTTGTCTGCAAACATTACATATTAACTTGAAATCTCTCTTGCTTGATTATTACAAATAAATAAGCTTTCTTTGCAAAATGCAGAAAAAACACCCGAATTTTTTTCTGGCAAATCAAGGTCAGGGATAATATATTTAATAATATTTATTTTATGGAGACAACAAAAGTACAACAATTTCTCTCTTAAAATTAGCCCAAATAGAAAAAAAAAAATTATTTCTTCCTTTAAAAACTTGCAATTTTGCACATACCAAATCCCATAACATAATCCAAGTCGTTAGGGAGGCTTTCTCTTCCTTCAACGAGTGTTACTTCTTCAACACTACATTAGCCTTTCTCTTCCTTCAACGAGAGATACTTCTTCAGCACTACAACAACTTCAACAAGTGCTACTTATTCATTACTATAATGACCTTTATCTTGAACGCAACAATGGAATCCAAATCTAAAGGGTAAGACTTACAATTGGCAGCCACTTTACACCTTTCCCGCCAACAAGAATCTGCCTCCTGATTCAAGTTCAATTTTCATGCTCAATGGTGCAATACAATTAGCAAAGATGAATGCAATAATTGAATGAGAGAGCCAGAGAATGATAGGAGATCATACAGATCAATCTGTGGTAGCAACCACAGTTTCTGTCTGATATAAATGCAAATGGAAAAGAAACTTGGCTCTGATACCATGAAAAAATAAATTTAGATGATAGAAAAACAAAATAACAGAAAATCAAATGGCTGAGAGCACACAACACTACATTCGTTTTATTAGAAGGAAATATATATATATATATATATATATACACAAGTCAAAAACAATTATAATTATTAAATGGTTCTCATAACTAATCCTACAACTAACTAAAGATTAATTATTTAACAGGTTGGGGGTTACGATGTGCCCCTTTACTGGCTGTTTTTTTTATGACATGAAGAAAATGGGAATTCTTGTGACATTTTCTTGTGTTTTCAAACTTTCCATGGATTTTGAATTTGATCTGTTTATTGTGGTAAGGCGTACTATGGAATGGCTTAAAATTTTTAACACCGAAAAGAATCAAGGGATATAAGGGAAATGAAAAACTAGGTGGTCACTAGAACACACCCGAAACAAATACTAGATTGCTCGTAAGTCATCGTAGTATACGGGGTCGACAAGAAACCATCTCTGAAACAACTCTAGGGTTGTACAATAAACAATGAAGTGCTCGCATTCATCACAGATTTCTCAAGTTGAATAGGAGCTAGAGGGAGGTAATAGAGGGAGGTGTTTTTTCAAGTGAATGCCTCTCCTCGGCCACATATAATATGTTCCTAGCTATTTTTTTCCCTCAAAAGGTGGTGTTGCTCATGAATTCTGTGTCTGAGTCATCTAGGTTAGAATTTTCAGTGATGATTCGTCAGATGAAATTTATCATAGACTATAATCGATGGATATGTGGACATCGACACACATGATGGTTACTTTGGCAAATTTGAAATGTATGTAGTCGATGTCGAGCTAAGTTTCTTTGGTAAACTTGAGGAATTTGGTAACTAACGCCCTTAATTCAGGACACTCTATGACTAAGTGGTCAGGCTCGTCGCGTAGTGCACAAACTGGGACTCGCTTAGTGGCATATGTTTGTTGTCTTTGGTCTTTGGGGATGACAATGTCTGAGTAGTATGTAGGATCCTCTTGTAGCTACAATATGGTTCTAGGTTTTCCGTCATCCATCTGCATGGGTGGATTTGAGGGACCCTGTTGGTATGATTGCTCTAGTGCTTGCAAGGCACCCCTATATCATGGCATCTCTGGGTAGTAATGGGTGTAATGACCAGAACGGTTGCATATGGCACATACATGGTTGGTGCACAATTATTTCCCTTGATTTTCGTGGCATGTTCATTTTTATGGAAACTTGAGGACATGACATTTCTTTTGGTGCTTTGAAGAGGTTTTAATTCATCTAATTTCGAGCAAATATTGGTAGAATGGCCTATGATATCACATAATGCACAAGGTTTCAATGCCCTAGGTATGTTGGGGTTTTCGATTTTCTTCCCTTTTTGTTGGTTTTCTTGGTCGCTCTAACTGGCGCTACTATGGGAGTTTTGTTAAATGGTGTAGCCTTATGACAAGTGATAGGGGTTATCCCTATAAAAGTGATGCCAGAACTTCCCAGCATGGCTGGTGGGACCAAATACCAGATAGGTATTATGAAAGCCATGTTTGGAAATGTTACAGTAGCCAAGACTTTCTTTGACACAAAAGCAGGTGGGGGGTATAAAAATGGGGTTCGGGCGATGATGTAGTGTAGAAAATTCATGTCAGCGACTTCATTTTCCATACTACTGGTCTCCATCTCTGGGCTGGTCTCGGTATTTGATGATAGCATCATGCACACGGGTGCCCCTGTGACTTCTAGGCATGCCTTTGGTATGATAGGGGGATCTCCTAAGAATGATCTTAGGATCGATGATGTTTTGAATTTACCAAGGCATATTCTTGGTACCGCATGAGCAACTCTGTAGTTTTGTTTACGTGAGGTAGAATGACATCAAGAGTCATCATGGGTTCCTTATCATAGTATGTAAGTTGGTTAACAATGATGATTCGATCTTCATGGGGGAACATCATCACTTGAAAAATAGAGGAGGCTATGGCAGTCATGGCATTCATATAACTCCGCCCAAGGAGTATATTCTAGTCAAGTCGGGCATCCAAGAATTCAATGTCTATGAGTACCGTTTTTCCGACCAGGTTTACAAGGGCATTCTGATGTCGACCGACGGGAGATGAAGGTCGACCGTCGCATACTCTAACAATGATGTTGGATGGTTTCAGCTTGGGTGATCCCAACTTTTTCCAAACGAACTTGTACATGATGCATATAGATGCACCTTCTTCAGTGTTACATATGTGTATGGTTATATTTTGGACTAACACTGATACCGAGAAGGTGAACAGAGAAGGAAGCCTAGGGGTGGATTCGGCTAAGTCAAAAGCCATTACATGTGAATCGGAAGGGTCGATTGTGCCTAATGCGGATATTAAGGATTTCTACTATTTTGGGCATGATTGTACGACCTCTAAGGCTGACATGCAGTAGGTGATTGTGCTAAATCGTACACGATGATGTAGTTATGGGAAGCTTTTGAGTGGTGTCCTATGTGCGTAGTTGGACCCTTAGCCATCTTTGGAAGGGGCTCAATAGGTACTTTGGATATGGTCAATGGTGCAATAGGTGCACACGTGCTCACACCTGAAGGGTTAGTGTCTGGGGGGGCGCCATAGTTCCGATTCCTTGTCTGGAAGAACAATTCTTCACCAGTCATGTAAATTTCATGGCTGATGTTCTGGGAATAATCTTGGGGTGGTTTTTGTTGTTGGGTATTATCCACTCCTTGGTGGGGGAAGGGCTCCTACATTATAGTGGTCTGTTGTGTAGGTCCCGCATTAGGGGAATTTTGAGGTCTACAATGGGCCTCCTAAGGAAAATGTACAATCAAAATTCACTTTATGAGAACCAATCACATTTTATGGGATCACATCATCCCTAATGGTTGAGGTGGAATTGCTTGAGTTAAAGGTACTTACTTGTCACATTCTCAATGGTGGATAAAAACTCATGGTAAATTACTTGTCACATTCTCTAAGTAATTTTAAATTCAAAGTAAATTACTCATAATAATGTCATTTCACACTTTTTGAATAAAAATATTTTATTGTCATTTCATATTTCTTGAAAGAAACAATGCATATCCCTATACATTTATTATATTATATTATTTTTATATAGTATAGTAATTACATGTTATTATACAATTTAAATAATATAAATTTTAAATAGTAGCATATAATATAATTAAGAATTTGTAAATTTATATTTATATTTTATTTTAAGTTATTTAAGTACAAAGGACAAATGCATTAGTTGTTCAATGATAATGACTTTTTCTTGAAAAACTCATTCTTATTTATAGTCACATCAATAGAATTTTTTTATTAATTTTATTTGGTACAACTTTTGAATTGAATTTAACTATGGTTACATGGATTGTGGTGCAAAGAGTGAATTGCAAATTCATAAATATTATTTTATTGGTTTAGCTATTATTTTATTATTTCCTTAGGAGGCCCATTTTAGACCTCAAAATTCCCCTAATGCTTGCCCATGGTTATTCTGAAGTTTTTTCAGTTCAGGCAGTTCGGGACAATGGTGGGTGTAATGGTCTTACTCACCACATATGGCATAAGAATGGTTTGTCCTTAGACTGGACCTCTTTTTCTTCCCTTGGGAGTTGTTTTTTAGCTCCTGGTTGTGATTTAGGTTGGGGTTGCCCCAAGATTGAGATCGCGAGGGGCGTTGTTGGTTACTTCCCCCAGACCAGAGTCTCCCATTTTTTTATTCCTAGGCTTATTTCTTGCAGTGTTACGAGGTTTATTATGGTTCTCCTAGTCATTAGACTAGCACTGCTGAGCCTGAGAAGATTGCACTAGGTTCACTGACACATTGTTCTGCGATGGTGGATTCTGTGCGAGGAAGGGGGAACATTGGTTTCCCTGTCCCTGGTTGGTGTATGGTTGTTGGGGGGAGTCCCTTCCATCAGCATTCCTAGCTAAGTATTGGGTTCCCTAAGAGGGAGGGAATGATCCTCCCTTTTTTTGATGATATGATGACACCCTATTTGTCATATTCTGTAGAGGTGTAGATTGACTTTAGTGGTAGCCAGGTTGCATCATGTTCTAGTAAGAATCATACGAGTAACCAATGTACTGGATACTAATGCCTAGGTGTCCTTGGGTCAATGACTTGATCAAGCTGTTTGCAGTATTCGATAGGCCTAGAAATTCTCTGTAAGTTTACAGACACAGGCTGTTAGGTAGGACATTGTAAATTTATCATGATTGGGTATAGATGATTTTGAGTTGCTCGGCTTTGCAAATGGCATCCTCCTCAGAGGTAGGTCGTTGCGTCACCACATATTTTTAGATTTCTCCTATGATATTTTTCAAAAACAAGTCCAGTAACACTCTATCATCGAGTTTGGATTTGCACAAATTGTGACGTTGCCGCCATTTGTGGAGATGGTCCGAGATATGGACAACTGGTGTTTTCCTAAAATGAGTCAATAATTCCATCCACAAATCATGGTGGATGTGTAGCTGAAAATAAGTGAGGAACGTAGTAGCAAGGACGCTAAAGGTTCCATGCAAAGTAGAAGGCTTCACCACATACTATTTCGCAGCAGGTCCAGTTAGGGTGCGTTGAAACAATCTCAGTCGAATAGTATCGTCAATGATACTATTGGATGAACACCATAAGTGGAAAGTCATGATATGATTTCCAGGGTCTTATGCTTACTTCCCTTCTAATTTTGGTATGTCTGAGGGGAGATTCGTGGGCATGCGGGGCCAATTGGGGATGTGCGAAATGGGGTCATTAGTCAGATTTGATAGATCTGGAAGTTTTAATGATGATAAAAAGGGTAATTGAGTATTGAATGCCATAGTGTACTGTGGAAACACAGGCATCTGAGCGTGATGATGTATGGGGGATGCCTAGGGAATGTTACCCTCTGACATACCCTGATGTGTGTTCTGCTGACCCCACGAAGGGGTACCACTCCTCTGCCCTCTGGGATTGTGGGAGGAGTTGAGTGTGGTGACCCTACTGGGGTTTCCACTAGTGTGGTTTTGGGTGACCCTTGGGGGTTTCCAACTAAATATGCCCTGATAAAGGATAAATCGATAATGGTGGTGGTGTGTCATCTTTGACGCCTAAATGGAAAAAGACCTGGCACTCCTCCCCCTAATGCGGGGAGGTACAAAAAATGTTTAGATCGACGAGGTCTCATTGGGATTTTTATGGTGTCGACTAGCTTAATTTTGGATATATTTTTAGTTTTATGAGAGAATGAATATTATTATAAAATAAAATATGATGACATACATAAAACAAAGCGAAAAAATAAAAGTTAAATTTTCCTTTAGATTAATGCTATGTGATCAAGGAAGCAAAAAATATGGTTTGGTTGTTTTGCATATGGTACTCAAAAGCCTAAAAATACCTAATCGTTCTCACACTCTCAAATGTAAGTGGGCCTTGCAAATATGTCTTCTGATGGGTACTGGGGCTAATGTCTTAACAGAACTGGTGACACCTTCCAACAGCCGAAGAAGCGACCAAGGTGAAGGTATGAGGATCTAATGTTGCCTATACCATCACCTATAGGGAAGGATGCCCTAGATTTGGCCACTAAAGTATCGTTGTCCCACATGAGAGTTAGAGTCTTGGGCTTGTTGGTATTTAGCTACCAGTATTTAGCACTAGATGGGTCAGGTAGCCCTAAAGAATACCGAACACACTGGGATTAAGCTTAACCCCCTCTGAAACGAGTCTATGTAACACTCGAGAATATTGTTCTATCAGTAGATAGACAGATTTTAAGCTCCCTAAAAAGTCAACATCTATGTCTCAAAATGTAGAATTACCATAGAGGCTTATTGGATGCCTACCCCCAATGGTCCTAACCTAAACTATAATTTATTTTGTGGCCCCTGTGGGGAGAATTTAGTGAGTTGAATTAGTGGTTAGTTTTAGAGAGTCTTAATTTTCTTAAGGTGCACCTTGGTGAAGTAATTGTAAGAAGAGGACAAAGGTCCCAACACATTGGGTGCCTTTTGGTCCAATCCTTACCGATGCTTCGTGTGTGCTTTGGAGTGTACAATCACAAGTGTTATGAGATATGGATATGTGGTGATACTTTATAATCCTTCTCTAATTATGCTATGTGTGATTGTTCCTTGAAAAAAATAAACAATGTGCGGATGATGGGCCGCTCATACCTTTCCTAGTTATTTTAAGTTTTTCACTATAGGGAGATGGAAAATTACCTTAAGAAAGCTTTCATATGAATACCTAGGCTCACCAAGAGGCACAAAGGTGGCAGAGATTACTTGCTTTCTTTTCGATATTTTGGTCCTGGTCCCGAATCCTAATGCAAAAAAATGAACTAAACTAATGCAAAATATTGAAAAACAAGAAATTAGCTAAATATGTGTGGATGTATGGGCCACTTACTTTTCTGCTAATTATTCTATGTGTTTGGTACCTTTTAGCAACAAATCATTTTTTCAAATATCATTTTTGGATTGAAGACCACTTACTTTCCCCTACTTAAACTATGTGTGATTTTCAATGATAAAAAGCTAAAACTAAAACAAATTGTTTGCTAAACTAAAATCCAACAAAAGTGTCATAACCAGTCATGAAATACCAGAGCACAGTGATGGAAAATTTATTATGGGTTTCCAACACCTTACAATTGCAAAAACATGAGGAAAAACAAAGAAAATTTGATTTCACTGCCTACCACGCAGCTTAATTTCACACAGGTAGTGAGTTTCGCACTTCTATATGGGTTGAACGTGTGTGGATTACAATGACTAAAAATCTCTGCCTTCTTAGAGCCAAATTTCTCACTGAGGGTGATTGAAGTGCTGAGAGGAAGCAGGAGTTATCTTGCATCAAGTCTGTGCACGAGATAGGACCTGCAATCAACAACCAATACCTTAAAAGAAAGAACGAAGTGGAGTCACCATTCCTGTTGTAGTGTATTCGGTGCATGGGTGGAAAAAATACACTATGGTTAATAGGGAGGTTGCTTTCCAACGAACAAGTCACATGTCAATTTTTTTGTTAAATCGTTAGTGGAACAAAATAACATGTAGTAAACTAAGTAAGAAACATATCATGATACATCAATGAAGAAATAAAAATTAAAATAATCATGTACAATAACAAGCTCAATCAAGTCAAACACACAAATAATTCAAATGGAGAACTCTCTCCCTTTATTAGGTGTTGGTGGTATAAGAGAATAGGATGCTAAATCACTTGCAGTGTATCCTTAGAGTTATGGAGCTCTAATATCCAAGGAAGGGGGGTCTCTTCCCCTTAATATTATTGCAAGCCTATCTCTCCCCTCGACGGATGGTAGAATGACAGACACTTGGTGAAATTCTTCTCTTGGATTGAGGTGTTGGGTGGCCAACAGCTGAATCCTTCCAATCCTTCTTGCTACTTGGACAACAAAATGCTAGTTTTCTCTCAAGAAATTTGGCTAGCATAACAATGTGTTCTCATTTTTCTCTTTCCATGGTATCTTTTTAGACAAATTTCAAATTTTCCCTCACTCTCTTGGTACAAGATGGATGTTGACACAAATGTGGGAGGATGATTCCTTTGTGTGCTATACTAAGGCCTCCAGGTGGCTCCAAGGTGGCTATACGTGGCTGGCTTGAGTGAGAATCTTCTTCTTCAAGTGTGCCAAGTGGTCCTGGATGGTGACTTTTCGCATACTCAGGACCGTGCGGCTCTTTGAGGGATAGTCGCGATGATCTTCACGGATGTCAAAGAAAAACCCGCAAAGATCACTTGAGGTCAGTGTTTCCTGTGTGCAGTTTAATAAATTTGCCAGCTTGACTTTAGGAGAAGTTAAATTTTCAGCTCCTATAATGTATTCCTTCCCTGTAAATCCTTATTTGTACCTTATACTTGACATTTCCTAATGTATTTTTCTTATATGATTTTCCAGCGTTAACAACCCTAAAGGGGTTATTTCATGAAGAAGATTAAATATTAAAGCCTCAACATATGTGAATGAGCCTAGTCCTAGTATTGAATGGAAAGATCACTCTAACTCATGGCCTTTGGATATAGAAATGGATACCGAGACTAAGACCCCAATCAGAGACAAACAACCAAAAATATTCGGTGATTAGGAAAATTTCAGAGAGGAGGATGAAGAGGGAAAGGTGAGAAAGAGGCCAAGAATACAGGAACCTGAAGGACATAGCCAAGAACAAGCAAATGAGGTGGTCCTTGAGCTGGTGGACCAAGGGTCAAATTGATCGGGCTTTAAAATCATCATGGAAAGTCCTTCTTCACCCACAACATCCACTTCTTCATAGGCGGTCTTTTGAGGAGAGGTACCATTACATACATGAACAGGTTGGTCCATGGGGGAAGAAATCAGAGAAAGGAACATAAAATCAAGGGAGAAACTAAGAACATAAATGGTCTTTCATATTGACAAACGTCACACCAATATTTTGGCAGTAATGGATGTTGAGAGAGATCAAATGGTATTGAGTGTACAACACCCACCCTCTCAACCCTTTCCCTCAGTGACACAATACCAGTCTCTGGATATTATCCTTGATTTTGAATCAATTCCTCTGGATGACAATTTAAATATCCATGATAAAATTGGACAGAAACTCTACAACGAAATCAGAAAGTATACCATGACTGTAGACAAGGCTCAGAAATTGTTGGAGAGAATAGTTGCCACACTAAAATAAGAAAGGGTAAATTCCAGGGCCCTTAAATTACAGATCAAGGAATACAATAAAATGATCACTGGAAAAGCGAGAGATACAGAAGGACAGTTTGTTGTGGAGGCTCTCCTCAAGAGATCCGAGCAAGAAGTCCACGAGGTGAGACACAAATTTAAATTTCTCTACTTAGAACATGTCCAAACTCTAGAGCTAGCTCATTTGGAAAGGGATAAGGATATTTTTTCTACAAATTTTCTTGAAATGAATGATGAATTCATAGAGCTAAAATAACAACTGGCTGAACTACAGAAAAAATTGGATACCCACGTATGTCTCATGCCTGTGCCTGATGACCCCCATAACCTTGTAAACTAGCTCATGAGGGAATTTACCAATATAAAAATATCTGAGGGTGAGGTTAAGATGATATTGAGAGATATTGATATGGCTCGAGAAGATTTAGCCCTGAAGTAAAAGCTGATAACCACAATAAAAGTGGAAGTTGATCTTGCTAACGAGAATCTATAGGTGGAAAATAAGAGAGTTTCAAACCTAAAAGCCCAAATCAAAGGGAATATGCCCTTGGTCGAGGCTAGAAAAATAGTCTAGGAAGAGATCATCTCATAAATGAAATTCCATTGGGAGCACCTCACGTTGATCAATGCCAAAAGGGTAATAGCTTGAAACTACAAATATCCACTCAAGGCAGGCAGGGAATGTAGGGTTGAGAATGTTTTGATAGTCAGGAAATATACAGAGTTTGTGAATGAAATCTAAGTTGAGGAGCTAGGGACTAGTGAGGTGTTGGATCGATTTTTTACTGTTATGGAAGTTATGATAATGATCCAAAAGGAGGACACTTAGGTCAAAGTTGAAGGGTGTTTGGTGCTAGTCACCAAGGGAATTAAAGTATTTGATGCTAAACTTGAGAAGGTTGCTGAATAAGAATTGCTTGCCTGTTGGGATAATGAAGATATTTTTATACAATGGGATTTTTATGAACATAATATGGTTGAGGTTTAAAGATGGCTTTACCCTACCTATGATAGGACAAATAGATTAAAGGCTAAGACAGTCGTGGCCTATTTGAAGAAAGAGGTTCTCCTCCTGGGAATGGTAAAACAATTGTTCCATGTCAACCTCGATTACTCCGAATTGAATCAACTTCGAGCCATGTATGAGTTGTATCGTAACGCTATTGTACCTTCAACGGTCCTGTGGCATAAATGTTACCAGTTTGTTTATCTGCCCACTCTTCAAGACATTCCACCTCCTAGAATAGCTTCGCAACACTCACCAAGAACTTTGCAGACATCGCAGCATGCGTCACAACCCTGCCATCAGGCTTCGATACAATCATGCCAAGCCTCATATTCTCCACAACAACATCATCCCAAATGAAGCTTTCATGATGATTCCTATACGTCATTAGTGACTTTTATTTTTACTTTATATATTTAAGGTTGCAATTACAATTTATCAACAAATAATTTGTTGTTTTTATGTTATCCAGTTGTTCCTCAAACACGCTTAATTTCATTATCATGAATGTGCTAGAAATGAAGAAAGAAAATCCGAGTTATGGACCCTCTTGAAGAATTCTATAAAGAGAAAAATCTAAAATAAAAGAAAGGTTCAAAATTTTTGTCACAAATTTTGGTTGATGTCCCAAGTGGTTGTAACAAATTTTTTTTATTGATTCCACCTTGAATGTGTGTGCAGTATGTACTTTTCTTAATGTGTTATCTTTGAATTCATTTACACTTTTCTTCTAAGGTTTCAATTTATTGTAGTAGCTAGAATTACCTATTTATATTCTTGAATTTGTTTTAGTTTGTAAAAGGGGATAAACAATTGTGAATTATAGATAGATGTGAATACCTTAAAGGCACTCCATGAATATGTTTGTTCCATATTATCTCTACTTCATCTTTTCCTCTGGTCTTTAGCGCAATGGATTCTTATCAAGTTTAGCCTGATTTGTTAAATAATCTCTCTCCCTCTCTCTCTCTCTTTGTCTCCACCAATATACTAGCAATCGAAGTCTATATAACCAATAGCGCATGGCCCCATTGAATGCTATATTTCAATTCTTCGTGAAGCCTAGTCTATGACAATCTAGTCTTTCATTAAACGAACCGAAAGAAAAGTATTGTCTCAACCACCATATACAAATCTTCAGAACTAAGATCTGGGGTCCTAAACAGTTCATATCTAGACCCCTTTCAATATTTCCTACGAACTGGTATACTCATCAACCCAGAGATTGTCTCTAGGAGTTACAACAATAGGCTCCAACTTGATTAAGGCATCAAGATCCTTCACAAAATCATAGTGGACTCATTAGGCGAATTTTGAGGTCTAAAATGGGAATCCTAATAAAAAATTACAACCAAAATAAATTTTATAAGGACCAATAGGATTCAATATGATGATGTCAACCATGGAGGATGATTCACCCTTTTTGGAGTAAAAAAGTAAAAATATTAAAAATTAATAAAATAATAAAACTACTTTTTCAACTCATATTATCAACTTATATCCCTAAGGTTTGACTCAAATTTTGAGTAGGAGTACTCGCTGGAAGCAAAATTTAATTCCTCATCCAATTAGTACCCATGTTGCATACTTTCGGTGGACCCTGTTACATGAAAAATAAGAAATACGTGAAAAAACGTGATTGCAATCACGTTTTTTTTGTATTTATCATTTTTTGTGTTGTCCGGTCCATAAAAATTATGAGAAATGGGTAATACTTGGATGAGGAACCAAATTATGCATCCAACGAGTGTTTTCACTCGAAATTTGAGTAAACCGATAGGGATATAAGTTGAAAATACGAGTTGAAAAAATAGTTTCTTCTTTTTTCCCTCTAAAATCTGATGATGTAATCTAACATATTATTTTATGATTTCAGTATTATTTTATAATTTCCTTAGGAGGCACATTTTAGACCTCAAAAATCCCTTAATTACTTTTCACAATCTTTGAAATTGGATCCATTAGGTCAAAACCAAATAAATTCCCCTGACAAATCTAATAATATAAATGAAACATCAACCTATTCTTTAATCATTAATGGTAGAATCTTCATCATTTATCGTTATTATAATGAAGAGTAAATATGTTCATGGGACCCATTACATTTTGACAATAAAATAAGAAATAAAACCTCTTTCCCTCAAAAATCTGTCTTAATGGCTTTTCACATACCCCTTTCATATCACAAAAAAAATCTTTCCATTTTCCCATCTTCAAAAATTAATTTGGGCCTCAAAATGACCCAAAAAAAATTATAAAAATTAGCATTTCAACAAGATGACCCTAAAGGGTCGACATAAGGTACCTTGTAGATTTTCCCTCTATAAAATCGACCTTTTAGTGTGAACTCAACAAAATGTAGCCCACAAGTTCGATATAGTGAAGTATTCATGTTTGAAAAAATGAAATTTTCCATGTGCTAGTTCCAAATGCCAAGAAACATTTTAACCTGTCACTGAAACCTATGACCTCTTTACAGCAAGAAAGGCCCAACACCAACTCGACCATGTGCTATGTTATATATATATATATATATATATATATATATATATATATATATATTATATATATATATATATATATATACAGAAGTTAGGCTATATCCGTGTTTGTGTGTGTGAGAGAGAGAGAGACCTGTTTTGATCTAAAATGGCCACGTGTTTGAGTTCGATTAATAGTTTTGTGGTATCATGACCAAGCTTGTAGTGTTTTTTATATGCACAATCGATGAAAACACACTACAAGATTGGTCATGATACCACAAAACTACTAATAAAATGCAAACACATGAACATCCTAGATCAAAATAGGGCCGACACATAGCCATGCGTTGCAATATGTGTATGTGTGTCTGTGTGCTTATCATTGTAGAGTCCATGACCCTCAAGCTTGATCACGATACCAAAAAACTGCCAACTAGACTCAACTTCTAACCATCTTAGATGAAAATAGGATTTGCAATATAAGCATTATCAAACCACAAACCACACAACCTCAAGCTTGACCATCAGACCACAATTTTCTAACACAATGTTCATACCATGAAGCCACATATATATCAGTTTCCATGCAAGTGAGAAATCCATTTATTTTAACATAATGGGCATATGTGCTATATATATGTTTTAAACAAACCAAGGGTGGGTTGATGGTGATTATTTGAGCACAATTGTCATGGAGCCAAGCCACATGACCACAACGTGACAAAGGCACCCCCAGGGACTTTGATTTGATACTTTTCTTTTCCACGTGACTAAACCATCTGATTAAGACCTTATCTATGAATGGGAAAACATATGCTAACATAGGCATTTCATCATGCCCACTTGACACCCTTTGGGTTGTGCCAAATGTCACTCAAAATTGGACTTGTTGGCCACTCAAAAATACCTCTTTGACATGCCACATGTCCTCGTCACTAAAGTTCCATGTTTCAATGTTTTGGCATGTCAACCATGTCTTCTTATGCCAAATTTAATGTTAACCATCTCTTCTTATCCAACATGTTTGGGTTTGTTAGTGATCATATTTGGATCATGGACCTAAGTGATAGCTCAAAATTCAAAGTGTTCAAAAGTGTGTTGAGCCTGAGTGACCGGATAGATCTCGTCTTCTTGATTCCGATGCCGTGAATGGTTCGAAAAACCAACAACGTATGAAGAAATTATCACGATTTGATAAGTCTAGTAAATTGCAATTTTCGACCTTTGACCATGTTTGAATGGGATTGGAATACTCAGCAAAAAATATTGCAAGGAATATTCTTGGAATATTCTCTAGAATATTCCCTAAAATATTCCCTTCAGGCTAGGTAGAATCTAACAAGTGGCACAATCCCATTGGGTGTATGATTTTGTGGGCCAATGAAAAGGCACCATGTGGCTAGCCTTGAGGCTGCCACATGGCCCTTGAATCGTCATTCAAAATTTTGGTGGAAGGCCGAAGGATCGATCGCACGACCTCCTGCATAGCACGCCCATGCCTTACCATCAGGGCTATGAGTTGTTTCTTAACCATATAAGAGTGCAGGTTATATTTGAATTTGATCAGTTTCCGATTTGGAAGAGTGGAGGGGCCAAACCCTTCCCATATGGTCATTGTCCGTGACCCTGGGCTAAGGGTTTAAGCCCTAACTGCCAGCATTATATTGCAGCAACATTCACATGGAGGCAAACCCCGAAAGTTATGGTCAACAAATCCGCACAGTTTGCGCTAGCCGCCAACATGACTGCGGGGTATGGGGCCATGTGGCCACCCCAACGGTCACATTTATTGCTAGAAAAATTCTTGGAAGAATTTTAGATCCAACACGCCATTTGTTGGCGGTTTTCTAGTTTAAATCCAACTTAACTGCAGTTGATCCATTTTTAGTGGAGCTGTTTTAGGGGTTACCGGAAAAAAATTGATTAGGCTCTATCTTCAGCTAGATTCGACCATTATGAGAGTGTGAATAGATGATTTCGACTATCTCAGACATTCTAGACTCATTTTTAAGGGTTTTAGAGCCATCAGAGGAATTTTGAGTGATATTTTTCTTCAGAGAAATTCTAGGAGCCACTAGGAGCCACCAACAGAAAGAGGCCTAGCCAGGGCAACTAGAGGCCTTACTTAAGAATCCAATAGTAAATTTTGGATGTTTCAGACATTATGGAACTAATGGTGAGGCTTTTAGATCTAGAAAAGGAATTTTGAAGTCCGATATGCTTCAGAGGAGTTCCAGGGGCCACCAAGTGCCAGCAAGAGAATAAGGCATATCCAGAGCAGCCGATATCCATTCTCAGCAAACCAGTACGCTATTCTAACAATTTTGAGCCTTGTAAATTCAATTTAAGGATTTTCATAAGCTTTTGAATACTTTTGAAGTCCGAGATTCTTCAGAGAAGTTTTCAATGACCTTAGAGCCAAGGGGTGCCACCAGGTGCTGGAGGCATAATTGGAGCAGCCAGAGGCCAATTTCAGCAAGCGAATAGTCTATTCTGACTATTTTTGACATTATTAATCCAATGGAAGGATTTTTAGAGTCATTTGGATACATCTGAAGGTCTAGAAGCCACAGGGAAGCTTCAAGCATCCGATGGCCAACAGGGATTTGAGGTCTAGATTGGGGAGCCACAGCTCTTTTGGAGCAAATGACCAGTCTATTTTTGAGGTATGATATATGCTAGAGAGAGTATGTGATATTTCAAGGATATAAAAGGGATTTTGTGCCAAAGAGAAGCTTAGGGAAGCTTAACGGTACTGATAGATGAGCTTGACTTTAGGAGAAGTTAAATTTTCAACTCCTATAATGTATTCCTTCCCTGTAAATCCTTATTTGTACCTTATACTTGACATTTCCTAATGTATTTTTCTTATATGATTTTCCAGCGTTAACAACCCTAAAGGGGTTATTTCATGAAGAAGATTAAATATTAAAGCCTCAACATATGTGCATGAGCCTAGTCCTAGTATTGAATGGAAAGATCACTCTAACTCATGGCCTTTGGATATAGAAATGGATACCGAGACTAAGACCCCAATCAGAGACAAACAACCAAAAATATTCAGTGATTAGGAAAATTTCAGAGAGGAGGATGAAGATGGAAAGGTGAGAAAGAGGCCAAGAATACAGGAACCTGAAGGACATAGCCAAGAACAAGAAAATGAGGTGGTCCTTGAGCTGGTGGACCAAGGGTCAAATTGATCGGGCTTTAAAATCATCATGGAAAGTCCTTCCTCACCCACAACATCCACTTCTTCATAGGCGGTCTTTTGAGGAGAGGTACCATTACATACATGAACAGGTTGGTCCATGGGGGAAGAAATCAGAGAAAGGAACATAAAATCAAGGGAGAAACTAAGAACATAAATGGTCCTTCATATTGACAAACATCACACCAATATTTTGGCAGTAATGGATGTTGAGAGAGATCAAATGGTATTGAGTGTACAACACCCGCCCTCTCAACCCTTTCCCTCAGTGACACAATACCAGTCTCTGGTTATTATCCTTGATTTTGAATCAATTCCTCTGGATGACAATATAAATATCCATGATAAAATTGGACAGAAACTCTACAATGAAATCAGAAAGTATACCATGACTATAGACAAGGCTTAGAAATTGTTGGAGAGAACAGTTGCCACACTAAAATAAGAAAGGGTAAATTCCAGGGCCCTTAAATTACAGATCAAGGAATACAATAAAATGATCACTGGAAAAGCGAGAGATACAGAAGGACATTTTGTTTTTGAGGCTCTCCTCAAGAGATCCGAGCAAGAAGTCCATGAGGTGAGACACAAATTTAAATTTCCCTACTTAGAACATGTCCAAACTCTAGAGCTAGCTCATTTGGAAAGGGATAAGGATATTTTTTCTACAAATTTTCTTGAAATGAATGATGAATTCATAGAGCTAAAAGAACAACTGGCTGAACTACAGAAAAAATTGGATACCCACGTATGTCTCATGCCTGTGCCTGATGACCCCCATAACCTTGTAAACTAGCTCATGAGGGAATTTACCAATATAAAAATATCTGAGGGTGAGGTTAAGATGATATGGAGATATATCAATATGGCTCGAGAAGATTTAGCCCTGAAGGAAAAGTTGATAACCACAATAAAAGTGGAAGTTGATCTTGCTAACGAGAATCTATAGGTGGAAAATAAGAAAGTTTCAAACCTAAAAGCCCAAATCAAAGGGAATATGCCCTTGGTCGAGGCTAGAAAAATAGTCTAGGAAGAGATCATCTCATAAATGAAATTCCATTGGGAGCACCTCACGTTGATCAATGCCAAAAGGGTCATAGCTCGAAACTACAAATATCCACTCAAGGCAGGAAGGGAATGTAGGGTTGAGAATGTTTTGATAGTCAAGAAATATATTGAGTTTGTGAATGAAATCTAGGTTGAGGAGCTAGGGACTAGTGAGGTGTTGGATCGATTTTTTACTGTTATGGAAGTTATGATAATTATCCAAAAGGAGGACACTTAGGTCAAAGTTGAAGGGTGTTTGGTGCTAGTCACCAAGGGAATTAAAGTATTTGATGCTAAACTTGAGAAGGTTGCTGAATAAGAATTGCTTGCCTGTTGGGATAATGAAGATATTTTTATACAATGGGATTTTTATGAACAGAATATGGTTGAGGTTAAAAGATGGGTTTACCCTACCTATGATAGGACAAATAGATTAAAGGCTAAGACATTCGTGGCCTGTTTGAAGAAAGAGGTTCTCCTCCTGGGAATGGTAAAACAATTGTTCCATGTCAACCTCGATTACTCCGAATTGAATCAACTGCGAGCCATGTATGAGTTGTATCGTAACGCTACTGTACCTTCAACGGTCCTGTGGCATAAATGTTACCAGTTTGTTTATCTGCCCACTCTTCAAGACATTCCACCTCCTAGAATAGCTTCGCAACACTCACCAAGAAATTTGCAGACATCGCAGCATGCGTCACAACCCTGCCATCAGGCTTCGATACAATCATGCCAAGCCTCATATTCTCCACAACAACATCATCCCAAATGAAGCTTTCATGATGATTCCTATACGTCATTAGTTACTTTTATTTTTACTTTATATATTTATGGTTGCAATTACAATTTCTCAACAAATAATTTGTTGTTTTTATGTTATCCAGTTGTTCCTCAAACACGCTTAATTTCATTATCATGAATGTGCTAGAAATGAAGAAAGAAAATCTGAGTTATGGACCCTCTTGAAGAATTCTATAGAGAGAACAATCTAAAATAAAAAAAAGGTTCAAAATTTTTGTCACAAATTTTGGTTGATGTCCCAAGTGGTTGTAACAATTTTTTTTTATTGATTCCACCTTGAATGTGTGTGCAGTATGTACTTTTCTTAATGTGTTATCTTTGAATTCATTTACACTTTGCTTCTAAGGTTTCAAGTTATTGTAGTAGCTAGAATTACCTATTTATATTCTTGAATTTGTTTTAGTTTGTAAAAGGGGATAAACAATTGTGAATTATAGATAGATGTGAATACCTTAAAGGCACTCCATGAATATGTTTGTTCCATATTATCTCTACTTCATCTTTTCCTCTGGTCTTTAGTGCAATGGATTCTTATCAATTTTAGCCTGATTTGTTAAATACTCTCTCTCCCTCTCTCTCTCTCTTTGTCTCCACCAATATACTAGCAATCGAATTCTATATAACCAATAGTGCATGGCCCCATTGAATGCTATATTTTAATTCTTCGTGAAGCCCAGTCTATGACAATCTAGTCTTTCATTAAACGAACCGAAAGAAAAATATTGTCTGAACCACCATATACAAATCTTTAGAACTAAGATCTGGGGTCCTAAACAGTTCATATCTAGACCCCTTTCAAGATTTCCTACGAACTGGTATACTCATCAACCCAGAGATTGTCTCTAGGAGTTACAACAATAGGCTCCAACTTTATTGAGGCATCAAGATCCTTCACAAAATCATAGTGGACTCATTAGGGGAATTTTGAGGTCTAAAATGGGAATCCTAATAAAAAAGTACAACCAAAATAAATTTTATAAGGACCAATAGGATTCAATATGATGATGTCAACCATGGAGGATGATTCACCCTTTTTGGAGTAAAAAAGTAAAAATATTAAAAATTAATAAAATAATAAAACTACTTTTTCAACTCATATTATCAACTTATCTCCCTAAGGTTTGACTCAAATTTTGAGTAGGAGTACTCGTTGGAAGAAAAATTTAATTCCTCATCCAATTAGTACCCATGTTGCATAATTTTGGTGGACCCTGTTACATGAAAAATAAGAAATACGTGAAAAAACGTGATTGCAATCACGTTTTTTTTGTATTTATCATTTTTCGTGTTGTCCGGTCCATCAAAATTATGAGAAATGGGTAATACTTGGATGAGGAACCAAATTATGCATCCAACGAGTGTTTTCACTCGAAATTTGAGTAAACCGATATGGATATAAGTTGAAAATACGAGTTGAAAAAATAGTTTCTTCTTTTTTCCCTCTAAAATCTGATGATGTAATCTAACATATTATTTTATGATTTCAGTATTATTTTATAATTTCCTTAGGAGGCACATTTTAGACCTCAAAACTCCCTTAATTACTTTTCACAATCTTTAAAATTGGATCCATTAGGTCAAAACCAAATAAATTCCCCTGACAAATCTAATAATATAAATGAAACATCAACCTATTCTTTAATCATTAATGGTAGCATCTTCATCATTTATCGTTATTATAATGAAGAGTAAATATGTTCATGGGACCCATTACATTTTGACAATAAAATAAGAAATAAAACCTCTTTCCCTCAAAAATATGTCTTAATGGCTTTTCACATACCCCTTTCATATCAAAAAAAAATTCTTTCCATTTTCCCATCTTCAAAAATTAATTTGGGCCTCAAAATGACCCAAAAAAAATTATAAAAATTATCATTTCAACAAGATGACCCTAGAGGGTCGACATAAGGTACCTTGTAGATTTTCCCTCTATAAAATCGACCTTTTAGTGTGAACTCAACAAAATGTACCCCACAAGTTCGATATAGTGAAGTATTCATGTTTGAAAAAATGAAATTTTCCATGTGCTAGTTCCAAATGGCAAGAAACATTTTAACCTGTCACTGAAACCTATGACCTCTTTACAGCAAGAAAGGCCCAACACCAACTTGACCATGTGTTATGTTATATATATATATATATATATATATATATATATATATATATATATCTGTGTTTGTGTGTATGTGTGTGTGTGAGAGAGAGAGACCTGTTTTGATCTAAAATGGCCATGTGTTTGAGTTCGATTAATAGTTTTGTGGTATCATGACCAAGCTTGTAGTTTTTTTTATATGCACAATCGATGAAAACACACTACAAGCTTGGTCATGATACCACAAAACTACTAATCGAATGCAAACACATGAACATCCTAGATCAAAATAGGGCTGACACATAGCCATGCGTTGCAATATATGTATGTGTGTCTGTGTGCTTATCATTGTAGAGTCCATGACCCTCAAGCTTGATCACGATACCAAAAAACTGCCAACTAGACTCAACTTCTAACCATCTTAGATGAAAATAGGATTTGCAATATAAGCATTATCAAACCACAAACCACACAACCTCAAGCTTGACCATCAGACCACAATTTTCTAACACAATGTTCATACCATGAAGCCACATATATATCAGTTTCCATGCAAGTGAGAAATCCATTTATTTTAACATAATGGGCATATGTGCTATATATATGTTTTAAACAAACCAAGGTTGGGTTGATGGTGATTATTTGAGCACAATTGTCATGGAGTCAAGACACATGACCACAACGTGACAAAGGCACCCCCAGGGACTTTGATGTGATACTTTTCTTTTCCACGTGACTAAACCATCTGATTAAGACCTTATCTATGAATGGGAAAACATATGCTAACATAGGCATTTCATCATGCCCACTTGACACCCTTTGGGTTGTGCCAAATTTCACTCAAAATTGGACTTGTTGGCCACTCAAAAATACCTCTTTGACATGCCACATGTCCTCGTCACTAAAGTTCCATGTTTCAATGTTTTGGCATGTCAACCATGTCTTCTTATGCCAAATTTAATGTTAACCATCTCTTCTTATCCAACATGTTTGGGTTTGTTAGTGATCATATTTGGATCATGGACCTAAGTGATAGCTCAAAATTCAAAGTGTTCAAAAGTGTGTTGAACCTGAGTGACCGGATAGATCTCGTCTTCTTGATTCCGACGCCGTGAATGGTTCAAAAAACCAACACCGTATGAAGAAGTTATCACGATTTGATAAGTCTAGTAAATTGCAATTTTCGACCTTTGACCATGTTTGAATGGGAATTGGAATACTCAGCAAAAAATATTGCAGGGAATATTCTTGGAATATTCTCTAGAATATTCCCTAAAATATTCCCTTCAGGCTAGGTAGAATCTAACAAGTGGCACAATCCCATTGGGTGTATGATTTTGTGGGCCAATGAAAAGGCACCATGTGGCTAGACCTGAGGCTGCCACATGGCCCTTGAATCGTCATTCAAAATTTTGGTGGAAGGCCGAAGGATCGATCGCACGACCTCCTGCATAGCACGCCCATGCCTTACCATCGGGGCTATGAGTTGTTTCTTAACCATATAAGAGTGTAGGTTATAGTTGAATTTGATCAGTTTCCGATTTGGAAGAGTGGAGGGGCAAAACCCTTCCCATATGGTCATCGTCCGTGACCCTGGGCTAAGGGTTTAAGCCCTAACTGCCAGCATTATATTGCAGCAACATTCACATGGAGGCAAACCCCGACAGTTATGGTCAACAAATCCGCGCAGTTTGCGCTAGCCGCCAACATGACTACGGGGTATGGGGCCATGTGGCCACCCCAACGGTCACATTTATTGCTAGAAAAATTCTTGGAAGAATTTTAGATCCAACACGCCATTTTTTGGCGGTTTTCTAGTTTAAATCCAAGTTAACTGCAGTTGATCCATTTTTAGTTGAGCTGTTTTAGGGGTTACTGGAAAAAAATTGATTAGGCTCTATCTTAAGCTAGATTCGACCATTCTGAGAGTGTGAATAGATGATTTCGACTATCTCAGACATTCTAGAATCATTGTTAAGGTTTTTAGAGCCATCAGAGGAATTTTGAGTGATATTTGTCTTCAGAGAAGTTCTAGGGGCCACTAAGAGCCACGAACAGAAAGAGGCCTAGCCAGGGCAACTAGAGGCCTTACCTAGGAATCCAATAGTAAATTTTGGATGTTTCAGACATTATGGAACTAATGGTGAGGATTTTAGAGCTAGAAAAGGAATTTTGAAGTCCGATATGCTTCAGAGGAGTTCCAGGGGCCACCAGGTGCCAGCAAGAGAATAAGGCATATCCAGAGCAGCCATTATCCATTCTCAGCAAACCAGTACGCTATTCTAACTATTTTGAGCCTTGCAAATTCAATTTAAGGATTTTCATAAGCTTTTGAATACTTTTGAAGTCCGAGATTCTTCAGAGAAGTTTTCAATGACCTTAGAGCCAAGGGGTGCCACCAGGTGCTGGAGGCGTAATTGGAGCAGCCAGAGGCCAATTTCAGCAAGTGAATAGTCTATTCTGACTATTTTTGACATTATTAATCCAATGGAAGGATTTTTAGAGTCATTTGGAGACTTCTGAAGGTCTAGAAGCCACAGGGAAGCTTCGAGCATCCGATGGCCAACAGGGATTTGAGGTCTAGATTGGGGAGCCACAGCTCTTTTGGAGCAAATGACTAGTCTATTTTTGAGGTATGATATATGCTGGAGAGAGTATGTGATATTTCAAGGATATAAAAGGGATTTTGTGCCAAAGAGAAGCTTAGGGAAGCTTAACGGTACTGATAGATGAGCTCAAGTCAAAGGGAATCTAGATCTATTTTCAGATTGATGACAACCATTCCAGGGTTATGATGATATTATAATTAATGGTACAACCAAAATAACCATTGGAGTTGAGTATTTACTTGTAAAATAAATTTTTCATCATAATCCCAAAGAGCTAAGTCAGTTGACATAGGCTCAAGGAGACGTAGCCCATGATATTCTGGTGACCTCCTTTATTAAATTTGTTGTTATGTGTTGATGCTTATTTTCTGCACTTTATGGTTTTTGCACATGCTTAATATCAACAAACAAATGTTATTAAAGCACTTAAACAGTTTAAAATACATACACTTGTTTCAAGTGTTCAATTCTGCATAATCAAGAATAAGATAGATCCTAATTTTTTTAACTGAGTGGGAGGTTCTTGAAAGGCATAACAAGTTATCCAACCCATTTTCATATTAGTCAAGTCAACCATATATATATTTAGGCCTTCAAGTGATTTTTGGTTGGGGTGGAGATTAAAAGGGTGGTTACAAACAATATTTAATAATGTAGGTCCCCACGATCATCATCGATATAGGAGAGTGGTGTAGACATGTGCATCTACCCTCTAAAGGAATGAAAAAGTGCATTTGTGTGAAGGTGGGGAATGAGGCTGTGGACCCACCCTCAAAGAGTGAAAGTGTGTATTCATATGCACTCATTTAACTTCCATTGTATTATATATTCTTTAAACATCAAATTAATAATAGTTTATTAGTTAAGTAGCCTAATTTTGTAGTAAAATAAATTTTCCATAAAAATAGTATGAATCTAATATATTTTTTAAGAATAATCATTGTGGTACTATGATCCAATTGCCACACAAGGTGGAGTGGTGTATTTAAAGGTTTTTCCCAATAAATCATAGAAAAAAATTAATCAAAATTCTAATACAATACTAAATATAACTTCCTATATCACTAAATTCTTATAATAATAATAAGCCCATATCATCAAAATATAAATCAAAGTTTTGATGCAATGATAAAGTTTTGACGTTCTATATTACTAAATTTTTATGATAATAATGTTAACACAAACGAATTATTTATATTCAAATACAAATAAATAAATAATTTTCAAATAAATAAATGACTTTATATTTAAAATAATAAACACTTTTTATATAACTTTTAATAAACCAAATCTAAAAAATTAGCGACAAATTAAAACTATCATTGATAAATCATAATTTCAAATTGCTTTCATTACACCAAAAGCACGGAGGTGCTTTACCCCTCCCCTATCACATAAATGCTAACATATTAATAAAAAAAATATTAACTTAAATTTTTATTTTTTATAACATACATCAATTTTCTTATTTTAAGTTTCATCCTTTTACATAATACCTAAATATAAGTCGAGAAATCGTTAAAATTAATTTATTTCAAATTAAATGATAATAATAACTCAATTTTGGAATAAAAATAACTTTTTTGAAACATAAAATTAATATATTAGTAAACATCCGGGTTTCTACGACAGCGACATGAAAGTTCAGTATACTTCAAGTTTAAAAATAAAATAAAATAAAAAATCATTTTGTTCTCGGAGATGTTCCACTATATTCCTCTCTGTTTTATTTGTAGTATTATTAGAATAGGCTGACATATCTTTCCACATCATTTGGAATTGAAGAGGAAGACACTAAATGTGTTCAATCACTACACTTGCTACGAAACCAAAATGAAAGTGATTCAGCGTGGGCCGTTGCTACAAAAGAGAGGCCGTTGATGTAATACATAATATAAAGTTCGAAGAATGTGTCTACAGCTCCCTCTCCTAAAAATTAGAGACAATAGAAATGGCTATTAACATACATATTAATGAATAGTCATTGTAACCAGGCTTCACGTATAATGCAATATGTAGGATTATGAGTGTTTCTTCCGCACAAAAAAATATGACTGTAAACTTGTGGTTGAAGAGTTTCCAATGCACGTCATCTAAGTTTACGTCAGGGTTATACAATATCGATGATTAGTAACAAATTGTGTGACATATCATTTTGGAAAATATGGGGAATAAGTGTACCTCACATCAGTGAGTACTAACAAATTGTGTGACCATTAAGAAGGAAATTAATGAATAATCATCGTGCAATATGTAGGATTATCAGCGTTTCTTCCGCACAAAAAAATATGACTGTAAACTTGTGGTTGAACAGTCTCCAGCTGCACGTCATCTAAGTTGACGTCATTCAAAAAACCTCATGTAGCTAACAATTTGTGTGGCATCTACATCTTGAAGTCAGGTTTTGGCAGATATGGAGAATAAGTGTACCAGTGCAAAATGGAGGAGTTTGGCCCCAATGTTGTTAAAAAAATTTAATTTGTCCTAAATTATATTTATCTAAAAATTTCAAATCTGAAACATCCTTTAAATTTGAAGGTTATGTAATTTTAATATCAGTCTGGGGATTATTTTATCATAAACTGTTGATGACCACTAAAATTTTTAACTCTATTATGATAGGAAAATCACCCTGTGATAAATAATTTTACGATTCAATTCCATCCCTGAAATAATGATTAACATTGAGTAAATTTTGAAATTAATTTATTAAATTTAAAAATACAAATATCTACTCTAACTTTATTTTAAGTTCAAAAAAAAGAAATTCAGTGTTTGACAAACATTCCAAAAGCTACCATAATTAGAATTACATGACTCATTGCCTCGTCGGTGCTCTCCAATTTCATATTCCATGTCGCGTACCTTTCATGCCAGTGGCGTGTATACATCAACTTTACACTTCCGTTTTCATTTAAAATGAAATCCAAAGTACAATCACTATAAATTATAATTTATAAATATTATACAACTATGAAATGATTTGAAAACCCTAAAGATCGGCATTATGAAAGTTGCGTTTGATCACGTTTTCGGCCTTATCTCTCGGCAACAAAGCCTGTCCGAACGGACGGGCAAGAAGGCATTGCATATCCCTCAAGTTTGAGTTGTCTCTACAACAACGACACCGATGATGGTCTGACGATTACTTGATGACGCAACTTAACCACAAATTGATGACGCTCCCACCATCACTTGGTGACGCACCCTAAATGACACCATCCTTTCTATTCGCCTATAACTACAATTACATTATGCCCGCAGAATTCCAAAACCAGAGATTTCTCGTACATCTGTCTGTGAAGTTACCAATTTTGTGATGATCAAAAGACGATCTACCATTCGAGAGCGTACATTTGATCATGTAACATACGCTTTGCTTTACTGTAATATTCCCTTTTTTGATCTCGTTAAAGGGGATAGAATTGACCCATGGTTTTAACCCACGGTATTTCCCCGTGGTATTTATTGATGGTATTTTCCCCATGGTATTGACCCATTGTATTGACCCGTGGTATCTCTTGTTGGTATTGACCCATCAAGCCTATAAAAGGGGAGAGGAGCTAGGCATTTAGGGCATTCTGGATTATCTACTTTATTATGTTTGGGTTGAGAATCTGGCCTGGCCAGTTCTTTTATTGATCCCGGGACGAAAACCCCGCGGTAATGTTTATGTGGTGGATCCATTCAGGATTCACAATTGAGCTTCAATTTCTTATGTTTGTTGTGTTGTGTGATGTGTTGATTTATTTAGAATTTTGATCTTTGGGATATTACAGTGGTATCAGAGCTGGTGTTTCTTGCCAGCCTAAGGGTTTTAAGAGTACTAGTTTCGGTGATCCTTCATAATCACCCTAGCTAGAATCTCATCAATTTCGGTGGTTCTCCATAACTACCCTAATTGACCATTGTAGTAAAAATACTTGTCCACCATTGAGCTGAGTTGCAGGTCAAATTTTTGATTGTGGAGACAAGCTTTAAAGAGATCGAAACCCGTGAAGTCATCTTGTCAACGGGCAAGGAGGATTTCTCGGGCAAGCTGTCTGACCTGGAGAATTTCGGTTCGCATCGTTCCCAAAGCGCGGTTGGAATGCATGGAGGGTCTCACTCTACGCTGAGTGTTGGAGTTTGCTGATCTGCCCAAGCTACCCCACCAGGTAGCGCTACAGAGCCGTGGCACCCTACGTGCGAATTTATATATCTCCCAAGCAATCTCGATCTGCGCAGACAGATCTGAGAATTACATATGATCATTTGTGCACTGTTCGACCCTGTTGTAAATTGGATAGGCCGTCTTATTTGTTGCGGGCCCCCCTATTTTTCTGATGGACTATGAAGAATTGGCTATGGGCCTCTTATTTACAATTCTGTATGGCACATTGTGTATCAGCGTGGGCACCTTTTTAATAAAATTATCAGCCGATTCTTGCTGAAAGGGTTATCCTTCATTCGTAGTTGGTATTTCTGCATCCTTATTTTACAACAAATTTAATAAATTATTCGGTGAAGAATATTACAGAAGTACTGGTGGCACAAGTCGCATCATCATCAGCATTAATTGGATTAGTGTGTGATTCTCTCACTGAAAACAGATCCACGCCATTCATTTGGTATTGGGTCGAGGTGACGGGGTGAATTCCATGTTCAAGGTGAAAATTTATTAATTTTCTTATAGAGATTATCTTGGTCAGTTGCACCAGAGCCAAATCTGGTCGTTAAGGAGTCGAAGAGAGGGGCAACGCAATGGAGAGATTGATATAATCGAGGTTCTTCAAGTGACCAAAAGAATCAGGCAGCTTCTCTAAATTGTGGCACGCCTGCAGATCAATGTGTTGGAGGTATTTCAATTCACCAAACGAATCGGGCAGCGCCTGTAGATAGTGGCAACCTGAAAGATTGATATGTCGGAGGTCCCTCAAATCACCTGCAAAGAAATCTGATTAACATGTCCAGATAAATACTTGCCGGCGACAAAGCGTTCGAGGTTCTTTAGCCGCTCTATGGACCCTGGAATGTTGGAGAGCGGAGCATTAATCTCTTACTCCTTGTGATTCGTCTTGCCAAAATGTTTGTAATTTGTTCCCGGACACTTGTAGAACCCTTAAACTCTCCATTGATAGCCACGCAAGCAGGGAAGACGTGGGATACTTGTTCCACCGTAGCCATATAAGACGTCTTGGGACGTGCTCCTCCGGCCTTCTCACCGTCGAGCAAATCCAGCAAACGAGACTGCTGTCTTAAGGTTCGAAGAGCTTTGTAGTTTGAAGGGCTTTGTTGTTTATTTGATATTGATGGAAGCACTCGAGGGTTTGTTTATGTATTATTTATTTATGTAGGAGGTTTTAATGAAAATTTTGAGAAAATGGATCATCTCCTAGAAATTTTGGAAAACAATCAGAAAGAACTTAATGAATTAGTGAAGATAAATGGTTCTTTAAGGAGCCATACCTCCATAGACCAAAATGATAGTCAAAGGAGACCGTTCTCAAAAAGGGTCCACATCGTTCTGCAGCAAGAGCAACCATGGGAGGTGAAGGAAGGACAAAGAAGAGGAGCTAAGCTCTTCACACTTGGGTCTGAATTACAACATACAAATCAGAAGCAAGAACAGAGTGACAGGCCTTTCTCTCGAAAGGTCCATGTTATCCTTCAGCAATCAAAAGATATCCGGAAGGAAGATGTAACAAGCAAGTGTCTCCTCGAACTTGGATCCAAATTGCAGGGTACAAAGTCAAAAGATGTTCTCCTACAGCTAGACACATTAGATGTGACTTTGAACTTGATAGATAAATCAGAATGGGAAGGGTCAAGCTGGGCCTTGAAGCCATCCATGCTTGCTTTGATACAACCTAGGTTCTTGGAGCATTCTTGTGAAAATGTTAGACTCACCGTCGCTTCTTGTCTCAGTAAAATCATAGCCTTAACAACACCACTATTGCCCTACAATGATGACATCATGAGGAGGAATTTTCGGGTAAAGGTAGAAGCACTCCAAGGGTTGGACAACACAACACCACCATTCTTACTTTTCTACCAGAAGCGCACAATTTTGGAACGCATGGCGAAATTCAGATTTGGTATGCTTATGCTGGATCTAGAGTGTGATGATTTAATCCTTCTGATGTTCCAATATTTCTGCAATGGAATTACAACGTCTCATCCAAACTACATCAAAACAGACATGGAAAATATCATGTCTCCGATCTTAGGAGAAGATAGGGCCATCTGCGAACAATTGAGGTCCAAATTGTTGGCCATTTGGAGGAAGGAGCTAATTGCATCACCTGTTGCTTATGAACTAGTTGAGGGGTTGATCAAACAGAGCATCAAACTACTTAGAAATAAGTTAACCAAGGAGGAACTAACAAAGATTTGTGGAGACAGCAAGAATGAACTAAGGAGGAAAGGCCTATGCTTTTTATGCAAGGGAGTTTGGGCACTTGACCATTCATGTCCAGATAACAAGGAGGCAACAAGGATAGAAAAATTAGAGACTTCTTCAGATCAGGGGAATTCATCCCTTGATGGGTTCGCTGGTTTTCAGGAGAGGACCTATGAAGGATCTGAGCAGTCAAGTAAAAATGGTGAGCAGCAACACCATGATCTTCAGAGAAACTTACAGGACAAGCTAAGCAGTCAGCTTGACAAAGTACATGACGAAAGGAAGGATGCAATTCCTCCTGATGATGTGGTAGTTGAATCTATAAATACAAAAAAGGACATCCATAAAGAGTATGGGCAATCGGGTATAGACAACATTCCACTAGTACATCCATGTTTGACAACCAGAGAGGAAGGACAACTGATCCTCACATGTGAAGAGGTCTAGGATGAATACACTCAAGGAGAATCAAATGAGGAGAGAATCATGCATTTTGGGGGGAGGATACTCACAGCCGAGGGCATATTGCAGCTTGGGCCCTTTGGTGCGGACAACGATGGAGGGTTGAAATGGTACCATAACACACAGGTCCCAGGATTCAGGTGGCATTGGGATCCAGGAGAATCCATTGGGGAAATGATTGGCCAAAGGATTGCTTGGGATCCGGAGTAAATCTATTAGGGAAGGATTGGTGTGAAAGGATTGTTTGGGATCCAGGTATTGAAGGATCCATTCAGGATCGTTCAACATGGAGGGCACATCGGATCGTATGGGATCCTGGTATGAATGTACAAATGCTTCTGTTGTGGATAGAAGAGGATCGCTTGAGGACAAGCAATCTTTGGGCGGGAGGATTTGTAATATTCCTTTTTGATCCCGTCGAAGGGGATAGAATTGACCCATGGTTTTTAATCCACGGTAATACCCGACGTGTTTATTGATGGTATTTTCCCCATGGTATTGACCCATTGTATTGACCAGTGGTATCTCTTGTTGGTATTGACCTATAAAGCCTGGAGAGGAGCTACAGCATTTAGGGCGATACGGATTATCTACTTTATTATGTTTGGGTTGAGAATCTGGCCTGGCCAGTTCTTTTATTGATCCCGGGACGAAAACCCCGCGGTAATGTTTATGTGGTGGATCCATTCAGGATTCACAATTGAGCTTCAATTTCTTATGTTTGTTGTGTTGTGTGATGTGTTGATTTATTTAGACTTTTGATCTTTGGGATATTACATTTACATTTTTTTTTGACGCTCCTTCACTTCCGAACATGTACGCTTCTTTTTCTGGTTAGCAAATTAAAATTAATGGCCGTTGTATTACATGACTGTAGGAATGTTGGCTGTTTTTCTTTTTTTGGCTTATCTCTGATTCTACTCTCTGTCAATCTTCGTTGGAGTTATGCAGACGATGAGCAATGCTGAAGAGAAACCACGCGCCCCACCTCCATCGGATGCTTTCCACGATCATTGTAACATGGACCAAAAAGAATGTTTGGATAATTGCACGTTCCTTTACAATTTGGCCTCAAACGATCTCCACAAGTTCTCAATCTTACATCAAGTGTTTGGCGCGTGTAACGTTATCAAATTGATTCAAGTAAGTTGCAACAATATATTTTAGCAGATTTTCCCATTTTATTATATGGAACCATCTTCACTTCAGATTTCCCTTTCCATAATTCTGAATTGTTTTAAACCCTGATATATATGATGCAGAAACTTACAAATCTTTAAAACCCACGTCAAAGGAAAAAATCTTGAACATAAACCTTAGAAGAAACCTGTTTGAAATCTGATGATTTTATGCTCATTTATTTTACAACAATTTCTTTTAATCTGGAAAATAGAACACACAAATACAGAGATAAAATGGATCTATGTTTTTTTTTTTTTAAAATCAACCGTTGTTCATATCTTCCACGCCGGGCCGTAAAAGCATTTCGATCTCGCTTTTTTAACGGAGATATGCTCTGCTTCGAACTCCATCTTATAATCCATTGCACTGTGGGCGCAGGATCTTCCCTCTGACGAAGGAGTTGTTGCAATGAATAGTATGCTCTCGGAAGCAAGCGCAAGGCTACAGGATCCTGCATTGGGGTGTGCAGGCATAATATAGCAGCTTCAACTCCAAATATTAGACCTGGAATCGCAAATAACTGCAACAGAGGCAATGATTCAGAAAATACGTTCGCAGCAGGCACAACTTCTAGCCTCTATCCCAGCTGGATTCAACAATATGTTTACACCCACAATCAGCACGTCTCTAAACGACGCTGTTGACGAAGACGAGGACTAATTCAATTCCAATCCAGCGGATTGAATCCAATGCAGTTTCGGAAAATGAATACCAAATTGGTGGAGAAGCTTTGTTATTTCTTTCGTGTCTTTGTTTGAAGAGATATATGCTAAAATTAGTTGGCGTCCCATTAAAATGAGATAATCTAATACCTGATATCTAATGGATGAAATCTAATATCTAATATCCAAATGGATAAAATCTAATATCTAAATGAGTAGCGTGTCTGGATGCTTCCATTGACGTTTACAGCTTTATGAGTAGATTTATGAATTTACGAAGTATTAAAAAGTATTGCTCGACATGTAAAATTTGTAAAATTTATTTATGGTTTAAAAGTTTTAGATTTATAAAAAAAACTTTATGTATTGTTGATAATTTGTTACTGATAGAGTAAATTGATTATATATATATATATATATATATATATATATATATATATATATAGCTTAATTGTATTTCCTTAAATCAGATTATATTATAATAATTATTTATTAAAATTATACAAATCGCACTTTGTCATGTAATCAAATCTGTTATATTGTAAACAAGATTTGTTAACCAGTGTATGATAGCACTAAGTTTCTATAAAGGCTAAAAGTAACAACAATAGATTAGTGACCATATAACTAGAAATCAGAAAATAAATAGCTCAAAGAGATAACCATTTTATGAGTTTGAAGATGTCACAACCAGGTTTCTCTCTCATAAGAAGAGGCACTAGAAGTTTGAATTCACGTTGAACATGTTTTTCCATGTGAACTAAAGGGGTTTTCAATCTATCCAAGCAGGTTTTCAATTTCTATTGGTTTCTGATAAATACTATTTAAAAAAGAAATGATTTCATTATTTTTTTCCTATTTCTCTTTCAAGGTTGTCGTAAGTAGAGTCATTAGCAACCAATAGAGAATAATAACATGCATGTATTGTTTTCTCCTTAGCTACTGTTGGAATATTGAAGAATTCCAGAATTAATCAATGGAGAAATTAAACTTCCCCTCCACAACACAGAGAAATAAATATCACTCTTAGAAACAGAGTTTTCAACTCAATAAAATAAATTTTTTATTCCATAAAGATGTTTACAAGTTCTTCCTCAACATAGAGGGATCACAACTGTTTGGACTATTACAAAACACAGTTCCAAAAACAAAAAAAAACTCTTCACTATCTCTTGAAAAATTCTATTGTGAATTTTTCATTCACTGTCACTGTCTATTACAAAAAAAAAACAGCTCTATGTTTTTCTAAAAACAAATATACACTGCTGTGTATATTTTAATTCTGCACTCTCTGTCTTAAAAAAAAAACAATTGCACTGCTGTGCATAAAATAGAACGTCTTTGTTCTATATGTCAACAACTAAACAAAATTACAATTTGTTCTATTATATAAACAAAATATCTAAAAGAAATTAATGTCATTCATTGACAAAAAACACCGCTTGAAAAAAAACATTTATGGCATTAAAGATTCTGTCAGCACTGCTTAAAATTCATTGACGTCGAATTGGCTCGGTGGCAGAAGTGGTAATTTTTTCGCGGTGGTGGTGATTTGGTGGCGTGTGGGTGGCACGTGGACGGAGCCACCATCCCTGGTGGTTGCGGGGGCTGCCTTCCGCCCATACACAGCAATTGGGGTGAGGCCTCGCAGTAAATATTGGCCGTCGATCATGGGTCAAAGCCCGATCATCGGGTCAACTACGGGGGTTTGCTACTCGTTAACCTTCACGATGTTTAAACTCCCGCTGACCGTTGATCACCTGTCGACGTGCTCCCGCCTTACCGTCAATCTGTTCATCCATGCTACCGCCTGCAACTTGTTCCGGCAGTTGGAAATTACATTCCAACACTCCCCCTTAATTTCAACTGCTGGGTTTTCCTACATACCCATGCATTTTCTGAAATGTTCAAAGCTTTTCTGCGCAAGCGGCTTTGTGAGGATATCTGCAAACTGATCCTCTGTTCTACAATGCTGTAAAACTATTTCACCATTGTTAACCAATTCACATATGAAGTGAAACTTGGTGTCAATGTGTTTAGTCCTTTTATGAAAAACAAAATTTTTAGACAATGCAATAGCTGAACTATTGTCACAAGAGATCACTGTCCCTTTTACCTGTTCTTGGCATAAGCTTCTCAACATTTTTCTCATCCAAACTGCTTGACACGCTGCTGCTGTAGCTGCCACATATTCTACTTCTGCTGTCGATAATGCTACAATGGGCTGTTTCTTAGAATCCCATGAAATGGCTCCTAAACCCATGTGAAAAACATAACCGGAAGTACTCTTCCGATCATCAACACTTCCAGCCCAATCACTGTCTGTGTATCCAACTAAATCTAAACATCCTGAAACAATATATAAAATACCAAACTTTTTAGTACCTTTAACATACCTCAAAATTCTTTTTGTTGCTTGCCAATGTGTATCCTTTGGCTTTTCCATGAATCTGGAAATCAAATTAACATCATGCATTATGTCCGGCCTAGTTGCAGTCAAATACATAAGGCTGCCAACTATGCTTTTGTATAACGTAGGATCAAAAACCTTGCTTCTGTCCTCTCTGCTGAGTTTTAATCCCATCACTGTGGGAGTGATTGTTGCTTTGCTCTCCTGCATGTTAAATCTTTCAAGTACCTCATTAACATACTTTGTCTGTGAGATAAAAATCCCATTTTCATCTTGTTCTACTTCTATTCCCAAGAAGTATCTCAACAAACCCATATCAGTCATCTCAAATTCTTCTTTCATGACTGTTTTAAAATGTTCAATAAGGCAATCATCATTACCTGTAAAAATAACATCATCAACATACAAGACTACAATCAAGATTTTACCATCTTTTTCTTTGATGTAGAGGTTGGGTTCTCCCTCGCACTTTTCAAAACCGTTTTCCAGTAGATATGAGTCTATTCTACTGTACCACGCTCTTGGCGCTTGCTTTAGCCCATAAAGAGCTTTCTTCAGTTTGCATACTTTGTGTTCTTAGCCTTTCTTTTCATAACCGAGAGGTTGTTCATTCTAAACCTCTTCCATTAACACTCCATTTAGAAATGTTGACTTCACGTCCATTTGGTAAACTTTCCACTTGTTTTGTGCTGCTATGGAAAACACTGCTCTCACGGTTTCCATTCTAGCAACCGGTGCGAAAGTTTCCTCATAATCTATTCCATGTTTCTGCTTATAGCCTTTGACAACAAGTCTTGCCTTGTGTCTCTCTATTTTTCCTTCAGCATTACTTTTGGTCTTGTAGACCCATTTAACACCAATGACATCTTTACCTTTTGGGAGTTCAACCAAATCCCAAGTCTTGTTTCTTTCTATGGCATTAATTTCCTCATCCATAGATTCTATCCATTTCCTATCCTTGATAGCTTCTTCGAAATGAACAGGATCATCAACATGACAATATAAGGCAAAAAAAGAATTGATACCTTCATTTGTTATATCTTGTTCATAAATATCTTTCAAAATTTTGAATTTCTTACCTCTTTCAATAGGTGTACAAATGCTTGAAGAAGCACTTGAATTTCCTCCTTCTGGTGTGCTTGGAGAAGCACTTTCATTTCTCCTCAAGGGTGTACTATGTTGCTCTTTTGTTGGTGTTGCTATTTAGGGATGTATTTCAGCCAACTCATCATCATTTTCATCATGAGATAAACAGTGTTTAACATTTACTTTCTTCTCTATGCTTCCATCCCAAGCTTCATCTTCAATGAAATGAACGTCCCTGCTCACAATAAACTTCTTGCTGGATGGGTTATATAACCTGTATGCCTTGGATTCCTCACTGTATCTAATGAAAATACATTTCTCCCCCTTGCTGTCCAACTTCTTCCTTAGCGGATCCAGAATGTGTGCATAAGCCACACATCCAAAAACCTTCATGTGTGTGACACTTTGCTTTGTGCCACTCCATGCCTCTTCCGGCACTTTGTTCATAACTGCCTTTGTAGGGCACTTATTCAAAATATATGCTGCACAATGTACAGCTTCAGCCCAATAATCATTAGGCAAATGCTTTGCCTTTTAACATACTCCTTGCCATGTCCATTATGGTTCGGTTCTTCCTTTCGGCTACTCCATTTTGCTGCGGAGTATATCTAGTTGTAAACTGCTTTTGAATACCATTTTCTCTACAAAAACGTAGAAAATATTTAGAGATATATTCACCTCCTCTATCAGTCCTTAAGACTTTGATATGCAACCCACTTTGTTTCTCAACAAGTGCTTTGAAATTGCAAAATTTTTCAAACACCTCACTTTTGTTTTTCAAAAAGTAAACCCAAGTTTTTCTTGTAGAATCATCTATGAATGTTAAGATATAGTGGCTGTTAGCAAGTGATGGAGTTTGCATCGCTCCACACACATCTGAGTGGATAATCTCTAAGGGTTCTTTTTCCCTTATGCTTTTCCCGAAAGGAAAACTTTCTCTGTGTTGTTTCCCCAAGATACAACCTTCACAAAGGCTGTCTGGTTTCTCTATCAATGGTAAACCACTTACCATTACTTTTCTGTTCAGCAAATTAAGACCTCCAAAGTTGAGATGTCCAAATCTCAAGTGCCATAACCAATTATCATCTTTTGGTTCGCTTTGGTAAGTCTCTTGTGCAATTGCTGCTTTCTCTTCACCATTCTTCAAGTCTGCTCTCATTCTGAGCGGGAACATCCTGTTCCTTGTCATATTTACTTCAGCAATACGCTGATTGCTGGGTGGTTTATCCATGATGGTACAAACATCATCCTCAAAGAAAAAATTATACCCCTTATGGACAAGATGTCCAATACTGAAGAGGTTACACTTCATTCCTGGAACATAATAAACATCTGCTATGGATTTATTTGCACCTAATCTTGTTAAAACATTTACATCTCATTTTCCCATAACAGAAACTTTGCTATCAGTTCCTAGTGTGACTTGTGACTGCACACTTTCATCTAACATAGAAAACATGGCTATGTTTCCTCTCGTATGGTTACTACAACCGGAGTCTAGAAACCATAAATCCTCATTCTTTTCTTCAGCCATATTACAAGCTAAAAACAAATTGTTTTGGCTGATATTTTCTCTAGTGAAATTTGCACTAGTTCTACTTCTCATATCTTGCTTCTTCGTTCTACATTCATTAGCATAATGACCATATTTTTTACAATTGTAACATTGAACATTGGATTTGTCATACCTTTGTCCTTGTGCATTATGCTGTCCACTTTGCTGGTTGCCTTGGCTGTGGCTGTGATTTTGACTGTTGCACCTTCCATGTGAATGTGAAGGGCTGTTCCTTCCACCTCTGTTCTGGCTTCTGCCTCTTCCTCTTCCTCTGCCTTGCCCTCTTCCTCTTCCAAAAGACATCTGGGTCTTAAAAGCATGTTCTAGAGATGAGTTTTCACTCCTACCCAATCTCTGTTCATGAGTCATCAGTGATGCATGTAGCTCATCCACTGAAAACTTTGTGAGATCTTTAGTCTCCTCTATGGTGGTGACAATCACATCAAATCTTGAGGGTAAACTTCTCAAGAGTTTTTCCACAATCCTCTTGTCTTCAAGAGTTTATCCATGTGATCTTATTTGTGTGACCATGCCAATCACATGAATGAAGAATGAGTCAATAGTGTCTGACTCTTTCATACAGAGAGTCTCAAAGTCTCTCCTCAGCAACTGAAGTTTTGCTGTCTTCACCTTCTCCATACCCTGATAAGTTGTCTTGAGAGTTTCCCATGCTTCTTTGGATCTCTTAGCTGTTGCTATCCTTGAAAACACACTCTCATGCACTGCTTGATATAAAAAGAAAAGAGCCTTGGCATATTTCTTCTTATTTCTCTTCAGAATCTCTCTTTCTGCCTGAGTTAACAGATTAAAATCATGTTCATCTGCTGGCTCTTCAAAGCCATCCTCAACAAATTCCCATAAGTCTTGGGAGACAAATAATGCCCTTATAGTTATTGACCAGTAGTCATAATTTTTCCCATTAAACATTGGGAGATGGATATTTCCCATACCCATACCAGTGCTAGCTCCAGCCATTCTGCACTCTTAACTATGATTAAAAAACACTTGACTGTGTGTTTAAATTAACTAACTGTACTGCAACAGTAACACAAAACTATTTAGAGAAATACCTTTGGATTCTTCTTGTCTGAACCTTCACACTGCTGGAGAGGCTTCTGCAATAACGAACTCCTTCCCTTCAGCTTATTTGACCTTAAAATAGCCTGGACTGCTCTGATACCATGTTGGAATATTGAAGAATTCCAGAATTAATCAATGGAGAAATTAAACTTCCCCTCCACAACACAGAGAAATAAATATCACTCTCAGAAACAGATTTTTCAACTCTATAAAACAAATTTTTTATTCCATAAAAATGTTTACAAGTTCTTCCTCAACATAGAGGGATCACAACTGTTTGGACTGTTACAAAACACAGTTCCAAAAACAAAACAAAAAACTCTTCACTGTCTCTTGAAAAATTCTGCTGTGAATTTTTCATTCACTGTCACTGTCTATTACAAAAACAAAACAACTCTCTGTTTTTCTGAAAACAAATATACATTGTTGTGTATATTTTAATTCTGCACTCTCTGTCTTTAAAAAAAAACAATTGCACTGATGTGCATAAAATAGAACGTCTCTGTTCTATATGTCAACAACTAAACAAAATTACAATTTGTTCTATTATATAAACAAAATATCTAAAAGAAATTAATTTCATTCATTGACAAAAAACACTGCTTGAAAAAAAAACATTTATGGCATTAAAGATTCTGTCAGCACCGCTTAAAATTCAATGATGTCGAATTGGCTCGGTGGCGGAAGTGGCAATTTTTTCGCGGCAGTGGTGATTTGGTGGCGCGTGGGTGGCACGTGGGTGGAGCCACCATCCCTGGTGGTTACGGGGGCTGCCTTCCGCCCATAGACAACAATTGGGGTGAGGCCCCGCAATAAATATTGGTCGTCGATCGTGGGTCAAAGCCCGATCATCGGGTCAACTACGGGGGTTCGCTGCTTGGTAACCTTCATACTGTTTAAACTCCCGCTGACCGTTGATCACCTGTCGAGATGCTCCCGCCTTACCGTCGATCTGTTCATCCATGCTGCCACCTGCAACTTGTTCCGGCAGTTGGAAATTACATTCCAACAGCTACCAGCAGAGAATAATAGCATGCATGTATTGTTTTGTCAGCTAGCAATGAAGAATAATAGCATACATGTATTGTTTTCTCTTTCTTGTGGCATGGTGGCATGGGTAAGGTTAGGAATCCAGTGAACCACCACATCTAAAAGTTCTAAATCTCAATAGGTCTATCTCGAAAAACATGTCTGTACTAGGGGAAATTGCAGAATGATATACAGTCAGACTCAGCCTCAGCCTCCTATGTTTTCATCTCAACACATGACCGAATTTACTAGCCACGTCCCCTAGCTTCACGATGACTGCATGCATGTTGACTTGTATACTAACCGCGGCCAACAATATAACCCCACAATACGAAAAGTGAAAGATATCCGCGGCCAACACCATAACCCCACAATACCAAAAGTAAAGATCTCCAAACTCAACTGACACCAAACATGTAACAACTCCTCAAAAGAATACAGAAGAAATCCATGGCTCCTGAATTCCACTCCCTAAACACCTTCTGCACAAATGTGAAGAGGGATGTAAACACAACTAACTATACCAAATTTTGTTAACAAACAGACAATTTTACTAGTGAGCAAAACTTAGGAAAAAAAGAAAAAAATTCTCTGGATGTATTCTCCAACTTATTTCTTAATCCATACAATGTGGAGCAAGTAATATGAAAAGTGAGAAAATTCGAATTACTTATATTTACATGAATTTTTTAATCTTCTCGTGCTATGTCGTTTTTTCTCCTTTTTTTTCTTTAGCTTTTTTCTCACATTTCCTTCGTGGATGACTATTTTTTTCATTTTCCTTTTCTAGATCCAAATATTCAATTTCTCGTGTTTGTTGTAAATCATTGTGTAATTATTTTTTTAATGGGTTGATAGCATAGGCTCAATCGAGCCATTGAGCACTAGCATTTTTCATAATAAAAATAATAAAAAATATGATTTTAGATTAAAAAACAATAATTTTTTAATATGAAAAAATTAGTTCTCTCCATGCTCATACATATATATTTTTAAAATTACACATTTTATAATATCTTATATTATATGAAAATACACATGCTTCTTAAAACGTGCTAAAATTTGCAACGAATTCACAAAGACAAGTATTGGATTTAATGGAAATTTAAGAGATTATAAAATATTATTTTTTTTTGCAAAAAATATAATTAGGACAACAATATAATTCTCCAAACATTTTCTTTTACTTCGATCCAAAATTCACAATGCTTATATGAATTTTGAGGATTCAATTCAGACAAAAAACTTGAAATTTCATCTTCACATTTCACCCAAAATATACTACATCTTTATAATTTCACCCTAATATAAATGATAAGAATACACAGTGTATTACTATGATCCAAATTCCACACATAATAAAATAATATCTCTAAAAAACCATTTATTCACTAATTAAATCATCAAAAAATTAATTAAAATTTTAATCTAATGAAAAATCTAAACTCTGGTAAGACAAATGTAAATTTTGATGAAGTTTTGATCCAATAACAAATCTAGCTTCATATATCTCTAATTTCTCATATTAATAATACCCTAAAAATAATAAAATAAAATATTGATAATCAAATACAAACGAATAATCAGTGTTTAAATACATGAAAAATAAATAAATATCTTTACGTCATAGATGCTTTTTGCACAAATTTTAATAACCAAAATCCATAAAAAAAATGTGTCAAATGTGAGCATTTTATGTTCTTGGTACCAAAACCACTGAAATGATTTACGCTCTTGTACCATAGAAATGTTATCGTAATAAGCATAAATTAGTATAAATATAATTTCAATCCATTTTTTTTCTAAAATTTTATAGCTAATATTAATTCTGTCTTATTAAGTTTGATCCTTTTACATACTCCAGAAATTTACGTCGAAAATGTATTGAAATTACTCTAATTTGAAATTGATAATAATAAGTGTACCGGTGCTTTGCACTAAATGATGTTAAAAAAATTCAATTTGTATTTTGTATTAAGTTATATTCACATAAGATGATGATTAACATTTACTAAGTTTAAAATTAGTTTATGAAATTTAGAATGGTAAGGATTTACTTGGTGATTTTTTGCACGTTTAAAAAAATTATATATTTTAATGCTGCACAAACATTTCAAAAATTACCATAATTTAAATTTCTGCTCCAAACACATTTCAAAATTACATGACTCGTTGCCTCGTCGGTGCTGTCCAATTTATTGCGCCATGTACCGTATATTTCACGCGCGTGTATAGATCAACTTTGCATATGCATTTTCAATTAAAATGAAACCCAAATACTATATCTATACGATAGTTTATAAATATTATACAACATCCAAATTAATGAAATGATTTCAAAGCCATAACATGGGAATTAATGGAATGCTTTGAAAGCAGTAAAGATCAGCATCATGAAAATTCCGTTTGATGACGCAATTAGGGCTATACGATTTTGGTTTGGAGTGGGATAACTGTTGGAGAGACAGAGGATTCAAACACACAATAACACAAATATTTCACACGAACAATGAGCTGTTGCTCTTCTATTAATCATCAAATTCTGAATCATAAAACTCTCTTACTCTCTCTAAAACAATGAACCCGTGACGGGTATTTAATCTAATTGACATGCAAACACTCTCACACATAACTGGACTTAATCAACTTGCTTAACTCACTGTCTAACTCGCTCATCAAATATAACTGAAACTCAACTCAGCTAACTCCACTTAACTATTTGTCTAACTTCTGCATGAGGAAGTAATTATATATTTTAACACTCCCCCTTAATTACGACCTCTAAACTAAAACATAACTTATGACAACTCAAACATTCCTGCTGGTCTATGTCTCAGCTAGGCTTACAACACCCAGGTTTCTTTTGTGAAACTCAAACAAATCTACTGCTAATGGCTTTGTAAAGATATCAGCCATTTGATCACTTGTTCTACAAGGCTTCAAGTGAACTTCTCCATTGCTGACAAGTTCTCGAATAAAGTGATATCTCGTATCAATATGCTTGCTCTTTTGATGAAACACACTATTCTTGGATAGTGCAATCGCTGATGTGTTGTCACAGTATATTGCTGTTGATCCTTGCTATTTCTGCTTGAGTCCATCCAATACTCTTCTTAACCATACTGCTTGACATGCTGCTGAAGTCGCTGCTACATATTCTGCTTCTGCTGATGATAATGTCATAATAGGCTGCTTTTTAGATGCCCATGCTATCACACCTGAACCGAGATGGAACACATAACTGGATGTGCTCTTCCGATCATCCAAACTTCTTGTAAAATCACTATCTGTATATCCAATCAACTCTTTCTTTTCTGTACTTGCATACATTATGCCATAATCTCTGGTTCCTGCTATGTATCTCAGAATTCTTTTTCCAACACTCCAATGTGTGTCTTTTGGAGTCTCCATGAATCTGGAAATCAGACTCACTCCCTGCATAATATCTGGTCTTGTAGCTGTGAGATACATGAGGCTGCCAACTAATCTTTTGAATAGAGTTGGATTGACATCTGCCCCTTCATCATCCTTACTCAACTTTGTACCTGTTGCAACTGGTGTAGGTACAGGTTTGGAATTATCCATCCTGAATATTTTCAGCAAATCTGTTGCATACTTATTTTGACAAATAAAAATGCCTTTTTCAGATTTCTCAACTTCAATGCCAAGAAAATATTTCATGAGACCTAGATCTGTCATCTCAAATTATTTCATCATGGCTGCTTTAAATTCATCTATTTCAAGATCACCTGTAAAAATCATATCATCAACATATAAGCAAACTATCAAAATCTGTCCATGCTCATTTACCTTTGTGTATAAGGTAGGCTCAATGCTGCTTCTGCAAAATCCATTCTTGATCATATAATTGTCGATTCTGCTATACCATGCTCTAGGTGCTTGCTTCAGTCCATAGAGCGCTTTCTTCAATCTGTAAACTTTATCTTCTTGTCCTTCAACTTCATAACCTAGAGGTTGCTGCACATAAATTTCTTCTTCTAAAATTCCATTTAAGAAGGCTGATTTGACATCCATCTGATACACTTTCCACTTGTTCTGAGCTGCTGTCGCTAGAACTGCTCTTACAGTATCCAATCTGGCTACCGAAGAAAAAGTTTCTCTAAAGTCCATTCCCGATTGCTGCGAGAATCCTTTTGCTACAAGTCTTGCTTTAAATCTGTCAATCTCACCTTTCTCATTCACTTTGGTCTTGTATACCCACTTCACACCAATGAGATTTTTATCGTTTGGTAAATCAACCAAATCCCATGTATCATTCTTTTCAATTGAATTCATCTCTTCGTCCATGGCTTGCACCCAATTGTCATCTCTGATTTCTTCTTCAAACGAAGAAGGTTGGAATGCCAACAATGCAAAATTTGAACTAACATCCAAATCATCATAAATATCCTTCAAACTTCTCATCTTTTTCTTACCTGATTCGCTGCTTGGAGAATTCTGATCTGTGGATCTGCTTGAAGATACATGCTGCTCTGAAAATCTGGGAGTCCTTGCTGGTGTGACTCTGTTTGATGTCTGCTCTTTTGGTTCTTGTTGTTCCTCTTCTTCTACTAGATCATCCTCCATCAATGGTGTTTGAGCATCGGTTAGTGTGTCTACAGTCCCATTCCATGACTCTTGTTCTTTGAACACAACATCTCTGCTAATGATTGTCTTTTTTGTGACAGGGTTATATAATTTGTAAGCTTTTGACTGCTCACTATAACTAGTAAATATACATTTTTCACTTTGATCATCTAATTTTCCTCTTATTTTCTTAGGCACATGTGCATAGGCTACACATCCAAAAACTCTGAAATGAGATACACTGCAAGACATACCTGACCATGCTGCTTCTGGAACTCTATTCATCACGCTCTTTGTAGGAGATCTGTTTATCACATAAACAGCACATGCAACTGCTTTTGCCCAATACTCATTAGACAAGTGTCTTGCTTTCAACATGCTCCTTGTCATATTCATGATTGTTCAATTCTTCCTCTCTGCTACACCATTCTGCTGTGGTGTGTGTCTGGTCGTAAATTGTCTTCTAATTCCATGTTGTTTGCAGTACTCATGGAATGCCTTCGAATCGTATTCTCCACCACGATCCGATCTCAATAACTTGATCAGTTGATCACTTTGGTTCTCCACCAAAGCTTTGAACTCTTTGAACTTTGCAAAAGTTTCAGACTTCTGCTTCAAAAATTAAACCCAAGTCTTCCTACTATAATCATCAATAAAGGTGAGGAAGTAACAGCTTCCACCAATCGACTGTGTCCTCATAGGTCCACACAAGTCGGTATGCACCAATTCAAGTGGTTTCTTTGCTCTGTAAGAAACTCATTTCGGGAAACTTTCACGGTGTTGCTTGCCTAAGATGCAACACTCACACGTGCTAGAAGGTTCTTTGATGGGAGGTAGACCTCTCACCATCTGTTTCTGCTGCAATAATTTTAAACCGGAAAAATGCAAGTGTCCAAACCGAAATTGCCATAACCAGTACGCATCAGAACATGCAGTTGTAAAAGAACTAACCTGATCATTGTAGTTCATGATGAGAGGAAAGAGTCTGTTCCTCGTCATCTGCACCTTTGCAATCAGCTGCTTGCTCGGGGATTTATCGTAAATAACACATTGTTGCCCCTGAAAGATAACTTTGTATCCTTTCTGCATCAGTTGGCCAACACTAATCAAATTGTGTTTGAGCCCAGGGACATAGTATACCTCTGATATGGTCTTTGGCTCCCCCTGCTTGGTCACAATGTTGACCACTCCTTTGCCATCTATAGCCACAGTCTTGTCCGTACCCAACTTGACCTCTGTCTGCACTGTGACATCCAAATTAGCAACCAAATCCTTGTTGCCTGTCATGTGGTTACTGCAACCACTGTCTAATAGCCAGACCTTATCAGACGGTGCATGCATGTTGTTGCATGCTAAAAACATAGAGTCAGTATTTTCTGTACTAACATTGGCTCTCTGATTGCCTTGATATGCAATCTTCTTCCTACAATCACGAGCATAATGACCAAATCTACTGCAGTAATAACACTTTACCTTTGATTTGTTAGACCTTTGATTATTATGAAAGCTTCTGCTGCTGCTGCTTCCACGTTGATGCTCATGATCATCTCGGCCATCTCTGTGACCGCCATAGTTGTTGCCTCGTCCTCTGCCTCTCGATCGACTTCTTCTTCGACCTCTTAAAATATGGACTTGACTTTGGAAGGCAGTTTCCAAAGTGGAATCCTTATTTCTGTCTATCCTTGTTTCATGCGATAGAAGGGATCCCATCAACTCATCAATTGTGAGTTTTTCCAAGTCCTTTGCTTCTTCTATGGCTGCTACCACCACATCAAATTTGGTAGACAGAGATCGAAGAACCTTCTCGATCACTGTTTGATCTTTAATATCTTCGCCATAGATTTTTAACTGATTGACGACAGACATGACCCTATTCATGAAAGAATCAATGTCCTCTGTCTCCTTCATCTGCAGACTTTCAAAGTCTCTCCTGGTGTTCTGCAGTTTAACAATGTTAACTTTCGCCATACCTTGATAGCTTGTCGCCAGTGTGTCCCATGCCTCCTTTGCTGACGAGGTTATCATGATCTTCTGGAACACAGCGCGATCAACTCCCTGTTGGATAAGAAGCAACGCTTGTGCATTCTTTCGCTTATCTTTCTTCCACTGTTCCCTCTCTGCATTACTGAGGGCTCGTTCTTCTGCATCATCTTTAGGTTCTGCAAACCCATACTTAACATGATCCCAGACATCATGCGCTTTTAGCATGGTCTCCATCTTAATGGCCCACATATCGTAATCTTTCCCATTGAAAGATGGAATTTGTGGCTGAAAATTTGATGTGGCCATCTTGCCTAAAAAAAAATTGTCTCTTTCTCTGACAAAAACCCTAAATTTTTCTCTTTTATGAAAGCTTTGCAAAGCTGTTTCTCTTTTCTTTTCTTTTTTTTCTTTTTTTTTTTGTAAAAAAAAATTCTCTCAATAAAACCCAAACCCTAGGTTTTATATAAAAATCAATCCTTTGTATTTTTATAAGAGTTTATAAAAAAAAACTTTATAAAAACTCTTTGTCAAAAAACCCTTTGATTTTTTTGTTTTATAACAATCTTTTTATAAAAACCTTTATATAAAAAAATATCTTATAAAATCGTATAAATACCCTTGCTTTCTTTTTTAAAAAAATTTGCATGCACGTATTGTCTTTCTTTGCTTTATAGAAAGACTTTTTAATACATCAAAAAAGTGCATGCACGTGTTGTGAGGCACATATGTACCTGTTTAAAAAGAAACTCACGGCACGTATTGTCTGCCGTCGGCCGTGTAATTTTATTGAACAGCATTTCGCACCTCCGATGGAAGGCAAACTGCATTCTAAACCGGAAAAAACAGAATTTCGTAAGTTTGTGCAATGTCCGCAGCTCCGTTTTGGGAGAGGATGCGGTCTTTCCTTGCGGATCTCCGCAGGTCTTGCACTAAAAACATGCGGAACGCGGGTAAATTTTTTTTTGCGTGTAAAAAGAATTTCGGCTTTTTGCTTTTGGCTTGTTTATGGGCTCTGCTCACCCACGGATCTCTGATCCTTCCTCAGCTCCGATACCAATTTGTTGGAGAGACAGAGGATTCAAACACACAATAACACAAATATTTCACATGGATAATGAGCTGCTGCTCTTCTATTAATCATCAAATTCTGAATCATAAAACTCTCTTACTCTCTCTAAAACAATGAACCCGTGATGGGTATTTAATCTAATTGACATGCAAACACTCTCACACATAACTGGACTTAATCAAATCGCTTAACTCACTGTCTAACTCGCTCATCAAATATAACTGAAACTCAACTCAGCTAACTCCACTTAACTATTTGTCTAACTTCTGCATGAGGAAGTAATTATATATTTTAACAATAACGGTTTGGGGAAACACCCTCTAGGTTTCGGACCCCGTCCCCGCCCGCCAAGCCTTTCCAACGAGTGGATCCCTCTCTCTCCAACGTTAACGAAACAGAGCAAATTTTCGTTACCTTGATCGCAAGCGGAGCCCACAGGCCGTTAACCTCTATCTCCACGCGAACTCCTTTAGACGCTCTCTGTTTGCAGGAACGAGGGGCTCACCTAACTCACGCAGCCAAAGGAGAGCCGAAGTGACAAGAGCGCTCCAATTTGAAAATTGAACTTGAAAATCTGAATTTGATGGGAATCGGGATGACGATTAAATGTTGCGTATCGGTGTAGTTATTCGGAAATCCACTGCGTGTGGAGTGTTAGAGAAGGCACAGTTCGCTTACTCCTTTACAAGCAAAATCTCATTTGAATTTCATTAGAAGATTTCATTTGGTCTAGCGACGGGAGGAGCTCCTCTGTAAATTGGCGGGTCAGACAATTTAAGTGATATTGTGTATGCAAATTAAGAGGAGCTTTTCCTGCACAAGTTAGCTTATTCCGTTGCTCTTGTCGGAAATTCTCGTATGCTCCGATACTATGTTGGAACATACACAAATACAAAGAAACTCAAAAGAAAATAGGAAAATGTTATTCTTACAATAACCAATTTACACAGAGATGCGGAAATTAAATTAAAATTAATGACAGAACAAAAAACTACACAGCCATTCATAGAGACAAAACCAAAGAAAATTTTCATTTCAATTTGCTTATGCTTTAGTGTGTTTGTATACATTGTTCAATATATATGAAAATATTCTACTTAATACAAAATGGGGGAGCTGACAATTAAATGCATTTCAATGCTTGACGAGACGAATAACCATATAATCGTCCTTCTGCCGCGAAAGTCTGATTCTTCATAAAAAAACACATAGAGGGTTAAAAGACAAATTTGAAATTCTATGGGTTTTGATTTTGAAATGGCATGGTATCTGCGCCATGCACAAGACTTACAGTGGTGCACTAATGGAAAACTTAAATTCTTGCGTGCGATGGCAGTATCAGATTGCAACATAAAGCAAATATGTTTTGAGCGCTATTCACTTTAGCTTTGCGACGTTAAAAGTTTAAAGTTGTGAACGTTGTCCTCCTGAGCTTTGTGATGTGCGATATGCAATTGCATCGCAACTTAAAACAAATAACTTGTAGACGCTATTCTGTTGAGCTTGTGAAATTTATAATTTGCAATGTGCGATGACGATGTCGCATCGCAACATCGCAAGTTTTGGAGCGGAGCATAAAAGGTAAATCCTAAATTGTACGAAGTGTGAAATGCGACGCGCAAAACATAGGAAAGTGCAAAAAAGTGAAAGGTAAGAAAAAAACAAAATACAAAGGTTTTTGCGGGTTTGGTAATGCGTATGGGTTGAAGGTCCAAGCAGATCGCATTGGCGGAGATTTAAGTTTCAACGAAGTCTTAAGAGGAAAACATGAAACTTGCGAAGTGCGAGGCGTGGGCAAAAGGTTGGTGAACATGGCGGGTAAGAGATTAATGCATAGTGATGGCCGGACTTGAATTTTTGAGTAAATATTTGTGTAATTTTCAAGCTTTAATATTTTTTTTATGAATGAATATTTTATTTATTTTTTCTACCTTCTAATTTAGAGACTATATTTTATTTTATTGTACTTTTTATTTATATGGGTTGATAGTTGTTGTTAGTGGTTATCATTTTAATGGCTCAATAGAGCAATTTGAATTTTGAATTAACAGATCAAGTGTTTAAAGTGCTCAATGGAGTTCATAGGTTTCAAAATTCACAGTTTCCAAATCTTTTCTGCAAATTTTTCTACAACCGCATTTTGTATACTAGTGGATTTAGGGAAGAATTTGTCCTTAAGTGGCACAATGGATCATGTTGTATTCATGAAAGAATCCTCTGTCCAATGAAATATGAATTTGACACTATCGAACTCATCATATTTTTCATCTAATTTCTTTTACACATAAGGCATGAAATTTCTTTTGACAGTTTCAAAGGGCCTAAAAAAAATCAATAACATAAAATATACACTACCAAATTTCAAAAAATATCATTATCTTTGTTTACGAGTCCTCTTCAAAAAATTACTCTTCGTTTTTCAATTTATTTAAATAGTTTAAAAAAATCTTGAGCAAACACATGTCTCCAAAATGCACTTGAAATACTACTTCGTCAACTTCTAAAAATAATAACGAAAAGATTTTCATAAAAAAGAAATTAATATGAAAAACTTAGTTCTCTCCATGCTCATACATATATATTTCTAAATACATATATATTTATAAAATTACACATTTTATAGTATCTTATGTTATATGAAAACACACATACTTCTTAAAGTGTGCTAAAATTTGCAACTAATTCACAAACACGAGTATTGGATTTAATGGAAATTTGAAATATTATAAAATATTAATTTTTTTTGCAAAACATATAATTAGGACAATAATATAATTCTCCTTTCTTTTACTTCAATTCAAAATTCACAATGCTTATATGAATTTTGAGAGTTCAATTAAGAAGAAAAACTTGAAATTTCATCTTCACATTTGACCCAAAAATATACCACATTTTTGTACTTTCACCCTAATATAAATTGTAAAAATAAAAAACATTAAAATTTTAATCCAATGAAAAATCTAAACTTTTGTATCACTAAATGACAAATGTAAATTTTGGTGAAGTTTTGATCCAATAACAAATCTAGCTTCATATATCTCTAATTTCTGATATTAATAATGCCCCAAAAATGAATAAAATAAATGATTGATATTGAAAGAAAAATGAATAATTAATATTTAAATATATGAAAAATAAAAAATATCTTTACGTCATAGATGCTTTTTAGACAACTTCTAATAACCAAGATCCATAAGAAATAAAAGTGGCTCCAAATTAAATTGTGTCAAATGTGAGCCTTTTATGTTCTTGTACCAAAATCACTGAAATGATTTACAATTTGGTACAATAGAAATGTTATAATAATAAGCATAAATTAGTATAAATATAATTTCAATCCAAATATATTTTTTTTAAAATTTTTATAGCTAATATTAATTCTGTCTTATTAAGTTTGATCCTTTTTACATACTCCAGAAATTAAAGTCGAAAATATCTTGAAATTACTCTAATTTGAAATTGATTTTAATAATAACTCAATTTTTGTAATAAAAATTACATTTTTAAAGATAAAAATAAACTTCGAGGTGTCCACGACAAAGACAGGAAAGGCCAATATGCTTTCATTTTCTCTTGGGACTGGGTTCCACAATATTGCTGTTTGTTTTATTTATATTATTATTAGATAAGGCTGACATATATTTACGCATCATATATATTTTAAGAGGAACACAATAAATGTATTTAATTCTGCGTGGGCCGATGCTACAAACGACAGGCTCTCATGTTATATAATATAAAGTGCGAAAAATGTGACTACAGCTCTAGGATTATCCGTGTCTTCTTCCGCACATAAAAATATCACTGTAAACCTGTGGTTGAAGAGTCTCCAACTGCACGTTATCGAAGTTTACGTCATTCAAAAAACCTCATGTACTGGATCATACCATATCAGTTAGAACTAACAAATTGTGTGACATCTTGATTTTGAAGTCAGATTTTGGAAAATCCGGAGAATAAGTGTACCGGTGCTTTGCACTAAATGATTTTAAAAAAAAATTAATTTGTAGTTTTTTATTATCTTATATTCACATATGATGATGATTAACATTTATTAAGTTTGGAATTAGTTTATGAAATCTAGAATGAGAAGGATTTATTTTGTGAATTTTTTGTGCGTTTAAAAAAATTATATATTTTATTGTTGCATAAACATTTCAAAAATTACCACAATTTAAATTTATGCTCTAAACACATTTCAAAATTAGGCTGTCCAATTTACATGTAGGGTATCTTGAGTGTATAGATCAACTTTGCATATATCATTGTGGGGATTTTTGTGGTTCTCAAATCAATCATATTTGGATAAATTGTGGGTTTTTGGTGACTCAAAGGTCCTCTTGGATCACTTAAATAAGGGGACTTCTCTGAATCCTGGTCACCTTACAGCATGGCTTGATAGAAATAAAGAACTACGAAGATCATTCTTCACCATCTTCTTTAAGCACATCTATAGGGAGAAGAACACTCAGGCAGACCGACTATTAAAAAAGGGGTTGAACAGGAATTTTGGAGAGATGCATTATGAATTAACACATGTTACAAGAAGTGGAGCGAAATGTATGGTAAAATTCTTCAGAAAGGTAAGGACTAAGGCGGAAGAGGGATATTTTTGTGCTATGACATTATGGATATTGTAAGGGTACAGGAACATGGAGTCATTCAACAAAGAGAATAGGGCGAAGAATTTTGAAAGCAGAAGAAGGTGAAATAATGATGGCTATCAAAATGCTTGAAGGATAATGTTAATGAATGAAGAAAGAACATGTATATTTACCACAGGAACAAATTTTATTTTTTTGTAAACATCTTTGATGATGATTGGTATGATAGAAAACATATACTATAAGTCTCTTTGAAGATAGGAAGTGACCACATTTTTGGTATGTATTTAAACAAGAATTATCTTAAGTTTTTGTGCTTGTACTCTATATAAACTAGGCATTTTTTCCACTGAAAAAAACAATCAACTTTGCATATGCATTTTCAATTGAAATGAAACCAAAATACAATAACTATACTATAATTTAAAAATATTATTCAACATCCAAATTAATGAAATGATTTTAAAGATATAACATCGAAATTAATGGAATGCTTTATGAAAGCCGTAAAGATTGACATCATTAAAGTTCCGTTTGATGACGTAATTATGGCTATACACCCCTTAGGTTTTGCACCCCCTCACTGTTGGCGAAGCATTTTTGGAAAGTGGGTCCTTCCCTCTCTAACATTAATGAAACAGAGCAAACTGTCTTTACCTTGATCACAAACTCACCTAACTCACGCAGCCAGAGGAGAGCCGAAGTGACAAGAGCGCTCCGATTTGAAATTTGAACTTGAAAATCTGAATTTGATGGGATGATGATTAAATTTTGTGTATTCGTCGAGTTATTCAGAAATCCACTACACGTGGAGGGTTATACAAGGGACAATTCACTTTCTCCTTTACCATTGAAACCTCATTTGAATTTCATTCAGAGATTTCATTTCGCCGAGCTTTCATTCAGTTGAGAGAGGGGAGGAACTACTTTGTAAATTGGTGGGTCTGACAATTTCAGTGACACCGTGTATGAAAATTAACAGGAGCTCTTCGTGCACCCGTTAGCTTACTCTGTTGCTTTGTAAATTGGCGGTTCACACAATTTCAGCGACGCCCGTGTATGCAAATTAATAGGATCTCTTCGTGTACCCGTTAGCTTACTCCGATGCTGTGTAAATTGGTGGGTCATACAATTTCAACGATGTGTGTGTATGCAAATTAACATGAGCTCTTCATGTACCAGACTTCTTACTTTGTTGCTCTTTAAATTGGCAGGTCAGACAATTTCAACGATGCGCGTGTATGTAAATTAACATGAGCTCTTCGTGCAAAGGGGAAACATGAGGTTTACAGTATTGAAACAAGAGCTCTCAATGCAAAGGGGAAACATGAGCTCTAAATGAAAATAGGAAACAAAAGCTCTTCATGTAAAGAGGAAACAAGAGCTCTTTGTGCTTTCTTACCATCCCTTTATTTCCAGAGCATTTGCATTGGTAAATTCATTTTTCTTTTACTAACTCATTGTTTTGTTATTTTTCATATCCGTTTGCTAGCTCCCACAATATATTCTAACTAAAGTCTCCAAATCCGTTTTTCGTTTGTGGGAGTTGTTGCAATGGTGGCAAGCGAGTTGTCGCAACGGTTACTAGTGAGTTGCCACAATTGGGTCATCATTGTGGAAGCTCACTATTACCGTTGCGACAAATCACTAGTTACTATTGTGGCAACTCTACCATTGGAATAGTAGTGGTCTTTACGATGTGAAGGAAAAAATAATGGGATTTAGGCCAAAATGAAATTTCTTTTTACACACTGAAGCATAATGAAAATATTGTTAAAGCAACATATAACCAAGATTATTTGTATCTTTCTTTTCTAAAACCACAAAAGCACTATCCTTTCTTGCAATCTAATCTATTTGATTGTTTGCATTTGTAAACAAAATCTAACGGCCTTAAACGAGCAAAGGGTTTACTATAATTACATGTTGGACAAGATCAAGGTTTATGAGAGTAGTATGCAACACTATAAAGAAGTGGATATTTATGATGCGAATTTTTGTGCTACAAATATTAATAGGGTGAAATAGAGATGGTGGTGTATGTGGGAAAAATGGTGCAATTGACTAGAATACATGTTATGTTGTCTACCTTGCATTGACAAAAGATGTTCATGTCCCATTTATTTATTGACCTAGACATTACAAGGCATTTTTTTTCCCACCACACCTAAATGGAGAGTTCCAATATCCTTTTGTAATATTATGTCAATAAAAAATTTTGATTAAATTTAAGCATATACTAAGGTAAAAGAAAAATAAACTATAAAAGTGAGCACCTAATAACAATCAAGACATTAAAAACTTATTATGAAAAACTAGTGATAATGTCTCTTGAATTATAGTATGTAAAATAATACCTAACAATTAACTAAACCTAAGTCTCGTAAAATTGAAATCTTTAGAGTGATAAGGAAGACCTGAGAGTAATAATGTTAATGGCCCTAAACCTTACTGGAACATAAGCAATTCATTCATCTATGACCATTTCCATGAGAGGTAGTCGCAACTGACTAATTTCTCATGATTTTGAATAGTCCAGTTAAGAGTCATTGCATTGGGTGATTTAAACCTTAGCAAGTATTGTGCTTCATGAACCATTCAATAGTTGAATCCCAAAAATGATATCTAAAATAATGCACTACAGAAACCCCTCATACTTAAATACAAAGAGTAAAGGGATCTCTACCTGAATGGTTCATGAGGCATAATACTTGCTAAGGTTTAAATCACCCGATGCAATGAGTGTTAAGTGGACTATTCAAAATGTTGAGAAATTAGTCAGTTACGAATACCTCTCATGGAAATGGTCATAGATGAATGACTTAACGCAGTTGAATCCCAAAAATTATATCTAATATAATGCATTGCAGAAACCGCTCATTCTTAAATACAAAGAGTAAAGGGAGCTCTACTTGAATGGTTCATGAGGCACAATACTTGCTAAGGTTTAAATCACCCGATGCAATGAGTGTTAAGTGGACTATTCAAAATCATGAGAAGTTAGTCAGTTACAACTACCTCCCATGGAAATGGTCATAGATGAATGACTTACTTAACGCAATTGAATCCCAAAAATGATACATAATATAATGCACTGCAGAAACCCCTCATCATAAAATATTGTCAACAAATAAAATTGTGTGAGAATGTAATGTTAATTAGGAGTAAATTTTCTCTAATACTAAAGACAAGTAAAACACTCATAATAAATCAACATTATCTAAAAAAAATTGTCTATCCATAGAAAACTAAAAACGCCTTGAAATAAATATTATATAAATATTTAATATTGTTCTTGGGAAAATAAATAAAAGTAATCACTCCATCTTAATCATTTAACAAAATTAAAATGATTTACAATAACTCCTTGAAAATAGTTAAAGTGTAAAAGAAACCTAACTTTTAATCCACTAATGCATAGGTGAAAATAGTTTAAGTGATAAAACCAACCTAACTTTTAATCCACCTTTGCATAATGGAGGATATGAAATGTGCACATTTCATGACTTTTGAATTAGTCTGATACATGAGGTATCTTCCTCAAAAAATGTACATTTTCAATTGCCTTTGTTTGATGTATCAGATTTCCTTGTTTGTAACACAAACTACCAACTATAATCCACCTCAACATCATGGAAATAACCTACCAAACTTTATCCAACATATTCTCAAATTTCTTTAAATTTAATCCAATATTTAAAGATGTTTATCATCTCTCTAGGGGTCCCAAATCCTGAGTCAACTTGAGGTGGGGTTTCAACTTAAAAATTTTCCTAAGCTTGTCTTTGACGTTTGGAAGCCATGATTATTTCTCATGATTTTAGGTTGAAATTTTCTTTCAATTTTTCTCACTTGAACATCAATTCCACTACTTCAAATTAGGACCACTTCCCCCCTCTACCAAAAGGCTACATCATTAGAGAAATTTGATTCAATAGAAATTTGACCTGTACCAATTAGCTTCCAATAATTTGAATTAATGTGTACTATGTGGACCCTAATGAAATATTTCAATGATTATTGAGTAAAATATTTCAATCTCAATTAACTATATATTATATAAAACTAAATGAGAAAAAATATATATTAAATATGAATTTGACTATATTATATTTGTGGTTATATGAATTTTTGATTGAATTAAAAAAATATTTTTCACAACAAAGATGTTCATTATATTTGTGGTTCTATTACTCATTATTACAGTGGTAACAATTCACTGTTACAATGAGTTTCCGCCACTGTAACAGTGAGTTTCCGCCACTGTTACAGTGAGTTTCCGCCACTGTAACAGGCAGTTTCTTAATCCAATTGATGGTTATACAATGTTATATTCACACCAGGTCAATAAATTATGTGGGGATTTTAATATATATATATATATATATATATATATATATATATTTGTGGTTATATGATTTTTTATGGAGTTAAAAAAACATTTTTTAGAACCAAGATGCTCGATATATTTATGGTTATATGCTAATTATATTTCATTAAATTATTTTTTCATTTAATTGTTGTCCTATTTTGACGATGGTGCGAAAGTAGTCATTGGTCATCGAGGTTTGGTGCCATACAAACCCATGCCACACACGAACTAGATTTTTTCTTCATAATGAAGCACTAAGCCAATTCTACTAAAATAGTAGAGAAATTCCAGGGAGAACAATAAATAACGAAGCCTATTATATTTCCCTCGTTGATGGGCTAAGAGCAGCCAACAGTGATGGTGAAAGTGACATTGTCACTTAGGCCATTTTTGAATTGATAACCAATCAAATGATTGAAATTTACCATGTGAGAAAACAAAGATTGAAACCCCTCCACCAACAAGAAAAAAACACTACACAATTTCAAAGTTTTAAAATCATTTACCAATCATATGCCCAAAGGTTATTGATGATATACTCATTGAAGCAAAATCTAATGAATGCGGATGTGCAATAGTGTGGAGGATCCAACATGTGCTCCACCAATTTTCATTGACAGACATCGATATATGTGGCCTGTTAATGAATTGATTGTTCCTGAATTTTATATTAGGGGAGTCCTATTATGGAGTTCTTATTTCTTGTGATATATTGTACCAACATAAAAACCTATTATGTCCATTTTTGATGTATTTATATGAGCTTTTTTTTTTTTATGATTGCGGTAACTTTATTTTTTGGTACTTTTTGGTAGGTGTATGTAAAAATGTAATTTTCAATGAATACTATTAGAGTTTAGTTTTGTATATCTGTTGGAAATGCTAAAAATGGTATGGGGAGAATGAATAATTAATTTTACGAATTTTATTTTATCAATTAATATTTCTTTAAACATAACCCAAAATTTAACAACAAAATAAATATTTTTATTATCAAATAGATGACTGCAAGTACAAGTCTCTAATAAAATTCTAATGAAATCGAATTCTTAAAGAATCCACTTCAATAACAATTAATGTGAAATACCCTTGGTTATAATCCAACCAATATAGCTTATAGATCAATCATTATTTTCCCTTTAGATATGGTTAAATGTAAAATGCAATTGTGATATCTTGCATTTTTCCAATCCATAGCTCCAACCTCATTTAAGGGGCAAAATTGTGATAGGGTGATTAGAGAATTTTGGTTGTAAAAAATATTTGTTTAACTCCATTGTCAACATCTACAGCCACAAGACCAGGTGATTTTAATTGAAGCATTTTCTCACGTACATGAAAATAACAACATATATGCTTGCAAACAATGAAAGTAATATGAACAACCTGCAAGTCAAGGAGCCTACCTTGATAATCATGCAAAATTATTTGAAGAATTCAAGTATAAATGATAAACTATAACCAATACTTTTTAAGGAAAGTAATTTAAGGAGTCAGTGTAATGGTGCATGGACCCACAAATTTTCACATAATAAAACTTTAAATTATTATGATGGAAAATCAAGGCCCTCCCATGGCAACTTTCCCTATCATACCAATGGTAATTGTTGCAACAACTTGTGACGGGGTACAAGGAGAATCTCCCACTACGTAAAACAGAAACAAAAATCTCCGATGACCATGACTACAAAAAATTCTTTGTGCCAAATGGGCGAGAACCCTTGCTGCAACACCTGATTTCGTACAATGAAAACTTAAATCTACCATGACCACAAAAACAACGAACTTTTGGTGACAAATGGACAAAAACCCTTGTGGAAATATGTAAATGCATAATGTCGCTGCCATAAATGACGGGACGTGATATTACTCGACTCATTACCCCAACTCTTCCATTACGTCATTGTCCCACATTCAAACGGTTACGAAGAAAAAACAAAACCATAGCCACTTTGAACTTTGAGTAAATATGGGAGGCCCAACAGTACGCAGAGAATGTGCAGAATAATGGCTAGACGAATTTCCACGCATTAAACCATTTTCTAAGCAGGTCGGCTAGATAGAGTATATTCAGAGGTTTCAGGGGTATGATGATGGCATAGCCCTAGAATTTTCCATGCATTATAGGAAGGGTATATCTGAGGTAGCAAATACAATGGTGCATGTGACAGAAGAAGCGATTGTGGAAGTGACAGTGTTACCCCATATGGGAGAACATTGGTTTGCACCTAGAAAACCCCAACCTGATGTTGTGTGGAAATACCTTGAGGTATGTGAACAACTTCTCAAGACATGCACATGATTTTACAGGAATTCATTACTACAACCCTAGAAAGATGCAGCATTCCTTATCGAGAAAATTTTCACGTGCAAAGGAAGGTATGTCGTTATTTATTACTAGCACCTCTAGTTGTTAGACAACTTGCGTCATGGAAAGTTGCTAAACATACCTTTATTTCTTGCGAAACCACTAGACCAAATGGCCCGAGTTGTGTAGAAATCAAAGCGGTTGCTCGAAATCATGTCCCGCCATTGCCTCATTAAAATTTTGGTGGTTGTTGCACTATAAAGGGAAAGGATAACTTTAGATGAGCTAGTTGGAAGTCCACTGCATGTTGAAGTTGATACCTAACAACAAGATGCCATGGCAGCTGAAAATCTGCCCCATGACTCCCTAGCTAAAACTATTTCCTATGACCTCCTGACTACATAAATTCCCACTGAACCTTTCCATATGGTAACTGAGCCACCTAGTGTTCAAAATATAAGGGTTTCTAAGGTTTTGATGCTAAATCCCCACATAAAGGAGACAAACAAGTTTATGATGATGAAGTATAAATAATGGCAAGTAAACCTAACACCAAAATATTGAGAGGGTATAGGAAATACCTGGCAGTAGTTCCAAAATCAAAGGATAATAGGAGAAGGCGAGGTCATCTTGTTCCAGTTCTTGAAACCTTCCCCATTGTTATAGAAGAATTTCCACAAGAAATAGCGGAAGAATAAGAGCAAGAGCAAGAGAAAAAGCATCCACATGATGTGTTGATTGAAGAAGGAGTCATGGAGAAAGTATTCATATAACAAGGATTATGCCTCCTTGATGACACAAAAGAAAAAGTTGATAAGGTTCCCTCTTCTAATTCTGACTATAAGTATATACAAGGAGTAGTGAAATGGTGCAAAACAAATGGCCTTTCCTCAATTTAAAATTTGTATGGGGATGATGAGGAGGACAAAGCAACTGCACCACCAGAATTGTATGGGGAAAATGAGGAGGACCAACCAACTGCACCATCAAAATTATATGGGGATGATGAGGAGGACCAACCAATTAGACCACCAGAATTGACAATGAACCACATTTTAACAAAAAGTATCCCTACAAATATTCATTTGTATATTCATTGTTAAGTAATAAGAGGATTCTCTAGATGGAAAACAAACAACCACAAATCAATGTTAGAACACTAACAAATGAGCTCAGACTAACAAATGAGCTCGGACAAAAAGATGAGCTCAGACAAAAATAAACTTTTGATATACTATATTGCTTGGCCCAAGTTGCATATCCCATACCCATTGGTGTCATAGATATACCTTCTCCAGGGGCCAAACAAAATATACCCCTCGGAAAAAATAGGTTGATGACATTGTTGTGCAAATAGAGGAGCATAAACCATAGATGAAATTTACCAAAATCACAATTGTGCATACAAAGGAACATGCATCAGATATGAAACTAACGAAAGAAACGGTTGTAAAAATAAAGGAACATGAACTAGATATGAAACTAACAGAGGATCACAACCATAGATCAAACTGATCAAAGACATTGTTGTGCAAATAGAGGATGAGGAAGAAAAGGATAAATTAGTCCTTTTTATACCCTCATATAAGGTAAAACTAATACCTTTCCATTTGGATGAAAACTTAATTGATGACCTTTGCAAGACATGCGAAGAATATACAAAAAAAACTTTTATGAAAACATAAAAACATAGTAGTTGAGCTGCAAAGGAAGGTGAGCATGTTGGAGAATGATAAGAAACAACTCGAAGGGATAATGGATGGTGTGCTTAGTTTCAGTGCTCGTTCAACCAATTACAACATGTACTTAAGAAAAATATTGTTTATTTTTAAAAATAATGATATCATCAACAACAAGCCTTTCTAGGTTGAATATAGTCATGGTCTCATAGAAGCATATATGACCTGCACGAATCTAGAAAATAATTTCTATGTGAATTGTACCAGCATATTTTTTTGGTATCTCTTAACAAAATATGGAATCCCGACCCTGTTTTAGGGGATGTCCAATTCATAGCCTTTGTATCATATTTGAGAAATCCGTCCAGTTCGATTAAAGCTCTTAAAATTTATATATGTAAATATGAGAGTCTTCTGTGGGTTAGAGGATGATATGAAATTCCTATGCGGGTGATAAAAGAACAAAAAGAGTTGGCAAATATGTCAGAGGTAGCAAAGTATATCGCCTTGAAGAAGCATGAGGCCATTGAATATTGCACATCCTAGATTCAAATATTGGAAATTTCTGCCCAAGAAGAATGTAAAGCAAGGTGGGATGCGTAGGGAAAAAAATCCTGAAATAAAGATCCATTTAACTACCTAAAATTAAAGACAGACTTAACAAGGGTTTCTCAGTATATTATTTTGATGGAACAGTGTGGGAATAACTGTATAGATCTTAGATTTTGCTATCCAATGATCTAGATACCAACAAGGATATATAAAAAGTCCTATAACCTGAGGAAACAAGAAGAGTTTGAATGCTGAAATGTAATTATGGAAACATGAGGGTATCTTCGTCCTGGTGAAGCAAGATAAAGTGATTATTATATAAGAATTATTCATGAAAACCCCCCTTCATTCTCAGATCCAAATCAACCCGTGTTCTTGCTAATATTCACTCCCTCATTATTTCTGATATTCACTCCCTCATTGTTGCTGACACACTGGATCACTATTGCTGACACACTGGCTCGTCATTGCTGACACACTAGATCTCCATCACTGAGAGACTGGATCACTGGTGCAGAAAATCATAGACATCAAACGCATAATCTTTGATGTTGTAATATATATTATTCTTCAATAATATATCACGATTAGCATTGAGAAGTTATAAAAAACTGGTAAAATTGTGTTTTACATGTTTAGATAAAATTTCGTTGCAGAAAACAAAAGCATAATATTTGATGTTGTAATGTATATTATTCTTCAATAATATATCACCATTATCATTGAGGAGTTATAAAAAAATGGTAAAATTGTGTTTTACATGTTTAATTACAATTTTGTTGCATTTCCTCTACAAATTTTGTTACATTTCCATTGTTTAAATTCCAGTTTATATATTAGATTCGTGTTTAGACACCCATATATTTAAAATAACATACAAAATAATCGATGTATTGAAAGATTAGGTGTAAATGCATGGATTTATTTACTCACCTTAAATGAGAATGCCAACAAATTAGAAAAATCAGCAAATAAATCGTCACCACCTATCAAACAGACATGGATATACTCAAAAAAAAAAATAATACATCAAATACATGCAATACACAAATAAATGTTAAAATAAAATTGAAAACAAAATCATGCACAAGAAACCTATAAAACCATTCATTTTTCGAGCGAGGGCGACCTCCCTTGTTGAGTTGTTAAAACTCAAATGGTTTTTCTTCATCTACCACGATGTTCAAGTCAATTTCCAATATTTCATTTTGTTTTCTTGTTTTTCTTGTCTTTTTGGGACTAAGGAAGCTCTTCTTCATCTTCAAAGATGACTCAAAAGCACCCAACACACATGTGAATTCGTAATCCATAATATGAAGATTATTGGTGTCATCCAACATTTTTTTAAACAAAGAAATCAACTGTTCAATTTTGGTCAAAGTAGCAGGAGGAATTTTTCGAACCAGGTCTATGTAGCCAAATAAATCCTCTTTGGAAAACTCAATTCCTTCAACATTTACATCAACATTGTGACTATCCATGGAAAATGTGTTTGTAACTTCACAAAATTTGATATTTCCTCTATATTTATCTCAGGAGGGTCATTTTATGAATCATTTTTTCTTTGATGATTTAGTAATTGATTTGAAGCCATTGAAAGGGAAGAAAACCAAACCACCTTTATGCCATGCTTGAAAATGTTTCCATGAATAGACCATGGGAAATCACAAGTTATGAAATTTTTGCAATGACAAGTGACAAGCTATGGCTTATTAGGTTTATATGACTCCTAACCCAAAAACCATGAGACATTTTCTCATGAGTGCTGTAATCACTATCTAGAATTATTTTTTCTTTTTCCATTGATGATTTAAAATATTCATCTTTCCTATAATTATTAAAAAATCCTCCCTTTTTTATAATTTCCTTAAACCGATAACTGGGTTCAACATTTGCTAGTAGAACATATATCAACCAATCCATCCTACGAGAACATTTATTTCTTCTATCAAATAGAAATTTTGTCTTTAGGTAATAGTGATATGACTCCACAACATTGTTTGTGTCCTGATTTTCATGGGGAAAATAACAACAACCCTTTACCCACATCCCTAATTGCATAAAATTTGGGTTAATGAAGATACTTCATCCATATGAAAACAAAAAAGAGAAATGTAAGGAATAGTTTGTCAACTTACAAATATTATCATGAATAACCCAATTCTTGTGGAAATAGTCTAGGAACTTCTCCTCATAAGAAATATTCTTGAAGAAAACATTAATTTCATTTCTCACTTCAACAATGGAACAATAATTCATAATTAAACCCAAATCACTAAACATTTCTTTTCTATTTCTGGACAGCTGACGAATCGATTCACATTTTTTAGCCATGCTTGACATACATGCCAAACACACAAGATAACATTGCACCTTGTGATTCTCCTGCCACATTCAATTCATTCAAGCATGTTATTTTTGTAATAAATAAAATTTGTACCATCAAATAATAATATTGAAGTTACCTTCAAGAATCTATTTAAGCCAATGCATCATCAACCATGAAAACATTAACTTTCCAACTATGATGACCTTGATGACACCTACGCATGTGGCACTCCAACCATAGTGAAATGTCATGTGATATATTACGAGATGCCACCACCCATGCAACTAACACCCCACTTTGTTTCACATCAAAAACCACGAGTTTGTACAACTGATACTCTCATATTCGAAAAATATATGAAGTAAAATTTAGCTCACCAATAATTATGAATCAAATTATTGTACTAGATAAATCATTCTTAATACACCCACCCCATAATTATTCCTGTTTAATGTTGAATCCAGGGCTATTAGGCTATTATTCAATAGCTTCACCATGGTCTGCAACATCCACTTCATCTGAATTCCAACTATAAAAGGGATCTCTCTACCATTGGGCTTTCGATAAAAGAAAAAATCATCTGGGTGTTTCCTATACCAAAGGTTCATAGTCATTTCATACTTCTTATGAAATTGATATTTCCCTTTCATTAGATGATTATATATGTTAAAAAAATATTTCCTACACAAATAAATCCATATCTCGAGTTGCAGCATCCATGTCAACATATCTTTTAACATGCATTTTGCAAATCGAGTCAACTAGCACTTCCAAGAAGAAACAAATCTCTACATAGGAAACCATCTCCCTTGATAAATTTGGTTGATGTATCACCCTAGCATGACCCAAAGTGTCATGTTCACCAACACAAGGCCATCCTTGGCTATCTACATGCTCATACAGGATATACGTTATTATCGTTAGCTCAGGGATCTGAACCATATTTTTTACACTGAAATGGTATTGGAAACCCCTCTTTTTCACAAATGAGTATCTTCGCTTCATTAGATATTTTCCTCTTCTATCCATGGGGCCATATGAACAATCATAGCTTCATAATTTTTTTGAAAAGTAAATACATATGAATCGATAAAAAATTATGGAGCACTATTAATACCAAAATCTAAACAATGCATCTCTAAAACACTTACACTTCGTTTAGCAAGCAAGCAATAGGCCTTGATCCTAGGCGTTTATTTTATACCCAGGTGAAATAACATGGGGCATCTAGGTTCATTTCCTCTCCTCTAATAAAGTCTCCAATTCTAGTTGGAGGGATTTTTTCAATCCGATCAAACTCCATGTGTTTTCCTTGTACAAGAGACCAATATAAATATGTTCTAGAAAAGATGAGCTTTTATTTAGGGGTTTTCACCGGAATGGAAATGACTATTTCCCATTTGAATTGCTTTACCATTTTTTGACACAATGATTTGTTGCAACAATCAACCTGTGAGTTTCCATAATGGTTGACCAATGATTTTCCACAATGGTTTTCTAGCAAGTTGACATGTGTTCTCCTATTTTGGTTCAACCCAGAACAACATTTCATTTATAAAATAGTCTGAACAAATTGCGTTAATAGTGTGAAAAAATTAGGTTCTAGTAATGTTGAGGATTCCTGGTCCATCAAATTATGTTTTAGTATTGTGGAGGATGAAGGGTATCAAAAATTGGGTTTTGACAAGCACCATAAAAACAAAAGAAAAACAAAAATCCATATGCTTATTCTTACCATTAGGGGCGAGGGAGAAAAGATGATTCTTTCCCTCGAGTTACCAAACATGTATGCTTTATTTCTGAACCATTTTTGAAGCTAAATTAGGAGTTATTACAATATCAGCAACGCCTGTGTATGAAAAATATCTAGACCTGGGCTCTGCGTAGGTTTTGAAATTTCTCCGCTGAGTTACCAAACAAGATTATTTCAGTCGAGTTACCAAACATGTATGCTTTTTTCCGAATCATTTGCGAAGGTAAATTGGTGGGTTATACAATTTTAGCGACACCCCATGTATGAAAATTAACTAGACAACAACTCACGGGTTTTTAAATTTCTCTGTCAGAGGATGCAAGGGCTCCGAAATTTAGATTAATGAATGTGAGAATGGAATTTTGGGCATGTGGCTACCAGCGTAGGTGAGCCATTGTGTCGCCTACAAATGGGAGTCAGAAAATGAAGTGATGCAGCTTACGCCAACGTTTAGGACAGAGATGTTAATGTTAAAGTTGGGAGGAATCAGACTCGTGCTTGCCGAAAGTGCCTCACCAACAACATCGGGGTGTGAATATCTAAACGTGTTTTTTCAACCGATTAGCTTACTCCTTTTTCCTTATCTCTCAAGAAACAAGAGGTATCTTTTCTTTAACATTTCTGAGTTTGCACGGACGGGAAAGAAGGCATGTCCCTGAATTTTGAGTTGTCTCCACAACTATAACACCGATGACGCTCTGACAATTACCTAATGATGCAACTTAATCACAAATTGATGATGCTCCCACGATCACTTGCTGACGCACCTTAAATGACACCATACTTTCTATTCGCTTATAACTGCAATTACGTTATCTGCGGAGAACTCTAAAACTACAAATTTCTTGCAGATCAGGATATGGAGTTACCAATTTTCTGAACATTAATAGACTATTTATCTATCGGTAGTGTACATTTGATCATGTAACATATGCTTTACAATTTTTTTATGCTCTTTGACTTCCGAATTTTTATGCTTCTCTTTCTAGTTAACAAATTAAAATTAATGGCTACTATATTACATGACTATACGAACGTTGTGTGTTTTGTTTTTGGATTATCTATGATTATACTTTATGGAAATCTTTGTTGGAGCTATGCAGGAAATGATCAATGTGGAAGCGAAGCCACACGCCCCACCTCCATCCCTTGATTTCCATGATCATGATCATTGCAACATGGAGAAAAATGAATTTTTGGATAATTGCACACCCTTTACAATTTTTCCTCTAATGATCTCCACAAGTTCTCAATATCATATCAAGTTTTTGGCGCATGTAACGTTATCAAATTGATTCAAGTAAGTTGCAACAATAACTTCTAGCATATTTTTCCCTTTTAGTATATGAAACAATCTTCACTTCATATTTCTTTTTCCATCATTATGAATTATTTTAACCCATTAAATATATGGTGTGCAACTTATAGTTCTTTAAACACTGCCTCAAAAGAAAATATCTTGAACATAAAACTTAGAAGGATCCTATTTGAAATATGATGAGTTTATGCTCATTTATTTTTCTACAATTTCTTTTAATATGGAAAATAGGATAAACAAATAGAGAGATTAAATGGAACTATGTTTTTATTTTTCAAATCAACTCTTCTTTATATCTTCTACATGGGGCTGTAAAAGCATTTCGATCTTGCATTTTTAATTGAAATATTCTCTGCTTCCAACTTCATCTTCTAATCCGTTGAAGTATGGGTGCATGATCTCCTCATGGACCAGAGAGTTGTTGCAATAAATAGTATAGTCTCGGAAGCAAGTGCAAGGCTACAAGATACTGCATTGGGGTGTGCAGGCATAATGCAACAGCTTCAACTCCAAATATCAGACCTGTAATCACAAATAACTACAACATAGGCAATGATTTAGAAAATAAGTTCCGAACAGGTGCAAATTCTAGCCTCTATCCTAGGATTTAACAATAAGTGTAGTCCCAAAATGAGAACGACTCTAACACTACTATATAATGCAGGGTTTTAAGAACATATTTAAGACAATTTTTGAGTAAATTGTCTTAACTTAAGAAAAAAATAAACATGTAATTTTTCCTACATATTGTCTCTAAGCGGGGGTCTCACATTATTTTCTTAAGAAATTGTCTTTATAAAGATAATATAAAATAGATGTATTATTGTCTGTTAAGAGACAATTCATTTTCTCTTAACTCGAGACAAAATATAACTTGTAAATTGTCTTAACTATTGACTTGAGGCAAGTGTCTGAAATTATCATCTTAGAAATGTATTTATAGAGACAATATAGAATACATGCATTATTGTCTCTTAAGAGACAAATGATTTTTTCCTCTCAAGAGGAAATGGATACGATTAAAGACATATTTTCTCTATAGAGATAATATGTCTTTAATCCCAACTATTTTCTCTCTAGAGACAATAAAAAATTATCTTTAGAAAAAATATATAAAATGTGAATCTTATTGTTTCTTCAACAAATAAATAATGTTAGGGCATGATCGAATCAAACCACAAACATCCTTCTTGCTTGCAGGGCATGTGCTCTTCCACTAAGCTAGAACCCTTTAAAGAAATGTGTTATCTCAACAAGAAAAGATAAAAATAAAACAAAAGGATTGTCATAATGTGTTATCTTAGTAATGTAGCTCAAATAAAAAAGTACATCCCTTCAATATGGTAATTCCATCTAAGTATTGGCTTTTCCTCTCTCCAAATCCATGAGCTTTCAAAGCACCAACCTTCAATGCACCCCAAATCTTGTTGAAAACAAAAATAGCTAAAGCTTATTGTTCAATGTCCTCCACAATGATCAAAATGGGATACCTCCCACAGATGGAATCTTCTAATATTGTGATCATGTCTCTTTCATTTTTTATCTTCTTATCAACCAATAGAAGCTTCAATTACAATAAATAATGATTCAATTCCAGTCCTTGATAAGTAGAATGAAAATAAAACATGAACAAATAGATATTTAGCACAACCTACCCTTAAAAATGTTCATCTTTCTTTTTAATCATTAAATCAACACTCCCAATTTAATAAACAAATCAAAAACATTAGGGCACCGAATACACAATTTCATACAAACCATCACAACCCAAAATCACCTCGTATGATGGAAGTGACAAGGAAATAATTTCACAATTTCACGAGAGCAAGGGTTAAGAACCAAACAAAATTTCTTTGAACCTTTATATAACATGGTTTCTACTGAGCTGGAAGCTTCCAAACTTCAAAGTTCCACCTAAATGTATGCCACGTTCCAACAAAGCATCAAATTTCCAGCTACATTTATGTCACGTTCCAGCAAGACATCAAAGTTCCACCTACATTTATGCCAAGTGTGTATGGTGATGAAATATTGAGGGTTTTATTTAAAAAGATTGATTTTAAGTTATTCTATCTCACATTACGAGGAAAGCAAATGAATAACAACAAAAAAAAGAAACATGATAAAAACTTCTTTTGCATCAATTACCTTGCAATTATTATACTCAAAAAACATCTTCTCACTATCTGTCACAAAGTGTGGAGAAATAAAAATACAATCAAATTGCATTCATTCTACAACATACATATTATTTTATGCACTTTTTCCCTCTTAAAGTGTCACAAAACCTTTCCTTCCAAATTTTCTCATAGCCTCTGCTATCATTTTTCCTATTTCATAGTTATGCACAGCACTCACTGAACCAACATTTACTAATTCATTGTATTCAACATGGAAATAATAAATATTACAAAGTGCTAACATGTGTAACCATTCACACATAACAAAATTTCCAAAAATAAAAAAAGTTTCACAAGAAACTCCTCAACATGCTAATTTTAATTTTGCACCAACTATTTCCATAATAAAAGTGCATCTCAACCATAAGACTAAACAATTAAAAATATTAAATATCTAACAAGAGAACACAACCAAATGTATTCCTCAAGAAAAATATTCTATGATAAATGAAAAAGATTTTGCAACCAAAAATACCTTAGGCAACTAATTCATTCAATTAGATGCAACACCAAACCATCAGAAAAATATTAAACCAACCTACTCAAAATATGAGGATTTACTCTGATAAACTTTTGAGTTTATAAAGAAAGGCCTGTGTTGTCATGTCAATGCCCCGAGTAATTTGTACGAGATTTTCACCTGCCAGACCAACCTAAAAAACAAGGTTTCATTTCAAATTCTAATTCAAAAATTTAAGATACAATATTTGTATGTTGGGTCCTTCCTAAAAGGTTCATAATAATTGATAAAAAGATCAAAATTTTCCAATACCCGATCACAATTTTTTCATTCAAATACCATCATAAAATCATTAAATCCCAAACAAAAACTAAAAGAAGAAACACCATAAAACCCTACAAAAATGAATAGATATTAAACCAATACTAGTGGGAAAAAATTACCTTTACACATTCACTTATTAAACCCTCTGCAAACATGACAGATGTGGTAGTTCCATCCCCAAAATTTTTTCCCTTAAGAACAATATTTTATGTGAGATAAACAAATAAGTATAATAAAACCAACAATATAATATGTTTTACTAGATGGTTTTTCTCACCTATTGTACTTTTCATCCTTTGAAAAGGGAGTTTAGTTGTGAATTACTCAACCTCCTTCTAGAGCTAAGTAACATAATGACTCAGACTTCATTATGCTTTAACAAAATTTCAATAGTATTTATATATAATGTTATTTCCCCATGCAAAAAAAAATCCCATGGAGGTCTCATATATATGTAAAATATATAAGTCTACCAATCTAACCCCTCACAATAAAAATATATTTTCTAATTTCCTAAAATTAGTCATTATTAACCATCTATGTGGCATATTTTAATATTTTTCAATGTAATTTAAAAAAGAGGATTACTCAACACCCCTACATGTCACCTTTTCGATATAACCAAATAAGTATTCTTCCTAATTACCAAATTAAATAATAATATATTTATTTTCACTCCAAAAGTGGGTAATTTTTAAGAGAATTAATATCAACAAGTCCACTTAGATTTGTACTAGTTTAAGTAGAATTTGGAAGGATTAATGCCGGGGATTAAGTATTACACACTAATGCATGCCCTATATCATAACTATGAAATAAGGACTCCAGCCTCTTACTCCCATTATTCCCAAGGTTGAGGTATTCAACTCACATATTTTACAAAGTGGGACTATTTCACTTATTATACCATTACATTACTTGTACGAACGATGTCACTATTAATGTCATAGTCAAAAAAGTTATCTCAAAGAAAGAAACTCATCATATTACTTGTCATGTTAAGGGATCAAAGCTAGGTTTATCAATTCATATTTTCATAGCTCAATACTCTATATTACAACATAGTCCAAAGGTTTTGTTGCTTCATGCACTATGGTTGTCACACTAACAAAAGACCATGCCAATGTAACATTGTACAAGAAATTGTCATGTATGCATATATATATACTCATAGACTAATTTTACAACTCATAAGGTCATTATGTTAAGTTAGCAGTTTTCTTCAAGTCACTATTTCTATGTCAAGTTTAATATATCAAGGTCATTGTACAATAAGTCAAATGGTCAAGTCAATAGTGATGTATCGTTATCATAAAGTGTCAAATTCAAACATCTTATTATAGCATTCTCACTATGTCAACCAAGGTGTTGTTATTAACCTTGTTATATTACAATAATTAGCATAGGTATAAGCCAAAAGTAAGGTATTAACAAGTTGTAAGATATAGTAGGTTCGCTAATATTAGAATACTAGTTAATAGACTACATCAACAATTAGGAGTGAAGGTAATGTCATTTATTTATTAATATGTCAAGTCCTATGAGTCAAACTAACATGTCATGTCATTTTTTTCATTAGGAAAATACATCACTTGTTAAGTTTGTATACCACATAAAAAAATAATGTTTGAATTCAATGACTGGGTCATTTTGTTTGGTTCTTGAAGTTATTGAGACATGAATTGTTGTCATATATTGACAACTGCTGGTGAATATTGTAGTGTAGCTAACATGAGGTCGCAAGTTACTTGCACATCCACACTCAACGAACAATATTTACATCATTGTCTTACAAGTTCACTCTACAATATGTCAAGAAATCAAGTCAATGGTTATGTATCATTAATGATGCAATGTGCCGCTCCAATTATATTTAAGATGTCTTCAAACTTAAAATCACGATAAACAAAATTTATATTTCAAGAAGAGAATTGTTTGGTAGTGAGGTTGACATGGTAAATTCTATAGTACGATGTTCCAGACATTAACAATGGGATCTCAAAGTAATACCATAGAACTGAAATATCAGCCAAGTTATGTAATGAAGCTTGCAACCCGAGCTTAGGTTTCACAAATACAATGAAAATTCTCCGCATATTTTTTTTTTTTTTGAGTTAGAAATTAATTTGTTGATGAAAATTCATTATTAGGACTTTAATCTTCCTTGTAATGATCAGATATTACCTCATTTATTTGGCATGAACCTTACATATTAGGGTATTAACCTTTTATAGTTTAAGGGATGTCATAAAATATTTTATTTAGTATACACACTATAGTATTGAAAATTCTTGACCAATAGTCTTTGAATAATCTATGGTATTGAAAGAAACTCCTGACTTGCAGGATGAAAAAAAAATCTTCCATAGGTAGCCTAAAAAACAAGGGTTTCTTTAGAATAGAATTATGTTTCAAGATGGGCCGAGGTATAACAAAAGGAAAGATTGTTATGCTAAAAACCTAACCAATCCTAAAATGGGAGCCATACTAGAGATTCATAAGGCTCCAAAGAGATTTTTCGAACCACTCGAACAAAAAAAAATTCACACCAACAAAAAGAAAGCGTACATTGGTGCCCAAATATAAGAGGGATGATTCACCTCAAGAAAAATTCATTGGTCTTAGAGTAGATTGAACTCCTATTTTCCTCATAATTTTTTCATCTACAACTACAATTAAAGTCATAAAGCTAAAGAGAATTTGCTATTATTGATATGTGATTTGAAGATTGATAGGTCTCCTTTTATAGTGTATAGGTTAGACTAGTAACGAGAATTTTAGGTCAGCTTTAGAGATGGTATTTTAGGATATTTAGGATTATTAATTTATTTGACTTATTTAATTAGGATAATTAAAATGTCTTGGAAGTGTGGTAGATTGAAAATTTGACATCAAGGGAGATATTCCTAATCCACCCTATTGTTTCCACTGAAAGAAACTGGGATTTTTTCAATTTGTTTACTGTATTGAATTAACTTAATTGGAATTTCACCTAGGTTTAAACCTAATTTTTCTCTCTAGTAGGAAAATATTATTTTCCATGGCTTGGTTTTGTTGTTGGAGTACTTCATTATATTTTGAAAATGTTACTCCCAATATCTTCATTGCAATGGTTGCGCACTGAAACATGTTTATGGATAATTTTTTAGTATTTATGGTGTTCTTCTCCATTTTGGATTTAGATGAAGAGTCTCTAGAATAATTAAAGGTTATATTTAGAGGAAACAATTTTTTATTCAATTTTAGATACATATTCCTTTTCTGACTCTAAAGTAGTAGGGTACTTATATCTCAGAAAGAAACCAAAATTCCATTCAAAGGAATTTATATAATGCAATAAGATGACGAAATGGTTTGGTTTCAATTTAGGAGGAAAATCGTTTATCAAATTATGATACTTTTCATAGAAATCCTTAACTATATCACTATCCCGCCTCATCTCATAAAGTTGTGTGAACATTAATATTGCATCTTTCCTAATAGACCACTTTTTTGTAAAATCATTATGAAAATCATTACAGTCAGTGATTCCATTGTCTAAAAGCCATTAAATCATGTCTTAGAATTTTATTCAAGAGAAAATGCAAATAATCTCATTACTACATCCTCATCTTCATTAGGAATCCCATAGCTACCAATAGCCTAATAAAGACTAGTGATGTGTTTCTTAGTTGAAATAACATTGTTACTTGAGAGTTTAGGCAACAATTTTTCATATTTGTCAAGCATGGCATGAGGGAACTCATTTATCCCAATCATATTGAGTGATTTGTATACATTTCTAACCCAAGATTTATCACCCCCAATGTTTTTTATTGTTTGACTTACGGAGGGGACCAGATCGAGAGTAATGGCACTATACCCAGCTTGAGAAACCTTTTCCCCTCTCTTTAAAACCTATTTGGTATAAAAAAGGCTCCAATAAAGGGTAAAACTACAACTTCTTCTTGAATATCATCTAGTAGACTCTTTCTACTATGGAGCAACTATGTAACCTAGTAAAGCCTCCATATATTTCTCAGCAAATTTAATTGAATCCAAAATTTGAATACAGGGGATGGACTTTATCCATGAAAAAAATGAAAAAATATTATCTCTTAGACTCTTCCTAGAGGAAAATACCCAACCTTGGATAAGGGAAAAGGTAAGTTTACTACAAGGTAAGTCAACCATTGTTACTAGATGACCTTGCCTCTTGCTTAAAGTCTCAAGAAAGGTTCTAAAACTAAAAGGGGAATCCTTAGATGCCTATTATTTTTTTTTCTACATGGTTAGATGGTTCATTCTCTTAGAATGAGTAGTCAATGCATGATTCCAGTATTATAAAAAAAATTGGTTATAATTTCCTCATCCACTTTATGGCCCCAACTCTGCATTTCCCCTGTTACCATTGTATATCTATATCTAGTATTCAATTTTTTTTTTCTAAATGTTATAAATAATTCTCTTCTTAGTGTGGGAGGGTTCCACAAACATCAACTAATATTTTCTCCAAATTATCTCTACCATTATATTGTTGGACAAAAATAGGTATCTAATTTGTAAGAAATGAACACAAAGTAACCTTTAAGTAATTACTCGACTATTTCCTAGAGCAATTAGAAATTGGTCAATAAAATCAACTAGTGGAGCAATGGGGTTTCTAAAGAAATTTACGTCATTACGAAGCTCTTCATCATGATGTTAAAAATATTCATTTAACATTTTTATTAATGTTTCAAACAACCCTCATCACTCCATTGAATCAAATTGACTACACATACAAGTGGAAAAAACATTGAGAATAGTAACACAGTTGGAGGGTGAAGAGAGAGGGAGGGTTATAGTAACACAGTTGGAGGGTGAAGAGAGAGGGAGATATATATGTGGGAAATAAATGAAGCGAGAAGAAGGAAGAGGGAGGATGTGAGGGAGTGGAGAGATGGAGGGAAAGAGAGATGTAGTTCAAGGGGGGAGATAGGGAAGTAGATGGTAATTTATAATCCTATTTGATTGCTTGCACTAGATGCATTGATTTCAGTGTATAGGAGGAGAGATGGAGGGAAAGAGAGATGTAGTTGGAGGGGGGAGATAGAGAATATGAATGTTGATTTCAGTGTATAGGAGGAGAGATGGAGGGAAAGAGAGATGTAGTTGGAGGGGGGAGATAGATAAGATGATTTCTTGCACTAGATGATTTGATTTCAGTGTGGATGGTGATTTATAATCCTATTTTTCTTGCACTATATGCATTGATTTTAGTGTAGATGTTGAGAGAGAGAGAGAGAAAGAAAGAGAGTAACATAGTTGGCGGGTGAAGAGAGAGGGAGACATATATGTGGGAAAGAAATGGAGAGAGAGGAAGGAAGAGGGAGGATGTGAGAGAGTGGAGATATGGAGGGAAAGAGAGGTGTAGTTCGAGGGGGGAGATAAGGAAGTAGATGGTGATTTATAATCCTATTTGATTGCTTGCACTAGATGCATTAATATCAGTGTAGATGTTGGTTTCTAATATTATTTTATTACTTGCACTAGATCCATTGATTTCAATATAGATGTTGATTTCTAATCTTATTTGATTACCTGCATTAGATGCATTGGTCTCAGTGTAGATGTTGTTTTGTAATCTTATTTGATTGTTTGCATTAGGTGCATTGATTTCAGCATTGACGTTGATTTCTGATTTGATGTAATTGGATGTACATTGATGGTACATTAATTTTAAAGTGACTAGTTCATTATTGTGTATTGATTTCACTGTAAGCACACAAAATTATTAAAAATGTACATTAATATGATGATTTCTAATCATATTTGATTGCTTACACTAGATGCATTGATATAAGTGTAGATGTTGGTTTCTAATCTTATTTTCTTATTTGCACTAGATGCATTGATTTCAGTGTAAATACAGATAATATCAAACTCTAGATCTAGAGTAATGTATTTACATAGGGAGCAAGAAGTGGAGAGAGAGAGGGAGTGAAAAGGGAGAAATAGAGGAGTATGTGTATGTTTGGGGGTGAGATAAAGAGAAAAATAAGGAGATATGGAGAGAATGGGGGAGAATGAGAGAGGGAGGGATATAGTAACATAGTTGGAGAGTGAAGAGAGGGAGAGAGAGGGAGATATAGAGAGAGATAGATGTGGGAGAGAAAGGGATAGAGGGGAAGGAAGAGAGAGAGGATGTGAGAGAGTGGAGAGAGGGCCAAAGACCATATTTATAAAAAAAGTATGGTAAATAAATAAAATATAAGTAAACCATATATATGGTAAATAAATAAAAAGTCTTTTTATTTTTACTCTATAATCCTATTTATATTTATGAACACCAAAAGGTGGTTTTATTTAGGTGAATCCTGAGCTAAATACCATGGGCCAAATTATTATTAATACATGCCAAAAAAACATTATTAACCCTAATATTAATATTAATATTATTATTAATTTTAATATTCACATTATTATATTATAATATTAATATTATTAAATTTAATTAATGTAAAAATGTACCACTTTAATACCATGGGCCAAATTATTATTAATACCATATTTATAAAAGAGGTATGGTAAATAAATAAAATATAAAGAAACCATATATATAGTAAATAAATAAAAAGTCTTTTTATATTTACTCCATAATCCTATTTATATTTATGAACATCAAAAGGTGGTTTTATTTAGGTGAATCCTGAGCTAAATACCATGGGCCAAATTATTATTAATACATGCCAAAAAAACATTATTAACCCTAATATTAATATTAATATTATTATTAATTTTAATATTCGCATTATTATATTATAATATTAATATTATTAAATTTAATTAATGTAAACTTTTGATATGTCTGAGTGTATAAAAATGTACCACTTTGATACCATGGGTTGAATACCATGGGCCAAATTATTATTAATACCATGCCAAAAAAACATTATTGACGCTAATATTAATATTAATATTATTATTAATTATAATATTCACATTATTATATTATAATATTAATATTATTAAATTTAATAAATTTGGATCACCGTAGGTGGGTATTTGAGTACACTATATGCATTGCCTATATCAGGTAACAATAAACATATAAACGTAAATGTAAAAATAATGTTTAATATTTAACATTTAAAATTTAATCTAATGTCGGCCCTAATAAAAAATCACTTCTCTCCCTACATATATAAATTTAACACAAACAAAGTCTCGAAATTTATTTTTGAGGAAGCATCTCTGTGATTTTGCGAACAATGAAATAATATTTGTCAGAAAGGATTTCGGGAGTTGTTCGAAAGTGGTAGTAATAATATTTGTGGGAAAGGATTTCACCATCAACGAACTTATTTCGATTGATTTGGAAAATAATATTTGCTGGAAGAGGAGCTGCAATTGATTTTCATTTTCAGGTTTCATTTCTATTGCTCTTGCATTTTTTTTTTCTACCTTTTTGTTTATGTAATGTAAACTTTTGATGTGTCAGTGTATAAGGCACATGTGTAGATGTAATGTGAGAAATTTAATGTAAGTAAATATTTGAAATGTACTGTGGGGTATTTTTATTTAATTACTGGGAGTATGATAAATAAATAAAATCTTTTTATAATTAAAGAGAAGGAGAGAGGGAGGGTTATAGTAACACAGTTGCAGGGTGAAGAGAGAGGGAGATATATATGTGGGAAATAAATGAAGCGAGAAGAAGGAAGAGGGAGGATGTGAGGGAGTGGAGAGATGGAGGGAAAGATAGATGTAGTTCAAGGGGGGAGATAGGGAAGTAGATGGTAATTTATAATCCTATTTGATTGCTTGCACTAGATGCATTGATTTCAGTGTAGATGTTGATTTCAGTGTATAGGAGGAGAGATGGAGGGAAAGAGAGATGTAGTTGGAGGGGGGAGATAGAGAATATGATTTCTTGCACTCGATGATTTGATTTCAGTGTGGATGGTGATTTATAATCCTATTTTTCTTGCACTATATGCATTGATTTTAGTGTAGATGTTGAGAGAGAGAGAGAGAGAGAGAGAGAGAAACATAGTTGGAGGGTGAAGAGAGAGGGAGATATATATATGGGAAAGAAATGGAGAGAGAGGAAGGAAGAGGGAGGATGTGAGAGAGTGGAGAGGTGGAGGGAAAGAGAGATGTAGTTCGAGGGGGGAGATAGGGAGGTAGATGGTGATTTATAATCCTATTTGATTGCTTGCACTAGATGCATTGATATCAGTGTAGATGTTGGTTTCTAATATTATTTTATTACTTGCACTAGATCCATTGATTTCAATATAGATGTTGATTTCTAATCTTATTTGATTACCTGCATTAGATGCATTGATCTCAGTGTAGATGTTGTTTTGTAATCTTATTTGATTGTTTGCATTAGGTGCATTGATTTTAGCATTGACATTGATTTCTGATTTGATGTAATTGGATGTACATTGATGGTACATTAATTTTAAAGTGACTGGATTAATATTGTGCATTGATTTCAGTGTAAGCACACAAAATTATTAAAAATGTACATTAATATGATGATTTCCAATCATATTTGATTGCTTACACAAGATGCATTGATATCAGTGTAGATGTTGGTTTCTAATCTTATTTTCTTACTTGCACTAGATGCATTGATTTCAGTGTAAATACAGATAATATCAAACTCTAGATCTAGAGTAATGTATTTACATAGGGAGCAAGAAGTGGAGAGAGAGAGGGAGTGAAAAGGGAGAAATAGAGGAGTATGTGTATGTTTGGGGGTGAGATAAAGAGAAAAATAAGGAGATATGGAGGGAATGGGGGAGAATGAGAGAGGGAGGGATATAGTAACATAGTTGGAGAGTGAAGAGAGGGAGAGAGAGGGAGATATAGAGAGAGATAGATGTGGGAGAGAAAGGGATAGAGGGGAAGGAAGAGAGAGAGGATGTGAGAGAGTGGAGAGAGGGAGGGAAAGAGAGATGCATTTGGAGGGGGGAGAGAGGGAAGATATTTCTTGCACTCGATGCATTGATTTCAGTGTGAAATTAATCATATTTTCAATAGATTTTCCTTGGCTGCACACGACTGAAACCAGCCTAGATCCATCTTAACTCTGGATCTATTAAGCGTCGAGAGGGATCAAATCTCTCGAGGTGCAAACCTTTCCTCAAGTTTTGCACTCAAAAAAAGAGGTTTGCACCTCGAGAGATTTGATCCCTCTCGGCGCTTAATAGATCCAGAGTTAAGATGGATCTAGGCTGGTTTTATTAAGTCAAGATGAGGAATTGCACATCACTTATCAATGCAAATCCCATCATAACATTCACTCATTCAATGAATTTTTTTTGTGATGCAAGCTTCCTTAATGTGTGTAACATTCTACTCAATAAACCATTAATGTGGAAAAAAACAGGGTGTACGAGTGATATTGTTAGCATCAACTTCTTCAATATCGTGTACCATTGCTATTGGGATACTAAGGTAATTCTAGAAAATAAGGTTGAATTAATTTATGCTATACAATATCACAAAATAATTAGACATTATAAAGGTTCATTTTCTTACAGGTCCACTCACAAGTCATGCAAAACATTCCAATGCATACTTATAATTCCATATTTTCAAAACTTAATCAACAAAATTGACTAAACCCACTTATTTGAAATACAATAATACCTTTAGGATGACAAGTGGGCCATTTGATTGACTCAGTTACCAAACTCCATTTCCCAAAAAATCAAGTATACTGTAGAGGCTTAGATCAATTATTTTTGTTATGTCTAGAAAAATAGAAAAATGCCACAACGGTTTTCCATCTTCCCCTACTTATGTTTTTTGTTTTTTTTAATTTACTAAAGTTCCCCTTTCTTAGGGACTTGGCTTGCTTCTATAAAGTTTATTTTCATTTTATCTATGGTTCATCTAATTGATTAGAGAGATATTAGAAATGAGGATAACCATTACTAGAAGAGAGGTGGCCACCTATGGGACAACAATGGATCTTTTAAGGTGGATTTATAACCAAGCTTGATGTATTGATTAAAGCAATAAAAAGCCTAAAATTAACAAATATTCAGATAAAAAATACATGAAACTATATATATATAATACACAGACTCATGTCGAATATTCGACAGTACAAGCTAGCCATCGAATATTTGACTTCTATCAATCAACATAATCATCAAATAATTGATGCCAAAATTGATGAAAAGAAGCATCGATCGTTTAAAACTCCCTAAGGAAAAAACTCTTATCCATTAAATATTGGACGTGCATCGTCGGCTTGAATGCCCCAAACCGATTAACGACACATATGATATTCAAAACTCTTGTTGAACTAATTAAACTTGATGTTGGTTATCCATCACTTATACTTCAAACACGCCACTCAATACTGATGGAAGGGAGCATCAGAGTGATAAAACTCTCCTGACATAATTTATGTATACCATCACTTATCCAACAGATAAACGTCAAATTTTCTCATCTAAAAAAACTAACTATTTGTCTAATATCCGATAGCCAACTGTCGCAATTTTTCATGTATGGGGCAATGGAACAGAATCTGGGACCTGTTGGATATTAGACGTTTGGCACATTAAATAACCAGTGATTTATAAGGACGCAAAAGAAACTTAAAAATGTTAGTTTTTTTTTTTATGAAACATTTGGCCTTTTATTTTGTCAGATAATCAACATTTGTGTCGTAGAATAGATGACGATAACTGAAATATCGACTATGCGACAAAATTCCAACACCAAGTTGATGAGCACCAATGTCTCAGATAGTCGATGCCAATAAGTTGAATATCCAACTATTAGCTATTAGATTTTGGCCCCATTTGTATTAGTGATTAATAGGTCACCTTCTCGTTTACAGTGTGTTTAATTTTCCACTAGTGTCTTTACTTTATTTCAATAATGTTTAATTTACTATAAGAGTGGTTTTGATTGAAAGTATGGTGTGGTTTTCAGTGCTGACTTATAGTGACTTCTGAAATAATATTAATATATTGCACTATGACAGTTATAATGTCCCCTAATAAAAAAAAAATTAATAAATAAAATAATATAATAAATGATAAACAATAAATAAAATATAATAATGTTAAATCAATAGTAAAAATTAAAGAAAATATAATAATAGTAAATAAATAAAAAATAATGAAGAGAATATAATAATAATAAATAAAATAGTAAACAATAACACTGAAGTTCTAAGTAAACATATATAAAATTAAACTATAAAAATAGTAAGAATAAGAAAAGTAAACAAGAAGTAAAATAAAATAAGAAAAAGTTAAATCAAGGGAACTCTAAAAATAGTAAAAATAAGTAAAGTTAACAAAAATTAAAAAGGAATAAAATAAGAAAGAGTTAAATCAAGAGAAATATTAAATTAAGAAAAACTTAAAATAAAGAAATAAAAGTTGCATGTTGACGCATGGAATGTATGCATGCTGACCCTTTCTATTGTTTGATCTATTTAATAGACGTTGAGGAAGATGAGATTCATCATTCTGTCATCCATCCTCTTTGGAGAAAGGTATTGTTTGACAAAGGATTCCTTGGTAGTAGTATGTTGATTGAGGGATTGGGGATGGCTAGCTATAGAAAGATTATGTGTAGCTGAGCCAATGGTTGGATGGAGTGTCCCCAAAACTTTGTTGTGGTTAGAATAATTCAAATAGCATTCAACTCCAATAGCACAAGTAAGGAATATTTTCAATACAGGTAAGTCATATCCACTTGTGGTATTTGAAAAATCTATGTTAATTATTGATTTTAATTTTTGGGTTGTTACATATGGTACCAGAGCAGGTTTCACCTCTATGTATCCTCTAGGTAAAAAGTTGAGAAAAATACTTAATAAAATGTATCAATAATTTTTCTTATAGGAAATTAATCAAATAAATTTGAAAAAATAATAATTGGAAGATAGAATCAATTACATTAAATTTGGAAGTGCTTGCTATGAATAGGGACAGAATTTCTAGAAATTAAGGGTCCACGATTAACTTGTATCTATTGAACTGTGATAGTTGTTAAAAAAATGAATTTTTTTTTCGTAGATGAGATTTTTCTTGGGATAAACCTCTCTCAATTTTCAAAAATTCCTCTCCAGTTCCTCGAAATATGTGCCCAATAATCATGGCTAAAACAGGAAATAAAAAAAATCTTAAAACTAGGTTGTAAATATTCATTCAAATATTCCAATATATGAGGCATGTGAAGAAACTAAAGGAGGGTTTTTTTAACTGGAATCATTCTTAAAGTAAAACTCTTTTAGTTTTTCAAAATTCATCCCCATTTGGTCTGAAATTAATCTTGAAGTGAAACTGTCCAAAAGCACAACGACTAATGTTTTTTGAATATCTCCTAAACGGTAAGCCATATTGACCTTTTTTTTGACACAAAGTGAATATAATTATAAACCCTCTCCACAAAAAATTTAAGCCAAATTTGACTCTTGTATATTGAGAAAATAAAAAAATGGTTGTATATGACAATGGCTTGTTTCTCCAAAAGCGAGAAGCATTTTGACCTGAAATTAAGTGAGCTTATTCGACTCACCCCCATGCATCCACTGTAAAACATTTCATAGAATATAGACCGTACATATTTTAAGATATGTGGTTAAAATACGGTGATTGTGTGAAAGCACAGTGTAGAAGCACAATGCTCCAAGATTGTAGTATCTTTGGTCCAGATCATGTCTTATTGTTTAAATCTTATTGATACATCAAAATCATACACTATGATTTCAGTTATGGTTTTAGTTAACTGTTATGAGATGATGGTGCACATGTGGTTCTTATTTATTTATTTGTTATGATAATGATGTTAAATGCTAATGATTGATAAGATATGAATAGGGGTCATGATGTTATGATATGATGTATATTGACACATTCTTACTTTATTATGCGATGTCATGATTAATATATGTTGATGTGATAACTTATGATGGTATTTCATGATGCGAAGCATGTGGAATTGACACAGGTTTTGTGACATGCATGAGCATGCATTTCTTTACTATGTAGAATGTGGTTATTAACAATGATGTTATATTATGATCATGAAGAGTGACATGTGAATTATTTTCTATGATGTTATGATTATAACTGATGCATTGGATGCGTGTTGAGATGTCGTGATTGGTAGGAAATCCACAAATGGGCAGAGAGGGTCATTTGATTTGATGATCTAGTGGGAGCCCATACATATGAGGGAGAATATGTAACATCATATGGGCTAGCGAAAAACTAAATCAATACTATATATGCCAGTGGTTCCTTTGTCTTTTATAGCTCTTGATGGAGAGCTCTTGAGAGGCTATGGGACCATCTTGAGGAGGCCAAGTGACTAATATTGTAGGCCAAGTGCCTGATATTGATTGGGATGATGAATTCTGGTGGGGGTGTAAGGACTTTGATGTCTAAGGTTGTGCACTGTAGTGAGTGTGGAGGTAGTGGGTCAGCCTTTCGAGATGCCTAGAGTATTACTACATGGAGTACTGAGCCGAGTGCCTGCCTTGGGGAAGATGAGGTCTGAGATGTGTGAAAGCCTTGGGGCTAGCCTTGGGCTATGGTACAGGTCGATGAGGATTATTCCTAATTCCGAAAGTGGGAAACGAGATAGATATTCCTTGGAATTTCACCGATGTTGTGGAAAATTTCGATGCCTACTAGGTATACTTGTTCAACACAGCTGTAGGGAAAATGTGAAGTAATAAATAAATCAAATGTTAAATGTTTCAACTTAAATTCGAGTTGAAGTTCCTTAAATAGGGGGAGTTTGTAATGTCCCCTAATAATAATAATAAAAATAATAATATAATAAATGATAAAAAATAAAGAAAGGATAATAATGGTAAAGAAATAGTAAAAATTAAAGAAAATATAATAATCGTTAATAAATAATAAATAATGAAGATAATATAATAATAATAAATAAATAAAATATTAAATAATAATACTGAAGTTCTAAATAAACATATATAAAATTAAACTATAAAACTAGTAAAAATAAGTAAATTTAACAAAAAGTAAAATAAAATAAGAAATAGTTAAATCAAGAGAACCATAAAAATAGGAAAAGTAAGTAAAGTTAACAAAAAGTAAAATGAATAAAATAGAAATATTTAAATTAAGAGAAATATTAAATTAAGGAAAACTTAAAATAAAGAAATAAAAGTTGCATGTTGACACATGAAATGTGTGCATGCAAACCCTTTTCATTGTTTGGTCTATTTAATAGATGTTGATGAAGATGAGATTCATCATTCCATCATCAATTCTCTTAGGAGAAAGGTATTATGAGAAAAATGATTCCATTACAGTAGTACGTTGATTGAGTTCTCAGGGGTGGCGAGCTTTAGAAAGATTATGTGAAACTGAGCCTATGGCTGGATGGAGAGTCGTCCCAAAAAATTTGTTGTAGTTAGCAGAATTCAAAGAGCATTCAAATCCAAAAACAAAAGTAAGGAATATCGTCAATACAGGTAAGCCATCTCTACTCATGGTATTTGAAAATTCTATGTTAATTATTGATTTTAATTTTTGAGTTGTTACAACATTCATTTTGATCGCTACAATGATATAACACATAACAAATTGCAGTAGCATATGTTTTGCACCATAGTTCAGAAGTTCCATAGAAATTGATGATTTAAGTGTACAATTTTTCAATTTTCTTCTATGTTATTAGGAGATAATTCAAAAACGATCATTTTTGACGTAGTTTCCATGGAACTGTCAATAATATAGTCACTATTTGGTTGACTAATTTTTATTTTTTATTTTTTATTTATTTTTTCTTGCCTTAGTAAAGAAAAAATATTTTGAGCATGAAATTTTAACTTTTTTTATAGCATATTACTTTATATGTAAATTATTTCTATTTTTCATGCCAAAAGTTACAGATTGGTAAGCTTTCAACATTCTCATAATCACAAATTTACTCCAAAATAAGTGTGACAGGTCCTTGAAAGCTTTGTCTTTACTTATAAACTATATTAATATGAGTTAGAAATAATTAATTCCTACTTGTCTATGGTTGTAATTCTCCATTTGAGGAGTTTGTTCCTACATAATAGGAATTAGCTAGAATATAGTTTCTCCTAGTTTAGTGTGTGGTTGAGAGAATCTCTCAACCACACTACTGTACGTCTAAGATAGAATTCCTATCTTGAGACTATTGCTTGTATAAATATGTGTGTAATTCCTTCATTCATAATATAGAGAATATATTGAGTGTGTGTGTGCTATTTTATCTTGGTATTAGAGCTTCAGAGCCCGTAAGGGCTTGGGCCTCGGCCCCTCCTGGGCTGAGGAAAATAATTGAGTGTATAATTTTATTATTTGTTTGTCCAGCGAAGTTGAGGTCGGCGACCCTTTTCTTTTTGTGGATTCGAGATTGAAACGCGAGTGTATGAATAGTTTTATGGGTTCACTGCAATTTTTATCACTACAAATATTGGCGCTGGGGGAAGCGATGTACAGGGCGGAGATATGGAGGCCGTTGTCAATGGAGGAGAGGCAGAAGAAAATGGTGAGTATCATCTGATGAAGACTGTTCAATTAATGGAGGTTGTGCTTCGTTCGTATATGAAAATGAACTCCTTGGAATCAAGATTGCAGAGAGTTTGTGTGGCCATTGTGTTGAAGACTGCTTGGGTGTTGGAGCTGCTCGATATATAGAGAAGTTTATGCTATTGTTGAAATGTATTTTTAATTCTCTGATGATGTTGCAATATATTGATTAACTGTCATGATATTGAAATTGGTTGTAATTTAAGTGACATTAGTATGACCAACTATTGTCACAATTCTGAGTATGTGTTAGAACTGGTCATTCCAACACTAAGAAAATTTGCATGGAATGATGAACACATGACATTGAAAACGACATCAATGGGAGCTACATCAGAGATTGGAGGATGATCGAGATCGTGTTGCAAATTGTTAGCGAGCATGAGGCAGTATGCTTGAAAACAGTGACTAGCCTTGATACTGTAGGGGAAGTGGCATTATGTTGCCAGGGGAGTGGATACTGAAACGCAACGGAGGATTGGACCGTGGAGTCCTGGATTAATGTTCTTGAAGGGAAAATTGTGTTCTCTTCGTATGGCTGTGAGTGCATATGTTTCAGTTTCTTTATCAGTTGACCCCTCACAAGTATCATTGGAATGGTTACTGGTATGTTTGGGAAATAATCATCTTTGGGAAGAGATAGAGAAACTAAATCTGAAGAGTTTATGTTTTATTTTATTGGAATCATGTTTTAGTATTATTGAGCCTTATTGAGCCTAGCTAACTCAATGTAGGCAAAGTTATTTTGTTAGAATTTGCAACTCTAACGAATGACAGGTGAGACGTGGATTTCCAAGAAGTTATTTGAATAGACAAGGATGCCCAAGATGTGAACAATGAACAGATGAGGTAAAGCAGCAACGGCAACGTTTATGGTGGACAACAAAATAGATGTTTGTTTGAGTTAGTGTGGTTTGTGGAATAGACTCCCTAGCATGTTATAAGCAAGTACATTTTTTGTAATGGTCATTATATGTACCCAGAAACTCCAAAATGTTGAATGAAATGTAAACCTTTTTTTAAAGGTATCTTAAAGTTCGTGGTGATCTTAAAACCACTTTGTAATGGGTTGCCTTTGTGGTTGGTTAGTGGTGATCCAGAAACCATCTTTAGAGCCTTTGTGGATGGTTGCCTTCGTGGCTAAAAGTGCCTTTGTGACCGCATGTACACGAGTGGTCGCGTGTGCATGAGAGCTGTGTGCTCAGTAGAGCTTTGTGCTCAATCGAGCAGGTGGACTGTAGTAACACCTGGCTCAGTCTCAGATGATTGATCGGTCTCTGAGAAGAAGGGGGTTGGTGTGCTTTCTTAACTGACAGTCGTGCTGAGAAGCGCAATTGGCGCAATTGTTCAGTACATACTCGTGTCAATGCGCCAAATCACGGGAATGGTGCGGATGCGCATGATTTTTTTCAGGAAGACGCCAACTCAACTTCATGGGGGTCCGCGGGAAGCCTCATCTTCATTTGACGATTTGCGAAGAAGCAGATCGGAGAAGTTGCGGACCTATCCAGGAGAGGCAGATTGGAAGATCCGCGGGAAGCCTCAACTTCGTTTGACGATTTGCAGAGAAGCAGATCGGAGAAGTTGCAGATCTATCCGAGAGAGGCAGATTGTGTTTTTTGGAGGTTCTGCACATGCAATTCGCCTGATGGTGGTGGATTTGTAGGTACATATATGCAGTGATAACGGTCGACATAATCATGTATGCGAAGCACATCCTACAGGACTAGCGGTTGCAGCGGTTGGTACCCATGCATTCCGGTGGATGGTTGCTCTTTTATATGGACGTCGACATATTCTTTGTTATGTTTGACCACAACCAGACTTTGTGAATCACTATCATGACAAGTAGTCATTAAGGGGGGGAGTTAGAAATAATTAATTCCTACTTGTTTATGGTTGTAATTCTCCATTTGAGGAGTTTGTTCCTACATAATAGGAAATAGCTAGAATATAGTTTCTCCTAGTTTAGTGTGTGGTTGAGAGAATCTCTCAACCACACTACTGTACGTCTAAGATAGAATTCCTATCTTGAGACTATTGCTTGTATAAATATTTGTGTAATTCCTTCATTCATAATATAGAGAATATATTGAGTGTGTGTGTGCTATTTTATCTATATGTAACAAACAAATTTTATTATTTATCCTTCATACAAACCCTCATAGAAATTAACCTATAACTGAATCACATGGTGAGAAATAGCTTCATTTAAGGAAGCATTTTTTACTGTTAGTGGGAAAGAAGGGGTATCCAATTACAAATAGAAAATACCATGATCCATTGAAAAAAAATTCATTGTTGGTTTTGGAATTATTTGACCAAAGATATGAGGTGGATAATTCTAATTATCCCCATTGAATTAAGGAATACAAAAATGGTGTAGTTAAATCTGCTCTCCCTACTACGTTGGTCTTCTCTACACTACTTTTAATAAGGGAATCTTTATGTCTCTTTTTTACCATCTCGACGACTATTTTTTATGTCATAGATTTGTCTTCATGCTCAACCTCAACAAAATAATTTTCTATGGAATCAAATTTTTCACTTAGGTCATCATTCCAAGGAGCTCTATAGTGAAATTGGTAGAAGCTTGGGTTCTACAAAAATCATGAAAACCGTATTCGATTATATACTAACAATTCTACTTTCAGGGAATAAATCCACTCTTTCTTTTATACATTCTTGAGAAGGGAATATGGTGTTAATTATTATCCTACTAGATTCGTAGGGGTCACTAATCAAGGTCTCGAATGGTATATTTAACAATGATAAAATCTTCATAGACAATTAATGTTACATTAATTTTGTCATGTTTTTTCCAAACAATTAAAACATATTTGCAAGGGTCTTCCACACTATTAGTGCACAACATAAATTCATTGCTCCATTTCCTCCCATGAAGTCATCATCAATAATATAAACAAATCTCCATTAAACATATTAACAACCAAGAGGAATTAAATCATTGAAAGAGAATCATGCTTATATCCAACATCAACAAGTTTGGGAGACTAAGGTAAAGGAGCCCTCATGCATTCTCTTGGAAAAGCGTGAAAAGTTAACTCCTCCTTGGACATTGTGGATTAATATATCACTTGACTTGGCCCTTATGCCGACTTCCTTATTGGAATGATGTTCTATCTACCCCTCATATTCCAACGCTCAATAAATGCATTGCTAATGCATAAAACATGTAATAATTTCTATTTAGGATGTTATTTTGATGTGGTTAGTATTCATCATAGGTTAGTGGTAGACATCAATATTTTTTTATTTCTCCATCAAATTGTTAAAAGGTATACTGATTAAAAAAATCTTATATGTTTCGTAGAAGTGAATTTACTAAGCTACTTAAAAATCTATTGAAAATAAGAATTTGTATTGATCTTTGTACCCAATTGCAGAATCCTTGTAGAAAATATTATTTTCTTTTATATAATGCTTTATTATCATCATCATAGTCATAATTATTATTATTAAGAATTGATTTCTTCTTTTTTTTTAAATCTCCTCACCAAAATCTAATGATGCAATTTGTATTAAATATATTAAATTTATATACATTGCTTTGATATATATGAATTCAACACCCTTTAAAAAGTGCACTTTCATCATGCAATATTTTCATCATCTATAAGTAATTTTATCGAACAAATATTTTTTGGTGGAGTTTATGTCATTTCTCTTTGGATTAGGATTCATTTATTTTATTATATAGGAAAGGGGGAAGGAAATGACCCAGTATCCTACTTAATTCAAAATCAGATGCAGACCTTATCCCTATCCCCTATTGACAAATAAATTCTTTCACCTACTTAATAGTGGGTGTTGAGGTATTTATACATAGAAAAGGAATATACACATTCAAGCCTTCAAGAGGGTTCATGAGAGGATGATGGTTGAAGAGAGAGCTACAAATAATAGTGAATAATGTATATTCCCACCCTCATCATAAGCATAGGAGTGTGGGGTGAACATGTCACCTACCTTCCAAAGGAATGAAAATGTGCATTTGAGTGAGGGTAAGGAATGAGGGTGTGCACACACCCTCAAAGAGTGAAGATGTGTATTTATATGCATTCATTTAACTTTCATCAAATTAGACATTCTTTAAAATCAAATTAACAATGGTTTATTAGTTGAGTAACCAAAACTTCTAATAAAAATACATTTTTGGCCACAATCCACAGGTAATATCTCTAAATATTTTTTTCAACAACCATAACATCAAAAAACTAATCAAAATTTTAATCCAATAACTAATATATATTCCTATATGGTTAAATTCTTATAATAATAATGCACCGAAATCATAAAAAAAAATTAATCAAATTTTTCATAGAGTCAGAAATCTAGCTTTCCTATATCAATAAATTCTTATAATAATAATAATAATAAATAAAATAAACAATCAACATTCAAATGCAAATGAATAATCTCTATTTAGATACATAAACAACAAATAGGTATCTTCCATTCATAAGTGCACTTACCCAAATTTTAATAATTCAAGCTACTACAAATGATAGGTGTCAATGTAAGCGCTTTTAAAGGTTAAAGAGCTTTCATTGTGCAAAAAAGAACTGAGGTGCTTTACACATTGATACCATATCAATATTATCACTAATATGATAGTTTTAAAAACATAAATTTGTAAATTTATTTTCAATTTTCAATTTTAAAAATAAACTTTTAAATTTTCCAATTCTATGACATATATGAATTCTCTCATGTAAAGTTCCAAGCGTGTAATTTAAGTTTAAAATGTGTTGAAATTAATTTTATTCCAAACCATAATATTAATACCTCAATTTTGGAATAATAATATTAACTCATATAAATAAATATCCCGGTGTGCACGACAAAGACATGAAAGTTTAGTATGCTTATAAAAAAAACAAACTTCATTTTCTTTTGCGGAGGCTTCCATAATGTCCCTCTTTGTTTTATTTATAATATTATAGTTTTTAAAAGGACCACATTGAATGTGTTCAATTATTGCACTTGCAACGAAACCGAAAAAAAATTAATGTGCGTGGGCCGTTGCGACAAATGACAGGCCTTTCATGTAATATATAATATAAAGTGCGAAGAATGTGACTACAGCTCCCTTTCCTAAAAATTACAGACCGCAAAGATGGCTATTAACATATTAATGAATAATCATTGTAGCCAGGCTTCATGTATAATGCAATCTGTAGGATTATCAGTGTCTTATTCCACACTTTATCACTTTAAACGCTTTTATCCTCATTAGAAAAAAAACGTATGTCCAAGACAAAAAAAAAAAAAACTTGCAGACTCTTAAACCACAAGTTTACAGTGAAAAATATCACTGTAAACTTGTGGTTTAAGAGTCTACAACTGCACGTCATCTACGTTTACGTCATCCAAAAAAACTCATGCAGTGGATCATACCATAGCAGGAAGTATTAAGAATTTGTGTGACATCGTGATCTTTAAGTCAGATTTTGGCAGATGGGAGAATAGGTGTACCTGTGCAAAAAGTAGGAGCTTGCACCAAATGGTGTTTAAAAACATTAAAATAAAATAAAATTGTATTAAATTATATTCACATAAAATGATCAGGGTAGAAATTTAAAATCCGAAGCACCCATGGTTTATCAAATTCTAATGGCCACTTTCATTATTTTATAGTAAAATGTTGACCTCACTCTATTTTATACACGAACCATCTACTAACAAATTCCTTAGGCTAAAGAAAAAAAAATTGACATAAAATGATCAGGGTATGAATTTAAAATCCGAAGCAACTATGGTTTATCAAATTATAATGCCCACTTTGATTATTTTATAGAAAAATGTTGACCTCACTCTATTTTATACACAAACAATCTTCTAACAAAACAAATTTCTTAGGGTAAAGATAATGATTGATATTTATTAAATTTGGAACTAATTTACTAAATTTGGAACTAATTTATTAAATTTAAAAAATTGTATATATATAAACAGTTTTTTCATAAATTATCATAATTATGTTGATAGGTAATTTGTTTGTAAGTTTGGGTGGGCAAACACTGTTCACGAGAGCCAATGGGAGAGCTTGATTTTCTTCATCCTCCAGCTAATTATAAATTATCACCTATACTATCAACAAGTCTGCTCACATTCGCACAACATTATTTGACCACATTTTCATGACATCCTCTGAGCCAACCTTCCGCCCAAGTTTGCGCGGCATCCCCTATGTATTCTAGTGTGCCAGACTTCAATTTATTTAGCACAACACGACATTGCTCGTATCTATTTTTAGCACGACATTTCCTATCTTAAGTGAGACCTCCACGATCCACCCAAATTCACACCAATTCGTTGTTTCTGTCTAATCCATTCCCTATTTCTCTCTAAATTGAGCCTTCAATATCACATGGTAATCCTTGTATGTGAAGTAACCCTTCAGATACAATCTCCTAGGCAATCACCTCACATTCAATATTCGCCTCCATCCTACATGTTTCTGCATCGAATTGCATTGAATAGGCATGGCTAATTTCTCCATTCAATTCCGTTCTATTTTTCCTATTGCGTTCAATGTGTTTGATGGACTTCCAGGCACCAATATATACTCAGGGGTGTCTTCTTACCTACTTCTATTTCAAGAGGTAAATTTTACAACATCAGACCTAAAGTTTCGAACCATCCAAACTTAAGGACTTCAAGGGTTTGATTTTAAAATACATTGGGTAACTTGTCTATGCCAACTCTTGATGCCAATATTGTTTTTAATATTTCAAGCAGGACTCCTTGCCAAAAACATGCCAACTGTAGTAAAATTTTTCAAGGATGAATTTTGGAAATCCATTTCCCATCTAGTTGTAAATAATATGCTTGAAAGTTGTGCATCGAGATTGGCTAATGTTATACCTTCCTGTGTAATTAGAAATTTCATTTGTAGTTCAATACTTAATAATCCCCACTTAATGGTGAATGCTACAAAACAAACTAAATGAACTACAAATATATAAATACCTGAAAGGGTCATGAAGTCTACCTCATCCATATCCTATATTTTACACTTATTTTACACCTTTTCCAATTTAGAGCAAAAGGCCTCGCAAAATCTCCCTTTGTTCGAGCACAACTTTGCACCCGTAATGGATCTGGTCACAAAAGATGACATCTTAGTGTTGTGTGGTTTGATTTTGTAGAAAAACACTTGTTTATGGGGGGCTCTCTTGGCTGATTGGATGGGGACAAGATTTATTTTGATTGTAATTATTGATTGTAATTGTTCTACTGTGATTTTTTATGAATGTAGATTTTTTACTGTAATAAGATTTATTTTTACTATAATTTTTATTTTTTTTATCTACATACTATATATATGTGTCTTAGAATTTTTTGAGTTGTCAACTATATTTATGGATTCGTCTGATGTTCAGAAAGATGATCTTACAATTTACAATATGTTTTACTGTTTCGTTTAATGTTTGCTATAAATAATATTATGATCTCCATATAACCTCTATGGGTCTCAAAAGGATGACAATATGAAGAAGGATGAGTGTTTGTAGTATCCAACCCATAGATATTGAAACTTTTTTTTAAAAATATCCCTCACCTATCTTGGTTTTTCCACCTCTAGGTAGTGCTAATATGTTTCTCGCACTAACCATGCCTTGTGTGATAGATTTTTCTAGGAAAAGGGTTGAATTTATTTGATAACAGTATCCAAAAAGGACAAATCTTGATAGACAGGTGATTCTTCTCTATTTATTTGTATTTTTAGGCTTATTTGCATCTAGACTTGTTTTCCAACTTCCCCAAACCTTCTTCTACTCATAATTTCATAAAACAATTGGCAACCCTTGCCTCAACATCATTATTATAATGTACCAACCCTTCCTGTACCACAATAAAAAATAAAGGAAATCGTGATACGGTTATAACTATTGAACAATCAACTCACATTTCTCCTCCTTTTTCTTAGCTCTGGTAGTATGGAGGAAGGCCTTTGGCTTTTTTCTAATTGTGTTGACATCCGATGTTTGTTATACACTCTAAAATCTTTTGTGTGAAATCAAATGGATAGAAATAGATTCTCGACCAAGTAATTAACTACATTCATGAAATTACTTTATTCCTTCTTTTTTGTTTATGTAGAATCTTCCTCTTGATCCTCACTTTCACTTTATAACTTCTTTACACTCCAATCTTGCTCAAAGTATATTCCTCATTTATATTTCTTACTTGGTTCTTCTACTCTCTTGAATGGACTTCAACTTGTGTTCAACAATTCATTCCTAGTTGAAGATTGCTCTAATGAAGATGTCAGAGTAGTGAACTCATCTTTAGATACTTTGACCTCATTTTGAATATGTGAATTTGACTCCTCAAATTGAAATATTTATCATTAATTTGTGCCACATTCATTTCAACTTATACTAAAGTGTCCTCAAGCTTCACTATGAGTTCAAATACAAGCTCATAAAATTGTTTTTACTTAGTTTTAGCCTCAACGCACTTTGTTTCTACCAACATTAGCTATTCATTGAGCTTAGAAATCCTTTTCTCTTGCAATTTCACTAGTGATCCCAATTTTGTTAACTTATTTTTATTTTCCTCGTGCTTACCGTGAGAAACGAGAATTAAATCTTCAAGCTCAAGTTTTCTTTTCCTCGAAGCACTAGCTCTTAACTCTTGTTCTGAGGAGCTATCTTGAATGGACTTCAAATTATGCTCCATGTCTTCATTCCTGACTGAACTTGGTAAAGAAAAGAGGTAAGAGCATTAGTATCATCTTCAGAGACCTTGAAATCATCTTGGAAGCTTGCTCCATAAAAAATTCCAGAGCATTAATCTTATCTTCAAAGTCCTTAATATCATCTTGGAAACACTGAGAATGCAATGTAACTCATGGCAAGAATATGAAATAGTTATTTTGATATTAAAACCATTAATAAAAATTAGTTAACTCCCATCAATATAACACTTGTAGATAGGGATTTTTCCCACTTATAGTCTAAGCTCTTCCAAACATTTTCATAATTTTGTTGCAATGGGTCTAACCTTCTTTAAAAATCTTCCATGATGAGGAAAGTTTATGTCGATGTTGTATGGTCTCAGTGAAATGGCATAGTTAGGTATTATATTAAAAAGTGTTCACAGGCACTATAATAATAGGGATCAAATATTCTATTTTTCATTTACTTAGGTATAACACATGATGGAATATGAAAGAGTATATAATTGAAGGATTGTTGAATAAGATAATCTTGACTTGTTCTCAATGGAGATATAACCAATTTATTAAGTATGAATCAAAGTATTTGTGAAATATTTTCACCTATTGCAATGGAAAAACTTCATCATGGAGCTTCTTCCTCGATTTTCCATCCATGCTATGAGAAAAGTTATGTATGTAGTCATTATTTAATGGGGAAGGAAGGAAAATGGAGAGTTAGGATTTATGATTTTCATTTTTTGGTTTCTTGTTATATTAGTGATTATGTGCATGAAACAATTAATCCTCAATTATGCAATTTTTCTAGTTCATCTTTTTGTGGAGAAGCTCAGATTGTAGAATAAACTTCTCTTTTTCTTTTTCTTTTATCTTCAACTCATAAGTTGCAAGTTGTTCTTACAACACTTCTTCTCTTTCTTTTGGTGCTACATAATTTTTGTGTTTCCTCTAAGTTCCCTTCTATTGTTATTGCATCTTCCTTGAGTTGCATCACCTCTGAAGTGGAGTCACCAAGTTCACTTGTAAGTCGTGTGACTTCCAATTCAAAGGTATTAAATATTTCTTTCTTCGTGAGAGCATCCAATGCTGATAAGTATTCAGTTCCAATGAGTCATAGACAAAAGTTATAGTTTGTGCAACTAATTTATAGTTGTCCATCATATCTGAAAGGTAATTTCCAGTCATTTTAGTGGAATATAGAAAATGCTTACTATGCCAAGGTTGGGATATGTTAGTTTTGGAATTATTAAACCAAGATTTTGATATTAAAAAATGGTTGTGTTACTCTACTTTCCTTCCCTTCTAAAGTATTTATGCTAATGGATCATGGTGACTTGTTGCATCCATTAGTTTCGTAGTTACAAATATCCTTCATTCTCTTATCTTCATCTTACTAAGATCTCGCAACAAATATATGCTTACTATCTCATAAATCATAACTTTCCATTTCAGGGTTTCTGCGCACTCCTCAATTAATTGCATGTGATTCTTCGACACAACAATCGTGTCCAATATTGCCAAAAAAAAAAAATCTTTGTGAAATATAAAGGACTTTCTTTTCTGTGAAATCCGAGTATTTTAACTACTTCTCTATAAAAATTTTAGTATTTTGTTTTGAAATTACATGTTTGAAGGTCTCGATGCCATAATATTTATTCAATGTTCCAAACTATGTAGCTACGTTGTCATAAATAGAGAGTAGCTGGAAGATTTCCGTATATTTCATATTAGAAAGGGCATTCAATATTCTTATATTAAAATAAGGTTATGGAGAATAATTCATTTATTTTCTCTCTTATAGTTGCTTTATGTTGCTTATTTTTAAAATAGCTAGAACCAATATTGTATTAAGCAAGGTATTTTATTGCTTCTTGAGTGTTTTTATTGAATATAGACCAGGGAGGTGTTGTAGGCCAAGTTTTTGTTTATTTATTGCACATAGATAAAGGAGTAGTTATGTGGGGATAATGTGATGGTATTTTAATAAAATGAAGAATAGAGCTATATTTTGGTAGGGATCAATTATTATTTTACTTACTATATTTAAATAACAATAAATTACTTTAGGATTGTTTCTCTCACTATGATGTGATGGTATTTTAATAAGTTGAAAAATAGAGACATGTCTTGGGAAGTGAAAATTAGTTATTTTACTTATCATATTTAAATAACAATAAATTAACATAGATTTGTGTCAACTTGGCAGGATATATTGTTTTATTAGTTATTGAGAGGTATGGATTTCAAGTTCTTGATCTTTAATAAATTGAGTGTTTCATTTTTTTTTTTAAATTCGGGATTTTGTGATCAATGTTATGAATGTTGAGAAATATTTCAGTAATAATCACATTAAGAATATTTTGTCAATATTTTTGAAACCATCTAGTGTGGTTCATCATCAAGACAAGATAGAGAATCATTTCCTAGCATCATATTAAATAGGGATAGCGATGCAGAGAAATAATTTTTGACTTGTTAGAATATAACAATTATGTTTGAATATATATATATATATATATATATATATATATATATATATATATTAATCATTATAAAGTAACTATTAATTGAATCAAGAATTGGTATTTAATCAAAATTTTTTTTTTTTAATAAATTATAAATCCCTAATTAAATAAAATTGTCATATATATATATATAAATTTATATATTCTATTTAGTTTTGTGTGTGGATTTATAATTTATTAAAAAAAATATATTTTGATTAAATATCAATTCTTGATTCAATTTACAGTTACTTTTTAATGTTTAAATTCATTATATAAAAAAATATATAATTTATTAATATTTAGTCAAAACTTGATTGTTATTTTCTAATGTTCAAAAAATAATTCTCTACATGGCTATCTCTATTTTATTTGGTGATATGATTTGATATCCATCTTGTCTTGCTGATAAACCACACTAGATGGTTTGAAATGCGTCGAAGAAATGTTCTTATTGTGTTTTACATGTTGAGAGGTGTGCATATCACATTTTTTGTCCTTAAGAAACTAGTTTAACATTTATTTATCAGCTAATATTTTCTCAAGGATTTACAAAATTAAGGCCTCTTCACTAAAACATATTGTATACTAAAATTCAATTTGAGATTGTTCAACATACATTTTGTATAACAAATAAAACAATTATAGATTTTTCCATGAAGATTTAGGTACATCTTACTTTGCAGTTCTACAATGTAACACTAATATTTTTTGGGTGGGTATATTGTAATGTAAACTGGATTCGAGAGGGAGTTCTTCACATATTTTTTTGCTTATGTAAGAACAAAATATATCTGTCTATTTTTTTTGAATTGAAAAAATATCCTTCTTTCAGGCACGATAAATAACTAGACTTTAGTTACAGATTTACCTTCTAGATCAAGGAAAATTATGGTTGAAAACATGAAGTTCAGAAACACTTTTTTCCCTTTTTTGACGTTGAAAATTGTAATTTTCTATGTTTTTTCAACTTCAACTCCACTAAACTCATATTTTCAATGCAAATTATGCTTTGACATAAAAACAAGATTTGTAGAGAATTGTCTTACCTCCATACTCATATTATATTTTTTTTAAATATTGACATATAGAGGGGTAAATTTGTTGTTTACTAACTGCATATACTTGAATTTTTCAGGCAAAAATAATTAGTCACTTTTTGAATCCTAAATTATTTTATAGATAGTTATTATTTTTTTGGAAATAAACCATATCATCATAATCTACATAGACTGCACTACTACAATGACTATTTTTCGGTAATTTTTAGATTAAATAACTATATTTTATTATTTTTTGAAATGGACGAAGTCAAACAAACGATGATGTTTCATTACATTTTATGAGCCCTACATTTTATTTTCAATGTGATTGTCAATAAGAAAAATTAGAATACCCTTTTGAAGAAGACAGGGGGAGGAATTGAAATATGATTTTTCTGATTTTTTTGGTGTTTTCATTTTAAAGTTATTTAATTTTCATTCATTTCAATTTTCAGAACATTGAAATTCCATAGTGACATAGTTTAGTATAAAATTAATAAAAAATTAAAATTTTTAATGAAACTCCACAAGTCTTTCAACATTAGAAACTAGATTTAGATATGAATCTAATGGTACTAGGTCCAAAATATAAAATTCTGTTTTTGTAGGTGTTCCACCCCTCCAAAGCTACAGGTTCTTGAAAACTGCAAAATTTTCTGGGTTTTTCGTTGACCAGAAATTCTCGGGCGAGATAATTTCTTGGGTGAGACATTTAATAAACTCTCAGGTGATAAATGTTAAACTCTCAACTGATAGTTTAAACCACCATAGGTTAAATTTAACAAAGTGGGTAAGCTATCATTCGAAAGTTTTACAAACTCTCGGCCGAGAGTTTTCGTGTGAGAAATACACCCAAGGCAGACTCTCGGGTGAGATTTATATAACTCTCGTTCGAGATTCTCTTAAAATTTCGGGTGTGAAGTTTAATCGAAACATTTTACCATCAGCCGATAGAATCCTATGAAGATTCATCGTATCGTCGCAATGTTTCGAGCAAGAGTTGTATATAAATATTCTCATCCGAAAGATTAAATCCACAATATTCCATGCACCATTTTGAACCACAAAAGTGAAGTTTTTTAAGGTGCAAAGTTTTTTTGGGTGCGAAAATTTTTTAGCAAAGTTTTGGGTGCAGATTTTTTTTTAAAGTAATATTTTTAAACATTCAATTTTTGTTTAAAGAGCACATATTTTTAGGAAAAGGAAGTGAACAGTTTATGGGAAAAATATTTACTTTTTTATTTTTTATAAGAATTTAATTACTTGATATTTTGAATAATGTCTCTATGAAGGCATGACGTATTTTTATAAAATGTATTTATGAATTTAATTATTTATTTAATTTTCTCTCTTATTGAATGCATGAAGTACTTATTCTGAAGTATTTATGTTTTTTTGGGTAATTGGTCCAAATAGAATTGGATTTTAGGTTTCCAATTTTGTGAACATGGGAAGAAAAAAGAATTCAAAATCAAGGCATGACTGAAATAGAACTGATTCAGCGGAAAGGAATGAGAGATTGCAAAAAAAAGGAGAAAGGGAAGGGAAAGATTAAGCCATGAAATAAATGTGGAGGTAGAGCATCATGAAAGAGATGTAGAGGTGCATGACAATGACGAGGAAATGAGAAATGTCGAGGAACTTGTAAATGAGAATATTGAAAACACAAATATCGAAGAGAATATTGATATCGATCTCACTAGTGAGTCAATAGTTTCTTCAATTTGAATTTTGTATTTTTTTGAAAAAACATTGTAGTTCAAGATAGTTTTAAAATTAAAAATATATATATGTCAATTTCAAATTAGAAGTTAATATTTTTTTTATGCAGGGACAACATTAGACTGACAAGAAGATACTACCACACCTCACCTTTCACTGCAATTAATTGGAAGTTCCAAGAACGTTGTATAAGACTACAACTTTCTAATGAATATGGATCCAACTAAAATTGAAGAAATGGGACCACCAATGCTTGAACGAACAGTTTGAGATAAAATAAATTAGAGGTTGAAACATATTTTTTAAGGTAAATCTATCATAGCACAAGCTCAGATGTTACGTAGATTTTTAAAGCACAAATCTCTTAGAAATGATGTGGAATTATTGGGAATTAAAAGTCAGAAAGAGGTTTTAGTAAATCAAATGGTATCAAAAAATGTGACGTCAACGCTTGCCACACTAGCAAAAAAGAGATCTCAAGTTGAAAAGAGTGCTCGTAGAGAAATTTTAATAGGTGTACTCGTGAAACAAACTACATCAAGTCGGTTGATGTCCGCCACTTAAAAAGTGTTTAAGACATCAAGAAAAAGTTTATGGAGGCATACAAAATTTATAACTCAATTATGATAATGATGAACTTGCATGTTGGGCTAATATCTGCAGGCATCCATATCATGATAGACTTCCTGATGGTGTGAGGGATAGGGTAAAAGAGTTTTGGAATTTCAATTCCTGTGTGTCACCAAATGCAAGGGACATTGTGCGACATCATATATATAAGGGAGTTTATGAAACTCATGCCAAACATATAACACATGTTCGTCAAGTAGAATTATTCCAGAACTATATGGAGATTAATACTGATGTGAAGGTTTCCCTTAGCACATTTGTGAAGGTTAAACCATGGTATGGCAAGCCTATCGCTGTTCGAGACACATGTTGTTGTTGATACCATGTAGAATTCCAATTATTTTATGAGACATTTGTAAATTTTGGCATAAAATATTGGTCAAATGACCCCCCTCCTTCAAGTGTTCGTAAATTTTTATCGAAGATATTATGTGCACGAGAGAATAATAAATTATATTATAAAAAATAATGTGTTGGTGGAAGAAAATGCTTAGAATGTTCCCATTTGGCACTCTATGATGCAAAGTATCCCATTGATCCTAATGATCCTAGACTATCAAATATTAGTTTGAATTGGAAGCGATATGAAATTGTTACGTACACTCCTGTTGCAGATTCAAGCACAACATCAAAAAACATAACTTTACTTGACAACGAAATTTCAGTGACATCTTTTATGGAGAAGTTCAGGGTGCAAATATAAAAATATGTTAAGCATTGTCATATAGCACGATGGGTGGATTTATAGTTCAAGAAATCATGTGATTTGTTCCCAAAAGGAACAATATTATAAGTGTTTGATTTCTCTTAGAATTACACATTTATTCCACAAAAGGATATACAAAGTGAGTATTATCATTCAGACCAAGTGTGTATATTTGTGCATATTTTTTATATACATGCAGAGCTTGATATTGATGATTTTGATAGTGATGAAAATAATCATGAGGTGCTTAAGGAGTAGCATTTCTACATCAGTGTTGATCGAACACATGATACATGTTTTGTTCAACATTGTTTTAATGTCATTTATAATGAATTGTTGACATGAGGGGTCACTGTTAAAGAAAATTGGGTATGGTTAGATGGTTGTGATGGTTAATTTAAATCAGTGAGATCGCTCTTTTGGTTGTCTCGTCCTCATAAGAGAACCAACATTCGACACACATGGAATTTATTTGAGACATGGAACGGAAAAGGAGAGCACGATGGTGTTGGGGCATGCATAAAATGTGCACTTAGGAGGCATCAATTGAATAACTTAGCTTCCTGACTTGAAAATTCTTTAGATGTTGTTAATTGGTACAAAGACAATTTCAATCATGTATCGAACCCAAGGATGGCTGATGTGCACAGGTAAGCGTACACATTTAACTAACAATACATTATACATGTCTAGAGATATATGTGTATATATGTGTGTGTATTTTGTTATCAAAAAAATATTAAATATTGCTCAAAATTTGACTCATACATGTGTGTGTTTTTCTCAAGCAAGTACTTTTGGAATATTGCAATGGGTGATGTTGATAGATCGTTGCCTTTTAATTTCCTTGCAATCCCTCAAACAATAAGTTTAAACTCCATTAAGAGTAAGGACATAACAAATATACATTTCATTGAGAAACGAAAGTGCTCTTGCTTTTGTTTAGCATGTATTAATCAGACAGAGTCCATCGATGACTGTGAAAACCAAATTTTAAAAAAAAATTAAACCATGGAAACACAAAGAATCGACACCATTCCCCCATTTGGAATCATGACTGACAAGGAAATGGACAATGAAGTGGTTGTGATTGACAATGATTATGATCGTGTTTCTGATATGGTTAGAGAAGGTGATGTATTTGTTGTCATTGCACTAGAAAATAATCAAGAAAAAATGCATTATTATTTATTAAGATGCACTACGTCTAAACGCATGTTGTTGTAAGAGTATAATTATCCATCAAATTATAAATACCCAATCGATTCAATGGTGTTAATGGGACATTTATTTGAAGAAGTAAATAAATGTAAATATCATATTATTTTTCAAGATTACCGGCCAGAGGTTATTTATGTCCAATATAGTCACTTGGTCATAGCAACTCGGTTGCAGTTGGAGCAAGTGAAGAGTAGAAAAAAACTACGACAATGGAGGTTATCAATAAATGATCATGATGCCATTCTAGAAAAAATGCCAGTAACACATTTCATATGAGTGGAACACATTGTTCAAGGTGAACAATGAACTTTTATTCTAGGGTTAGAACATATAATTGCTACAATGTATTAGACTTTATATAGTTTAAGACTATATTGTTGATTTCTTTCAAATAAATGAACATGTGGATGGTTAGATTGGTGTTGGTACGAATAATATATTATGATATACTAGATAAGGGTTCTTTGCTAGATAATTAAGTTATGGTGATATAATGTGTCCATGATGTTTACTCCTAGATGATCTTAACTCGCCCTTTTTTTGCATGGATATGATGGTGATGAATGAATATTTAATTACCTATATATTCTTGTATTGTTAGTTTAGTTTTGATATAAAATGTAATCATATTTGCATCACATAAACCTTAAAATCATTCCATGGAAAAAAGCTAATGCACACAATTCTAAGTACACAAGTAATACACATACAAACTTCATTTCAAATGCATATCATATTAGCATTAGAGATGTACTTAGTAAACTCATAGCATGTCATGAATGCATTTAGTATTCAATAAGAATAGTAATCAAGGAATTAATTCATTAATTAGCAATTGAATGTGCATAACTCTAGCATTTGGGTTTAAAGGATGAAAAGATGACTTTTGGGTTTCTCATCACTTTTTTGTATTTCCAAAATCTTATTCTTTCATTATTTATGTAGGGTTAAGTTAATTAATTAGACAATTTGGAAAATCCTATCCCCTTAAGAGCAGTAATTCTCCAATTATATGTGCACATAAATTTTAGTTTGTGATTTATGGTAACGATAAATTGTAGTAAATTTTCAATTATTATGTAAAAATAAACATAGGAGCTAGGTGTGTCAATTCAAAAATATAGGGGAAAGTGATTTTTGAAGAAGGTATGGGTCATGTACTCGATCATGTGAAGACCCTCCTATAGTTTAGATTTGATGTGGCTAATATCTTCATTATTGTCTCTTCTCATGATGGAGGTCTCCTACTTTTATTTTCCATCTCCTTGTAGTAAGGAAACTCTCTCCTCTTTGTGTTTCCTCCCCAATTTCTCTACTATGGGTGATGTTGTTTCCTTCACATTTCTAATTTTCTATACTCATATCACTACTATTTTTCAATGTGAATGTTTAATCTTCCTACTCTTACTTTCCACCCACCATTCTTCTTGATGACAGAACGATTCTGGGACTCTCAATTTCAACCTCCAAGTGACTTGAATCCCTTTAGCCTATGGGTTATAAGCCCTCAAAATCTTGTCTCTCCTCAATAACATTTGCAGCGACCTTACACTAAATTCCACCTATGGTTTTTTCACTTCTACCGGGCCATCTTCCATCCATATACTTTGAACAAAAATGTCTTTGAAAGCTAAACCAAAATGTCCCTCATAGATTTTTCTGATTATAGTCCTGAGGGTGTGTTAATTTCCAGGCTGTCTTGGAGAGAGTGAGAGCATATGAATACATCCATTCAGTAGGAATAATTTTCATTTTTCTGTTATTTGTATATGTTATTTCTTATACTCAAAATTTATGATGTTAATGGTGCTATTACCCGCCTCTTCAAAATATTTAATAGTCTTCTAACTAGGTCATAGCAACTATTGGGCACCAAATTTGGATATTTCTTTGCTCACTTTTGTCATCCTTTTTGATCCCTTTTTGCTTAATTTACCCACATTTGTTATGATAAACTTTTGAGGTAAATACCCTAACTTTTCCGATTGGGATAATTTTATTAATGAAGTGAAATTGTGGGGTTTTACCTAATTGCGGCACTAAGGTTTGTGTTTGGCTACAAATTGAAGATAGGAACCCTCACTCTAGCAGATCGTAGCAAGAATCGGTAACAGCAAGCCAAAGGGGGAACGCGCAGCTGGACCACGACTCCCTGGGCCTATTCTCGGTCCTTTGCTCCATGCAGAGTAGCCATTGTTCGTGCCGTTTCAACTAGAGTCCATTTTTGAACACACGATTCTCATGTTTTAGGGAAATCTGTTATTCCCTTGTATTGTGTATAAAATGGACATTGTTCCTGTAATTCAGGGTTCTGAAGAGAAGGCTGTAATCACATTTCACATATCAATAAAATACATCTGGTTTTACTGTTCCAAAGCGTTTCGTAGCTAATGCAGCCCTAATCAGAGAGCTGGGCCCGCTCTCCTAATCAGGTGCTGCGTCTATGTATATGTGTGGATTTATTTCTGTTGTGCTATGGTTGTAATTTATTTGTTGGTAATTCAGATTGTTGAATGTTCTGTATTAAGTTACTTCACGGAAATGTTTAGAGTTTTGATTGTAAACCCTTGGTTGAACGATTGAGCGTTTGTTCCTGCATATACCTTGCGCATAGCCTTGAAAGGATCGCTCTCGGATTGTTAAGATTAATCTCAGATTAGGGTGGATAGATCATCCCTACCTGAACAACAACATTTTGGTGCCGTTGTCGGGGAGGCTACAAGGTGCAAGCAACGATCGAGGCAACCAAAGGGTCGACCTCTCGTCCCGGGGAGAGAACGCATTTTCTCACTCTGCTTCAGGTCCTGAGCATAGGTTTTGATTTTGGGTTATTTGATTTTACTTTTATTTTAGTTTTGGGCCACTTTCTTGTCCTGGGGAGGGAGGAGTCTTTTGACGCCCTACTTCAGATCTAGGAGGTATTAGGTCTTTTTGTGGATTGTGTGGTTCTTGTTCTTGTTCCCGGGAGGGAGGAGTATTTTGACCCCCGCTTTGGGTTTGAAACTCTAGTCTTTGTCTTGTTGTTTTTCTCTTTTTAAATCCTTTTGTCTTGAGGAAGGAATGGTCCTTTGACTTACTTCAGGATCAAACAGTTGTAGGCTCATGTAGAGATTTTCGATCACATTAATTTTTGTATGAATAGAGAATCAAATAAGAGGGGCAGAGCGAGAGCCCCAAAGAGGGGAAGACTAGATTTGGGAAGAAAGACTTACATACAGCAAATCATCAAAAAGGCAGATTCCGAAGCATCTTCTTGTGCAGCCATAAGGCAAGGGGCTAGGAGAGTACGATCTGAAGGACAATCAGTAGATCAACCAGTGCATACTCCGGTATCCATTGGCGATTCAGTATAGCAGGGTCCTCCATTAGCGGAAGGCTCAAGTAGCATTGGACCTGATCAAGAGGATCTTGTATTAGGGATAGAAGGAGAAGAAATCGCAAGCAGAGTATTGACATAATCAGATTACTTCAATCGGGGAGAGGACGTTGTCGTTGAGGGATTGAATTATCAGGACGTAGGTAGTAGGAAAAAAGCAATATTCGTATCACCGAGAGACAAGGGGAGCATTACCAAAGCTACTTGAGTTCCAGTAGTAAGGAGTCCCTAGTCATCTTCTACAGAACTTGTTGAAATCCCCAACGATTATTGGAAGATTTTCATGGCTCCCACAACCTCAATTATCGAGTTTCTCATTGAGAATACGGGAGGAGGTTCACCTACAAAACCTATCCCATTGACATCTTTACCAAATTTTGATGGGATCGTGTCAGAGGACCCCGACACATTTCTTTTTTAGTTTGATATAGTGTGCCGGGGGTATGATTACATGACGAATGCCAAGAAATTGAAGATTTTTCCTTCCACACTTAAGGGGACAACTCTGCGATGGTTTATGGGCCTTGGGGGGAAATCCATTACCACATGGGATGGAATGCGAACAACTTTCCTGGAGAAGTATCGGGACTATTGTAAATCTCAGAATATCAAGGAGGAGCTTTTGAAGTTTACACAAAAAGAAGATGAAAATTTGGAAGACTACATGGAAAGGTTCAAGTACCTCTTATAGAGGTCAGGACATTCTGATTTGGACAAAGAAATTTTGAAGGTTATCCTCCTTTGGGATTTTCAAGAGGATTCAATAGAAATTTTGAATATTGTGGGGAAAGGAGACATCTTCAAGGAAACTTTTGAAAATATCTGCGGCTTGTGTATCCAGTGCTCAAGAGGGCTTGCAAGAAATAGATCAGGGGTTCGTTCAGTAAAAGGATCTAGCGGGGGTATTACGAAAGCATAAATTGGGAACCTGTTAGATAACCTGAAGACAGATATTCTTAGTACCCTGTCAACACAGATGGATACTTTGCAAGTGAGGCAGAAGCAATTGGAGCAGGAAAGGGCTATGGCGATCTTCTCCCCAAAATGCAAGAAGAATCATTTAGAAAGGGAATGCCCATTAAATTCTATAGAGAAGTGCGACATTTGTGAGTTAAATCATGTTACCAGCTCATGCCCTTCCTTGCTGGGCCTAAAAGCAGTATTTCAAGGAGCAGGGGAGGACATGGAGTAGCTGTTTCTTATGGGCGCCAGGAAGTCGTGGCAATTTCAACCACCAATGGGAAATCAAGGTATGTATCTAGATCCATCTCAGTATTTTAATAATTATAATATGAATCCCGAACCCATACCTTTCTCCCCTATGTGGCCACAGTACCAGCACCCACTATGGTAGCAATGGAACCCTCAGGCTAGTATGAGCTCATCCTGGGCTCCAACTTGGCGAGGACCATCTATAGGGCAGTTCCCTCAGTAGATGCCACAACAATAGATACCACAGAAGCTCCAACTACCCTCCACTTTGCCTCTTGGTAACCAACCTATCCATCCTCAGCTTCCAATGCAGCCTAACCCTAACCCCAACAATAAAAGAGCTCATCAAGATGATGTCCTTAACCTGCCTTCGTATAGCATTTCTACGGCAGATCTATATGAAATGAATTTGCGATCTGGATGGACATTTAATACTCAATCCCCTCTGGTTATCATTGAACATCTTGATAATGAAGACAGCGAGGCATGGCCAACTGATAAAGAACCAAAAAAAATTGTTTAAGCACCTCCTGTAAAACAATCTCAATCTAAACCACCCTACCGAGAGAGACTGATTGTGAGTAAACCCAGTCCATAAGATGAATTTGACTTATTAGGAGAATTACAAAATTTATTTGTTAAAATCCCCTTGTTACAAGCCATGAAAGATGTGTCAATATATGAAAATACTCTTAGGGATTATTGTTCAAAGAAACCTGTAAAGAAAACTAAGGACCCCCTCATTATACATGTCATGGGAAAACTATCAGACTTCATGATGGGGAAATCAACACCAGTAAAGTATGGAGATCCGGGAAACCCAGTTCCGACAGTATAGATTAATGGGGTAGAAATTCCAAACGTATTGGTAGACCTGGGTGCTGCCATCAATAACATCATTACTGAAACCATGCATACATTAGGCCTTAAAAATTTGAAGTATACACCTACAGTGTTGGAATTGGCAGACAGGTCCATAGTCAAGCTTGTGGGAAAGTTGGAGGATCTGACAATTTCAATAGATGCATGGCATTATCCGGTCAATTTCCTGGTGTTGCATACACAGTCTTCAGTGGGAGGCCATCCTTTGATTTTGGGGAGGCCATGGCTAGCTACTGCAGACGCTTATATTGGATGCCGATAAGGAAATATGGTCATTTCCAATGGTCATAACACCAAGAATCTGGTGCTATACCCATCGGCAGAACCAGATGCATTCAAGAAGTCAGCAGTCAGCAAGGAGGTTGTATCTATGTTGGAAGTCGAAGAACAAGAGGAAGAGGTGAGACCAGTCCTTACTATCAGGCAAGCCCTTTAGTTGAAGATGGAATCAGAAGATGATGTGATCACTTCCTTTATGAACGATCCTTGTTCCATTTCAGAACTAAATCAGCAAGCATTAGAATCTATTTTAAGCTATGAGACTTAGGAAGATATTGAGACAACAGAAGAATTAGAAGAAGATGTTGATGCACCCCATGAAAGCATCCAAGTGGAGATAGAACTAGGAAAAACCTTGAATATCAATCCATGTCTGTCGGAGTCCCAGAGGAGGCAACTAATAGATGTTCTTCACAAGTATAAGGAAGCTTTTTCTTGGGATTAATCAGACATGAAGGGGATCCCTGATAATTTTTGTACCCATCATATATACATCAAAGAATATTGTCACCCTATAAGACAGCTTCAGAGAAGGATGAACCCAACATTAAAAAATATTGTGAAAGAAGAGCTCCATAAATTACTAGATGCAGGGTTTATCTACCCTATCTCAGACAGCCAATGGGTTTCACCACTGGTAATGGTTCCTAAGAAAAATGGTCAGTGGTGAATCTGTGTGGACTACCGAGAGTTAAACAAGGCAATGCAGAAGGATCATTTCCCTCTGCCATTTATCGATCAAGTCTTAGACACATTGGCTGGTAAGAAATTTTTCTCATTTTTGGATGGGTTTAGTGGGTACAACGAAATTCAAATTGCTCCTGAAGATCAAGACAAGACCACTTTCACATGCCCATGGGGAACATTTGCATACCGGGTCCTTCTTTTTGGCCTATGTAATGCCCCTACAACATTTCAGAGGGAAATCTTGGGAATCTTCTCTAATTTAATAGATGATGGTGTTGAAATTTATATGGATGATTTCACTCCCTATGGGGACTCATTCCTGGAGGGGCTGAAAAATTTAGAAAAAGTCCTTGAAAGGTGCATACAAGCGCATGTTTCCTTGAGTACAATAAAGTGTCACATGATGATGGAACAAGGAATTGTTTTGGCACATTTTCTTTTAGCTGAAGGAATCAAGATGGACCCAGCAAAGGTAAAGGTAATTCTGAACTTTCCAACACCTAAAACGCCCACACAGGTACTTATTTTTATTGGGTATGCTGGTTATTATAGGCACTTTATGGAAAATTTCGCAAAAGTAGCCCACCCATTATTTAAATTACTGACAAAAGACTCAGAATTTGTGTGGACACAGGACTGTGAGGTAGCCTTCCCAAAGATTAAGGAATTAGTCTATAGTGCTCCCGTTCTTAGGGGACCAGACTGGGTGTTACCTTTCCATATTCATATATATGCTTCTCAAAAATAAATTGGTGCAGTGTTAGGACAGTAGGAAGATAAAGTCCCTTATGTAGTCTACTATGTTAGTAAAAATTTGGCTCTGGCTGAATTAAATTATACGGTGACTGAGAAGGAGTTCCTTGTTGTTGTCTATGTCATCAACAAGTTTTGGCATTATATTACCGGGTATTCTACCTTTGTGCACACTGATCACGCTGCCATTAGGTATTTAATGAATAAACCTGTTACCCTTGGTCATGTTACACGATGGCTATTGCTACTACAATAATTTCATATTACTATAGTAGATAAATCAGGGAAGGACAATGTGGTCACAGATTTCTTATCTAGGTTAGAACATGATGGTAAGAATACGCCAGTTGATGATAATTTCCCAGATGAGCATATTTTTGCAGTATCTACTAATGCTCTGTGGTATGCAGATATTTCTAATTATCTTGCTACAGGTGAAGTGCCTTGTCATTTATCTTATAAGGAGCAGAGGAAGATCATTCATAAGAGTGCCCATTATTCATGGATGGCAGGATATCTTTTCCATACAGGGATTGATCAACAGATCCAATGTTGTGTGGCAAGAGATGAAATTTATGAGATCCTAAAAGCCACACATGATGGACCCTGTGGAGGACACTTTGTAGATAAACAGACGGGCCATAAAGTGCTGCAGATGGGATACTATTGGCCCTCCATTTTTTGTGATGCTTGATATTATATTCAAAGGTGTGATAGCTGTCAAAGGACGGGACAACCTGGGAAAGCAGATGAAATGCCTCTTCAACCCCAGATAGTCCTTGAACCATTTGAGAGATGGGCCATTGATTTTGTTGGCCCCTTTAACCCACCTTCTCATTAAAAAGCTTACATCCTAGTTTATACTGATTATGTAACCAAATGGGTGGAAGCTAAAGCGGTCACAAGAGCAACCGAGCAAGTAGTGTCAGACTTCCTTTTTGAATAAATATTTGGTAGGTATGGGACTCCCAGAGAAATTGTATCAGATGGAGGATCACAGTTCACATCTCATATGATAGAGAAATTGATGTAGAAGTATGGGGTCAAACACAGAATAACAACCCCCTATCATCCACAGGCGAACGGACAAGTAGAGAGTACAAACAAGGTATTGGAAAATATCTTGACAAAGAAAATAGCAAGTCATCACCGGGATTGGGCACAGAAACTTCCAGAAGCCTTATGGGCCTATAGGACAACTTGGCACAATACAACAAGATTTCCCTCCTTTGAATTAGTCTACGAGAAATCTCACCTGTTTCCAGTGGAATTTGAAATTAGCACACTCAGAACAGCCCTGGAAGTAGGCTTGGATTTATTAGAAGCACAGAAGCACCGACTTGAACAGCTGAATGAGTTAGAAGAGATCCAATCAGTAGCTATCCAGAGAACCACTATTGTTCAACAGCAGAGGATGAAATGGCATGAAAAATTTATTAAAACTAAGGCGTTTCATGAAGGGGATTGGGCGTTACTGTATGACTTCGGATTTAAGGACTTCGAGGGAAAAATTCGTACTCGTTGGATGGGACCATATCAAGTGGATGCAGTGTTCGATAATGGAACAGTTATACTAATTACAATTGATGAGAATAAGACTTCATTTGTAGTAAATGGACACCATTTAAAATTATATCATCGTCTAGCCTCTAAAGATGCCTTCGTTAAAAATCTTTCACATTTAGCTACTTTAATGATTATTACAACAGAAGACACTCTCACCCTCCATTAAAAATAAAAATAAAAAATAAAAAATAAAATATGTGTGTGGTTATTTCTCACTTGTTTGTGTTTTGCAGGAATTAAAGACTTTCGGCCAGGAGGAAAGCTATATTGTTGATGTTGTTACTCTGGAGTTGATGCTACACTATTGTTGCTATTACTCTGAACTTGTTGTTACACCGTTGTTGTTGTTACTCCAAAGTTTTTGTTACACTGTTGTTGTTGTTACTCCGAAGTTACTGTTGTTGTTGTTACTCCGAAGTTGCTACTAAATTGCGGATGTTGTTACTCCAAAGTTGCTATTACACTGCTATTGCTGTTACTCCGAAGTTACTCTGAAGTTGATATTACACCATCGATGTTGTTGCTCTGAAGATTGCTGCTACTCCAAAATTGTTGTTACACCGTTGATGCTATTACTCCGTAGCTGCTCTAATTCCATAGCTGTTGTTACTCTGTAACCGTTGTTACTCCATCACTGTCGTTACTCCGCAACTGCCGTTACTCCATTACTGCCGTTACTCCGCAACTGCCATCATTCACTCTTTCTGCTACTCACTATTCATGACAAATACTTTTGCTATTACTCCACCTTAAGGTAAGTCTGCAGGTACGTCTCCGCTATTTTTTACAGATTTAATTAAATATCCCGAAAGGATAGTGAAAGTGCGCCGAGGACGACCATCACTTTAAGTTGGGGGGAAGGTACCATCATAATAAATAACTGCGTACTTAAAAAAGGTACTTATGACACAAGATCATTACTAAATTAAATTTAATTACTTCAAGTACCTTGTAATTATGCTGTTGAGTTGGGATGCGTACTTGCATGCATAAGAGTCACATCAGTCACCTTGTAAACATTTCGTGTTAAAACCAAACATATCTAACAGTACCACTGCAATATGTTAATTAATTTCAAACGTACCAGTACTGTTTTATCCATTATATCTGGAAATGGAAATGACGTCGTTACAATTACTAACAATTCGGAGCCTACCACTCTCCCCCCGCTAGCCGATTGTAGCCATCGTGCCACTTCCGCCTTTGCAGCAATGGGTGGTCGATCTGTGCGCCATGAGCCCGACGATTCATCAAGGACCTGACACAATCGGGAAGTATGGAAGATATTTGTAAATGCAGGTTGGGACGTCTACTTGGATAGAATAAATGGCTTGGATAAGGAAATTACACTGGAATTTGCACTGAACCTGGAAGAAGGAGTTTCTCGAGTTCGTGGACTTGAAATCCCAGTTACAGAGGAAACGACTGTAGAGGTTAGCGGACTGCCACAGGGAGGTGAATGATGGTTTTCCAGAAGAACTCCTCTTCTGGAATTCCTCGAAGCTTTTCTCCAAGCCGGGGAGAGTATTGTAGAGAAAGGCCGAGGGTACAATAGAATGTCATTGTCGCGACCATGGAGTGATGTTGCAGAAGCTGTAATCAAATACATAACTTGCGAAGGGAGATATTCTATTGTCTTTAAATACCATCTGCGTATACTAGCACACCTGCGGTTTCCCCAAGTGGAAGCCTTTTCAATGAATGTACCTTATTTTCTTTTGAGAAGCTTGAATCTGATGGTGAACTCGGCTTGAGAAGTGCGGCAGGTGCTAGTAGTCCTTTCCCACCATGGACTGGTGAGGTTATTAGTATTGAACGCTATCGACAGGATTCTGATTCCGTGGGAGTGGTTCCAAAACTCCACTGAAGAAGAAATTGAAGCTGCTATAGCTGCTAGGGAAGAGGAACCTGAGATGATGCAAGAAGACGAGGCCGTGCAGGGAGACGAGGAGGAGGATTATGTTGATCAGGAAGAACCTGAAGAAATAGAGATGGAGGTCGAGGGATTTGAAGAGGAGTCGGCTTTACAAATGCAAGCCGAACAAATTGAAGTTGCATAAATTCTTAATGGCACCTCAACTAAGGCTGCTCCACAAGAACTAGCCCAGTCTGTGGAGCCAGTTCAGCAGACAGACAGAGTAATTGGCACAAAGGCCACTTCACAGGGATCCCTTGTTAATGTGGAACTTGTGGAGGAAATAGTCGTGACCACCCCGACTATGGAAGCTGCAAGGGAAATGGCAGGTGAAGCAAGGAGTGAGGCTGACGTTGTTCCAAAAGAACCAGCATCGACCCCAGGATTGGATGGAGAAAATATGTTCCAATTTCCTGTCTTTTTGCCAAAGGAGGCACGGGTAACCCATTCCCCATAGTAAAGAAAAGAAGAAAATATGGCCATTCCAATGCCTCCAAGTTTGAAACAAAGGCTGCAGCTGGAAGAAACCCCAGCAGGCACATCAGCAGAAGGGGATCCTACTGGGCCACCGTTGATTGAAGAAAATGTACTTGAAGAAGGAACGACCATTGGTGGAGAGGAGGGACCAAGTGAACCGGTCCCGACGAATCCACCAGTGGCACATGAAGGTATCAAAGGGGTAAAGCAAGAAAGGATAGAAGAAGGGCAAGCAGTGAAAATTGGACCATCTTTCAACCCGGCAGAGGTAGCTCCGAGGAACTCACCTCCAACAGTCGGAGCCGAGGAAGTACAGGTGAAACAAGAGGAAGTAGAGTTGGATAGGTCGCGAAGACCACCTATTAAGCAAAGATATCAGCATCGGTTTAGAGAAACAATGCAGTTGAAAATGGAAGTGAGGAGTTTGAGGAGCAAAGTGTATAATATGCAGAAGCAGATAAACAGGTATAGACGAAGAGCCAAGAGACCCAGGGTTGATGTTGGGAAGTGAAAAAGGTATGAAATTACTATGTATTTTCTCATTCTTTTACCATAGACATACTCCTTTTTGCCTTGGAAAGGTAACTTATTATAAGAATTATAATAGAGTTGGAAAGGTTTATGTTTATTATAAAAAGATGGCTAAAGGTTACTTTTTGTTGACAAAATAGGAATTCGACGAGGTGAACAGCTGTACCAAAGGCGGGGCTGAAATTAATGTAATGGATACTCCATCAACGTTGAACCATATCCAGCCAAAGGCAAGGAGATCCGAACGAATTGCCAAGAAAAGGCAAGGGACAGCTCGGCCTCGGTCAGAGTAAACAGAATGATAAATAAACAAAGAGGAGTGAATCCCTCAAGATCCTTCGATCTTGAGGGATCGCTATTCAATCTCATCTTATTACTTGAATTGTCCGTCGAGATTTGATATAAAAAGCAATGTCCTTTAGTGATAGTCAGGGAGTGAGCTGGTCGGAAAGCTTTACATTTAAACATTTCCTCTGCAATACAATGTTTTATTGACTCTCGGCTTTGAGAGAATCTCCTCTGTAATGCTTTATGTTTGTTTAATATAAGACACGCGTTTCGTTTCATCTTCTAAGTTATGAATTAGCCCAACAGTATTTCACTGGTGCTAAGGGCCCGGCTCTGGTGGAATCACTTCGTTGTTTGTATTTTTAATCCTTGCTTACTGTTGTGTGAAGTGTGTTTAATGTTTATTTCAATTATAGAATTGATTTATCGGTGTTAGATCAAATACAGAGTCATTGCTATTTCATTCTTTACAAGAAGAACATTTTTTGTTCGGTTATCTAGCTATCATTATAAAGCTTTGCTGTTCTGTATCTGATTCAAGTTGTTGTTCCATTAATTTATGATTTTTTATTGCGTGGTAATTGGCTATCGACAGGATTGAAGCGTGGAAATCTAGTTGCTTGATTATGTTAGAATTGTAATTGTTGTTCATTTCATATTGCTGTTCCATTTCTGTTCATTATTTATTCCTAGCCTTTGATTAGCAAAAAGATGAGTTATGGTTATATGCTGCTGTTCCTTTCCAGATTTTGTTCCTTTTAGTTATTTTCGTTAGCGCGCAGATTGAGTTTGCTTTTATTTTGATTGCTTTAAAGATCGCCAACTGTAGAGGACAATGGTTATTGCTTCCAAGTCCCTAGATTGGTTATCTTGCATCGATTTATAAGGGAAGGATTTATTTCTAATGTATCCCTGATCGATGTTTTGCAAGATTGATGTAGTTTAATTTTCAGAGCATTTCCATTCATGTCACTGTAATTATATTATTTTACAAGCATTTGTTCCTTTTGCATTTAACATTCTGTACTACATATTCACAGCATTGCTCTTAGATAATTGTAGCCTCAGACAGAGTACACTCTTGAAATAAAAAGTCGCTCCTGGATTGATGATTAATGTAGGCTAATTAGGTGTCCAAAAGATACCTTTTTACGACCCAACATTTTGGTGCCGTTGCCAGGGAGAGTGTATGCCATTTCAAAGGAGTGATGTACAGCTGATTTTCTTCTGCCTGCGAAGAATTGGGTATTAAAGATGGAAGGTAAGAACCTGCGCACTGGGCAAGAAACACACTTTCTCGCAGCCCGCTTCATAGCAGAAGCAAGTAAGCTTCTTTATTTAGGTAGGGATGAAGGTTTTTTTTCTTGAATGAATAGATCAACTAAGAAAAACAAGATTCCTCTTAAGACTGAAAAACCTAAGGGACCGGTGACCCTTGGGTGAAAATTTTTTATTGACGAAATCCTTAAGAAAACTGAATCTCAACCATCAGTAGGATTTAGAAAAGATATTTCTAGACAGCCTACTAGTTCCCTTCAGGCTACAGAATCACCATCCAAAGCCTTTGCTGAGATACACAGTCAAATAGAGGGAATTGAGCAAGATTCCCAAGAAATTGAGAATCTTTGTATAAGTTTCCTTCAAGAAGGGAACTCTAGCAATCTTCGAGAAGGAGAAGGGGAAACGGGAGAAACCAGAGACTCAAAATCTTCTATTAAAGTCGCCCAAACAATAAGCAGCCCAGATAAGGGAAGTGGTGTTCAACTTATTCAGAACCAAGGTCCTCAATCACCTCAAACAGTAGGTCAACAGGGAATACATATTATTCCAGACAAAGGGAGTGCTGTCAAAGCCATTCCTGCCCCTGCTCGTCAACCTAGAAATTCCTTGGAAATCCTAGAGGGATATTGGCATATCTTTCATCAAATGGCCTAGAACCAAAATCAGAACCAGCAGACACCCCAGCAGACCTCTACGCTACAATATCCTATAGTAGATACTGTAGCCAACGCACCTATGAAAGCTATTCCCCTTCAACATATTCCCACATTTCATGGCTTAACATCAGAGGATCCAGACACGTTTTTGTTTGAATTTGATGTGCTATGTAGGGGATATGATTATACCACCGATCCCCAAAAATTAAAACTATTTCCTTCAACATTAAAAGGGGTAGCCTTACGATGGTTTATGGGATTAGGTGGGGGTGTCATAACTGATTGGGATCAGATGAAAGATGAATTTTTAAAGAAGTATCAATATTATTGCAGATCTCGAGAATTAAAAGATGAAATATTCCAAATGATGACAAAACCAAATGAAACCTTGGAAGAATATGTGGAACGGTTACAATATGATCTTCAGAGATCCCCTTATGCATCTTTACCCTTACCTGATAATGTTTTGAAAAACACATTAATTAGGGGAATGAAATATCAATGGGTTGAAACATTGAATATTATGGGAAAAGGTGATATATATCAGGAAAGTTATCCTAACATCATTGATTTGTGTATCAGGAGTTCGAGGGGCAATACAAGGTTAAAATCAGCAGAACGTGATATAATTACAAGGGAAAATAATACCTCTAGTGAGGTGTGACTCGTGCAGAGATTGGAAATTTGCTAGAAGACTTTAAGACAGACATACTGGGGAGCCTAACAACGTAGTTCGATATTATTCAAGCCAAACAGAAACAAGCAGAAGCATAGAAAAATTTGGCAATATTTTGTCCTAGATATAGGAAGAAACACAGCCACAAAGAATTCTTGTTGGATGTGATTAAATTCTGCGCCATTTGTACGAAAGATCACCCTACAGAGGGATGCCCTTCGCTTCTTGGCCTAAAAGCAATTTATAAGGAGGTAGAAGAAGAATCAGAAGTGGTATGTCTGCTTAATCAGCGCCGACAATGGCAGCCGCGACAATCAGGTATGCCAAATGATCCATGTTCTTTTCAGCCTCCTCAATATAATACTCAACAATATAGTGGGATGTGGCAAAATCAACCACCTTTCCCCAATTGGTCACAACAACCATTTCCTCCCACATCTTAGCCAAATCAGACAAACCAAAATAATTGGCCTCGCTTTCCTTTCTGCCCACCATTTTGGAAGAATAACTATCCTACACAATGGTCGCCCTCTACTTCCCAGAGTTAGGCCTGGCAGTCAAACTGGAAAAACCTACAAATCAGCCAGCCGGATCAATTCCTCTCTCTCAACCTACACTGCCAGCTCCCTATAAAAACCCCTAGACCAACTTAAGACCGCAGCTCCCAGCCTAGCCCAACCTAAACCCAAACAATAGGCGAGTTCAGTCTGTCCAAATAATAGAACCCCCATAATTAGAAACTGAACTGAAGGAGTGCAATGATCTTCAATTAAGGTCTGGGCGCATAGTAGAAACAGAGAGAAAAAATGATACTCGTATTGAAGATCCGTTACCTGTAGAACGAACATTACAAAATGAGAAGGAAGTTCAACAACAAAATCAACAACAAAATCAACAACAAAGTCAACAACAAGTAACAACTTCCTCTCCACCATTCCCAGAACGATTAATTATACCTCGTCCATTAGAACAACTTAATTTTGATCTTCTAGGAGAATTAAAAAATTTGTGTATAAAAATGCCTCTCCTCCAAGCTATTCAAGACATTCCTATATATGCAAAAACCATTAAGGAATTATGCATAAAGAATCCAAAGAGGAGAAAAACCACCAATCCTAATGTGCAAATAGTCGGTACCTTATCTGACTTATTATCAGGAATGGAAACACCTGTAAAATATGAAGATCCAGGAAATCCTATATTGATAGTCCAAATCCATGGGCAGTTGTTTCCAAATGCCTTAGTTTATTTGGGAGCAGCAATCAATATTCTAACAACCACCACCTGTCAAAAACTTGGCATTACATCACTAGAACCAACAACAACCTTTTTGGAATTGGCTAACCAATCGGTAGTCAAACCAGAAGGTACATTACAAGATGTAATGGTATCTGTAGACTCCTGGGAATACCCTGTTGATTTCCTGGTTATTAATCCAAAGAACCGGCTAGAAGGACATCTGTTGATCTTAGGTAGACCTTGGTTGGCAACTGCTGATGCTTATATTGGATGTCGACAAAGCAATATGACAATAACAAGGGGAAACTATGTCAAGAATTTAGCCCTATATCACCCAGCCCAGCTAAGTCTATCAATAATCAAAACAAAAAAACAACCTGCATCATATCTAATGGAAAATATGAGATCACCTCTAACTATAGAAAATGCTCTTGATTTTAAAGATCAAACAAAGGATGATATCATTAATAGTTTTATTAATAAAACACAAACTAGATCTCATCTACAATGTCACATGATCAAGGCAGCATTCGATAATAAAGAAGAAGAAGATCCTTTCAAAGATATTCCTGATCAAGAAATACCTACTACTTCTACTTACAATAGCAAGATTGTAAAAATTGAGCCAGGAAAAACTCTAAACATTAACAAAAATCTCACTGCTGAACAAGAAGAGAAATTGGTCCAATTATTACAAAAATACAAAGCAACCTTTGCATGGGATTACCCCGATATGAAAGGAATTGACCCTCAATTGTGTACACACCACATCTATATCGAAAAAGATGAAAGACCCATTTGACAACCCCAAAGAAGATTAAATCCTCACCTCAAAGATATTGTGAAAGCTGAATTACAAAAACTATTGAATGTTAATTTCATCTACCCAATATCTGATAGCAAGTGGGTCTCTCCATTAGTAGTGGTACCAAAAAAGAATTGAAAGTGGAGAATATGTGTAGATTACCGTGAACTTAATAAGGCAACACAGAAAGACCACTTTCCCCTTCCTTTCATTGACCAAGTATTAGACACATTGGCAGGAAAGAAATTATTTTCTTTCCTTAATGGCTTCAGTGGGTACAATCAAATCCAGATTGCCCCTAAAGACTAGGACAAAACTACTTTTACCTGTCCATGGGGGACATTTTCCTACCGAGTCTTACCTTTTGGCCTATGCAATGCCCTTGCTACATTTCAAAGGGCAATTCTCAGCATCATTGCAGACTTAATAAATGAAGGTCTCGAAGTATATATGGACGATTTCACATCTTATGGGGATGATTTTGAGCCTGCATTGGAAAACCTAGAAAAGGTATTGCAAAGATGTATTGACATTAGGCTTTGTTTAAGCCACGAAAAGTGTCTTATGATGATGATCGAAGGAGTTATCTTAGGGCATTATATTTCAGCAGCCAGAATTCAAGTAGACCTAGCTAAAATTCAAATAATATTGTTAATTCCCACACCCACCACACAAACAGAGGTACATAGATTTCCTGGATTTTCTGGTTACTATAGAAGATTTATGGAACATTATTCTCGAATAGATGCACCTTTATATGAACTGACTGGAAATGCTAATTTCATTTGGACAGATAAATGTGACAATGCCTTTAATGATCTGAAAAATCTTGTTTCAACAGCCCCAGTGCTGAGGGGCCCAAATTGGAATTTTCCATTCCAAATTTCATCCAATGCCTCAGACACAACAATTGGAGTGGTACTTGGGCAGGAGGAAGACAAGAAGCCATATGCAATCTATTATATTAGCAAAAATCTATCCCCTGCTGAATTAAAGTATACTGTGATTGAGAAAGAATTTTTAGCTGTAGTTCATGCTATAAATAAGTTTAGACATTATATAACTGGGTATCCTGTAGTACTATATACTGATCACTCTGCCATTAATTTTTTAGCAAATAAACCTGTTACAAATGGAAGAGTGACGAGATGGTTGATTTTACTATAGGAATTCGACATCACAATCAAAGATCAACCTGGGAAAGAGAACCCTGTAGCTGACTTTCTGTCAAGAATGCCAAAGCCAACAGATACAGAAGCAATTGAGGACCACTTTCTAGATGAACATCTCTTCGCGTTACTCTCAGAACACCGTGGCATGCTGATATAGCAAACTATTTGGAAATAGGTAAATTACCTAAACATCTATCCCTTAATGAACGAAAACATATAATACAACGTAGTACCCGATTCTCTTGGATTGGGGGCTATCTATTTCACACAGGGGGAGATATGCAAATAAGAAGATGTGTTCGGGAGGACGAAGTATTTGATATTTTGAAAGCATGCCATGATGGCCAATGTGGCGGACATTTTGCAGATTGTAGAACTACCCATAAGGTTTTACGAATAGGCTATTACTGGCCTACCATCTTTAAGGATGCCAAAAAATTTGTGTACGCCTGTGATAACTGCCAAAGGGAAGGTCACCCTCGGCAGTCTGATGAAATGCCTTTGAACCCTCAACTAGTGATTGAACCATTTGAACGCTGGGAACTTGATTTTGTTGGCCCTATTAGTCCTCCCTCAAAACAAAAAACATACATCCTAGTTGACACCGAATATGTCACTAAGTGGGTTGAAGCAGAGGCATTTTCAAAAGCTACAGAGGACTCTGTAGTACAGTTTCTTTTCCAAATCTTTGCGCGCTATGGTCTCCCAAGGGACATAATCACAGATGGAGGACCACAGTTTGTAGGTAATAAATTAGCTAAAACATTGCAAAACTACCACATTCCGCACAAGATTACAACTCCATATCGCCCACAGGCCAATGGCCCAGTAGAGAGCACGAACAAAGTAATTGAATCTATATTAACAAAAACCATTGCCTTACATAGACGAGATTGGGCCTACAAATTGCCAGAAGCATTGTGGGCATATCAAACAATGTGGGGACCAACTACAGGATATTCACCATATCAATTGGTATTTTGAAAAGAACCCATATTTCCTATAGAATTTGAAATTCAAACATTAAGAACAACTCAAAAGGTGGGTCTTAATCTGAATGAAGCCTAGGCTAAAATACTATAGCAAATTAATGAGTTAGATGAAATTAGGCTCTCTGCTCTTCAGCACACAGCATTAATTCAGCAACAGAGAGCCAAATATCATGAGACCCATATCAAATAAAATATCTTCCACAAAGGAGACTGGGCACTCCTATATGATTCTAGGTTTTAGGATTTCCCAAGGAAACTCCAGACACGCTGGCTTGGACCCTATGAAATAAAAAAATTGCATGATAATGACACTATTACATTAGCTACCATTGACGGATCTGGACATTCCTTTAAGGTAAACAGTCATCGAGTACGATTGTATCATAAACCGCTTACCCAGGAATCCTTTTACCAACAGTTACGGGAAGATTCTACCATGGAAATTCTTACTGAAGGGGAGAAATCCTCCTCGGCACCAGTTTGTTAAATCATTCCTTTTTTTTAGAATTTTAAAGAATTTTTCATTTTCTTGATTGTTGTTTTAGGAAATTCATTTTTTTTTTTTTAAATTGTCATTTCTTTATTTCCTCATCATTTGTTTCATGAAATTCTGTTTCTCTAAAAAAAAAAGGAGAGAAAAAAAGAAAATAAAAAAACTTTGTTTACTTCGTTTGCTTTGAGTTTTGCTGTTCATTTCCAAAGGAACAACACTTCTGCTATTCCTTTCAAAAGGAACAACAGTTCCGCAGAGTGTTTTTGTTGTTCCTTTCGAAAGGAACAACACTTCCGCAGATTGTTTTTTCTATTCTTTTTAAAGAAACAACATCTTTTTGAGTGGATTGTTTTTTTGTATTAAGCCAGCATTTCGAGAATTTTTTTATCACTCTTCTAAAGGAAAATATATCATTTATATACAATCATACAAATTAAAGCTTACTGTAATCAGCAAATCAAAAGAAATCGTCATTTTTAAGGAAATTGTCTAGTAATGATAAGAAAAAAGGAAAAGGGGCATGATCAATAACATAATTTTGCTACTTTATTACCATTGACTTAATTTGATCGATTATCTTTATCATGACAGGTTCTTTCCCATATGTTATAAATTTCTTTGGTTTTTATTTATGGAATAGGAATAAGGGTATATTCTTTTCTATTGAGATGTTTAGACTTCTTCCACCATCCTTACTCTTAAGAAGTGTTGCGCCATCCTTTATGAATAACTCAGGAAAAGTGCTATATGAAAAAGAAAAATATTTACATATTTTATTAATAATTTTATGATTTTGAAAATGGAGGATAGGGGGTATCATCAAGAGCCAACCTACCATGATCATAAGGAAGGCAGTGAAGTGGCATTCCCATCATGGCCACAAAACCAGGGATATGGTCCAATGGACAATTGAAAAAATCAAGAAGTCTTTGGAATAGGAGGTCTCATCATGAGCCGGCCTGCCCACCTTTCACTTCTTCCCAGTGGATGGCATTGTGGTTTATCTGGTCACCAAGCCAGCACAATGGCCTCCGTCATGATATTAAAAAAAAAGTACTTCCTCGGCATAAATAAAGGACAATGGTTCCATGGGTAAGAAAGCAACTCTGTCAAGGTTATGGACACCTGTGGGCAACAGAGCTTTGCTGATGGTATTGGAGTCACATTTATACACATCAATAGTTATATTTAACGCTTTTCCTATATCTCTATTTAAAAATCAAATGAAAATATGAATCCTTTACCTTTACTTCCGAACCTATTATACATGAAAATTATTACAAATTGATCATATTAGTCTGAAATGGTAAATAATGCAATTGTAATTATGTTTATCTTATGCCGTCCCTTCTCCTCATATTTGAATCATTACAAAATGATTTTCTATCCATTATTGATTCATCACATGCATTGATTTCAGTAATTGCTATAATTTGAGTGAATGTATCATAATTTCACCTGCTTTTACTGATGTACTACTGTTGTGCCACACTTGCCTCTCTCAATTGACAGTCGAGGACAACCTATCATCCATTCAGGGGGCGCGGATGTATGCATGTAGATCAAATCCTGAGATTTCTTTACCTGTATGTGAACCAAATCCCTGCATTTTAGGAAATAAAAAATTTTCAACGACATTATTCCAATTCACCGTGTTTTGCTATTCCATTGCGATTACTGTGTGTTGAGAAAAACTAACAGAGCGCAGAGACGATGGGAGGACAGCCAATTCATAGTGAACCACAAGTGCTGATTGTTTCTGATGCTACATGAACAATTTTAGAAAGACTGGGGTGGATTACATATTTCATGAGGATGCAACAACCCCATGAAGCAGTGGCCACCAAATTTTTACAGAACTTGCAGGAAGGATCCTCCATGGTCAGAGGAAGACAAATAATCGTATCCAACGAACCAATTGCAGAGGTCTCTGGCATCCCAGCGCAAGGGACTATTTGGACTTAGAAAAATATTAGGATTCAAGAAGCCATGAAGATTTTTCAAGATGACAGACATACGTTAGTTATCAAAGGAAAAGGTGTTCATCCAGCATCATTAGGAGAACCATGGACATAGTTGGCTAAGATTGTGCAGGCTTATATAACGTGTGACGGAAGAAAAGATGTGGTAAGACCTCGCCACCTTAAGCTACTGGCTGTATTAAAACAGAAATGCACCATTAATTTGCCTGCATTTTTAAATTCTTTTTTGCATGATACTGATCGTGGTATAAGAAAAGCTCAACATGCAAATATGGTGGTTAGCCACCATTGTCTAATTCGATTAATAGTGAGGCGTAGCCTCGCCAAGCAACAGACCAGCTAGGAAGAGTTGATATTCTCCATTGACGGAGGGTTAGATTTACCTGCTCCAAAACGGAAGAGGATGGCCGGCTCAATAGCTGAGCCATCTACTCACAGACAGTCCCTCTGATCAAAACGAAGTAGGAGGATAGTGGAAGGAATTCCGAGCAGCAGCAGCCGGCCCCTAGAATTGCACAGCTCAGAGGATGAACAACCTCCACAATTGGAGGGAGCAAGCCCCCACACTGATGAAGAACGAGAATTTGAAGAAGAAATCGAAGGAAATACTGAGGAAGAAGAAATTGAAGGAGAAATTCTGTATTCGGATGAGGAGGAAGGAATTTATCATACCTGTGAGGAGGATGAAGATAATCATAGTAGCGATAAGGAAGGAACAGAGCCTCCTGAAAATGTTATCGTAAGCCCTTTACAGGAAGACCAATTGGCCCAGATTTTGGCCAATATGAGTAATTATGTGTTGGGCAGTGAAAGAGGTATGAAATTACTATGTATTTACTCATTCTTTTACCATATATATACTCCTGTTTGCCTTGGAAAGGTAATTTATCATAATAATTACTATAGAATTGGAAATTTTTATGTTTAGTACGAAAATATGACTAAAGGTTACTTTTTGATTGACAAACAGGAATTCGAAGAGGTGAACAACTGTACCAAAGGCGGGGCTGAGAATAATCTAACTGCTGCTCCATTGGCATTGAACCATATCTAGCCAAAGGCAAGGAGATCTGAACGAATAGCCCAGAAAAGGCAGGGGACAGTTCGGCCTCAGTCAGAGTAAACAAAATGATGACTAAACGCAGAGGAACAAATCCCTCAGGATCTTTCGATCCTGAGGGATCGCTATTCAAACTCATCTTATTCCTTGGTTGGTCTGTCAAGATTTGATATATAAAGCCATGTCCTTTAGTGACAAAGGGACGATTGTTGTTGAAGTTAGGAATTGGTCGAAAGACTTTACATTTTCTTTGTAATGTAATGTTTTATTAACTCTCTGTTTTGAGAGAAAATTCTATGTAAAACTTTATGTTGGTTTGATATAAGACACACGTTTTATCTACCTTGTACAGTTCTGAATTAGCCCAGCAGTATTTCACTGGCGTTAAGGGCCTGACTCTGGTGGAATCACTTCACTGTTTGTATTTTAATCTTTTATTATTGTCGTGTGGAGTGTGTTTAATGTTTGTTTTAATTATAGAATTGGTTTATTGTTGATTGGATCAAATATAGAGTCATTGCTATTTCATTCTTTACAAGAATCACGATTCGATGTTTGATTATCTTGTTGTTATTATAAAGCTTTGCTGACTTGTATATGATTTGAGTTGTTGTTCCATTAGTTTATAATCTGTTATAATTGATTGTTGCATGGTAAGAAGCTGTCGATAGAATTGAAGCATAGAAATCTAGTGGCTTGAATATGTTAGAATTGTAATTTTTGTTCATTTCACGTTGCTGTTCCATTTCTGTTCATTACTTATTCATAGTATTTGATTAGTAAACAGATGAGTTATAATTACATGCTGCTGTTCCTTTCCAGATTGCGTTTCTTTTAAGTTTCTTTCATTGAATCTTCTTTCGTTTCAATTTCTTTAAGATTTCCAACTGTAGAGGATAGAGGCTTTTGCTTCGAAGTCCCCAGATTTGTCATCTTGCATCGATTTCTAAGGGAAAGAGTTACTGCTACTACATTCCTGATCGATGTTTTTCAAGATTGAAGTAGTTTAATCTTTCCATTCATGTCACTGTAATTAGGTTTCTTTCCGAGAATTTGTTACTTTTGCATTTGTTATTCTGTACTACATCTTCCCAGCATTGCTCTTAGACAATTGCAGCCTCAGACAGAGTACACTCTTGAAATAAAAAGACGCTCCCAGATTGATGATTAATGTAGGCTAATTAGGTGTTCAAAAGATACCTTTTTATGACCCAACATTTTGGCGCCGATTCCAGGGAGAGTGTATGCCATTTTAAAGGAGTAATGCACAACTGATTTTCTTCTGCTTGCGGAGAATTGGGTATTAAAGACAGAAGGTAAGAACCTGCGCATTAGGCAAGAAACACACTTGCTCGCAGCCCGCTTCATAGCAGAAGTAGGTAAGCTTCTTTCTTTAGGTAGGAATGAAGGTTTGTTTCTTTGAATGAATAAATCAACTAAGCGAAACAAAATTCCTCATAAAACTAAAATACCTCAGGGACCGGTGACCCTTGGGCGCACAACCTTTATTGATGAAATCCTTAAAAGAACTGAATCTCAGCCATCAGTAGGATTTAAAAGAACTACTTCTAGATAGCCTAGTAGTTCCCTTCAGGCTACAGAGTCACCATCTGAAGCCTTTGCTGAGATACATAGTCAAACAAACAGAATTGAGAAATATTCCCAAGAAATTGAGAATCCTTGCATAAGCTTCCTTCAAGAAGGGAATGCTAGAAATCTTCGAGAAGGAGAAGGGGAAACGGGAGAAACCACAAACTTGAAATCTCCTATTGAAACTGCCCAAACAATAAGCATCCCAGATAAGGGAAGTGTTGTTCAACTTATTCAGAACCAAGGTCCTGAATCACCTCAAAATAGTTGGTCGACAGGAAATGCTTATTATCCCAGAAAAAGGGAGTGTTGTCAAAGCCATTCCTGCCCCTGCTCATCAACCTAGAAATTCCTTGGAAATCCCAGAGGGATATTGGCATATCTTCGATCAAATAGCCCAGAACCAAAATTAGAATCAACAGCAGACCTCTACGCTGCAATATCCTATAGTAGATACTGTAGTCAATGCACCCATGAAAGTTATTCCTCTTCAACATATTCCCACATTTCATGGCTTAAAATCAGAGGACCCAGATGCGTTTCTGTTTGAATTTGATGTGTTGTGCAGAGGATACGATTACACCACCGATGCCAAAAAACTAAAATTATTCCCTTCTACATTAAAAGGGGCAACCTTACGATGGTTTATGGGATTAGGTGGGGGTGTCATAACTAATTGGGATCATATGAAGGCTGCATTTTTAAAGAAGTATCATGATTATTGCAGGTCTCGGGAATTAAAAGATGAGATATTCCAAATGATAGCAAAACCAAATGAGACCTTGGAAGAATATGTGGAACGGTTTCAATACAATCTTCAGAGATCCCCTTATACATCTTTACCCTTACCTAATAATGTTCTAAAAACCACATTAATTAGGGGAATGAAAGATCAATGGGTTGAAACATTGAATATTATGGGAAAAGGTCATATATATCAGGAAAGTTATCCTAACATCATTGATTTGTGTATCAAGAGTTCAAGGGGCAATACAAGGTTGAAATCAGTGGAACGTGATATAATTACAAGGGAAAATAAGACCTCTAATGAAGGTGTGACTCATGCAGAGATTGGAAATATCCTAGAAGACTTTAACACAGACATACTTGGGACTCTAACAACGTAATTCGATATTATGCAAGCCAAACAGAAATAGGCAGAAGCAGAGCAGAACTTGGCAATATTCTGTCCCAGATGTAGAAAGAAGCACAGCCACAAAGAATGCCCGTTGGATGTGATTAAATTCTGCACCATTTGCATGAAATATCACCCTACAGAGGGATGTCCTTCGCTTCCTGGCCTAAAAGCAGTTTATAAGGAGGTAGAAGAAGAATCATAAGTGCTATGTCTGCTTAATTAGCGCTGACAATGGCATCCACGACCATCAAGTATGCCAAATGATCCATTTTATTTTCAACCTCCTCAATATAATGCTCAAAAATATAGTGGGATGTGGCAGAATCAACCACCTTTCCCTAATTGGTCACAACAACCATTTCCTCCCACATCTTGGCCAAATCAAACAAGTCAAAATAATTGGCCTAGCTTTCCTTTCTACCCGCCTTTCTGGCCTACACAATGGTCCCCCTCTACTTCCCAAAGTCAGGCCTGGCAGTCAAATTGGCAAAAACCTACAAATCAGCCAGCTGGATCAATTCCTCTCTCAACCTACACTGTCATCTCCTTATACAAACCCCCAGACCAATTTAAAACCACAACTCCCAGCCCAACCCAACCCAAACCCAAACAATAGGCCAGTTCAGTCTGTCCAAATAATGGAACCCCCAGAAGTAGAAATTGAAGTCAGGGAGTGTAATGATCTTCAATTAAGGTCTGGGTGCATAGTCAAAACAGAGAGAAACAATGATGTCCACATTGAAGATCCGTTACCTATAGAACAAACAATACAAAGTGAGAAGGAAGCTCAACAACAAAATCAATAATGAATTCAACAATAAGTAACAACTTCCTCTCCACCATTCCCAGAACGATTAATTATACCTCGTCCATTAGAACAACCTAATTTTGATCTTCTGGGAGAATTAAAAATTTGTGTATAAAAATCCCTCTCCTCCAAGCTATTCAAGATATTCCTATATATGTAAAAACTATTAAGGAATTATGCATAAAGAAGCCAAAGAGGAGAACAAAAACCAATCCTATTGTCCAAATAGTCGGTACCTTATCTGACTTATTATCAGGAATGGAAACACCCATCAAATATGAAGACCCAAGAAATCCTATAGTGACAGTGCAGATCAATGGCCAATCATTTCCAAATGCCTTAGTTGATTTGGGGGCAGCAACAAACATTTTAACAACCACCACATGTCAAAAACTTGGCATTACATCACTGGAACCAACAACAACCTTGCTGGAATTGGCTGACCGATCAGTATTCAAACCAGAAGGTATACTACAAGATGTAATGGTATCTATAGATTCTTGGGAATACCCTGCTGACTTCCTGGTTATCAATCCAAAGAATCGACTAGATGGACATCCGTTAGTTCTAGGTAGACCTTGGTTGGCAACTGTCGATGCTTATATTGGATGCCAACAAGGAAACATGACAATTACAAGAGGAAATTATGTCAAGAATTTAGCCCTATATCCCCCAGCCCAGCCAAGTCTATCAATAATAAAAACAAGAAAGCCACCTGCATCATATCTTATGGAAAATATGAGAACACCTCTAACTATAGAAAATGCTCTTGATTTTAAAGATCAAATAGAGGATGATATCATTAACAATTTTATCAATAAATCACAAACCAGATCTCATTTGCAATGTCACATGATCAAGGCAGCATTCGATAATAAAGAAGAAGAAGATCCTTTCAAAGATATTCCTAATCAAACAATACCTACTACTTCTGTGAGCAATAGAAAGGTTGTAGAAATTGAGCTGGGAAAAACTTTAAATATTAATAAAAATCTCACTACTAAACAAGAAGAGAAATTAGTCCAATTATTACGAAAATACAAAGCAGCCTTTGCATGAGATTACCCCGACATCAAAGGAATTGATCCTCAATTGTGTACTCATCACATTTACATTGAAAAAGATGCAAGACCCATTTTCCAACCTCAAAGGAGACTAAATCCTCACCTTAAAGATATTTTGAAAGCTGAATTACAAAAACTATTGGATGTTAATTTCATCTACCCAATATATGATAGCAAGTGGGTCTCCCTATTAGTGGTAGTACCAAAAAAGAACGAAAAGTGGAGGATATGTGTAGATTATTGTGAAATTAATAAGGCAACATAGAAAGACCACTTTCCCCTTCCTTTCATTGACCAGGTATTAGACACATTGGCAGGGAAGAAATTCTTTTCTTTCATCGATGGCTTCAGTGGGTACAACCAAATCCAGATTGCCCCTGAAGACCAGGACAAAACTACTTTTACCTGTCCATGGGGGACATTTTCCTGCCGAGTCCTACCTTTTGGGCTATGGAATGCGCTAGCTACATTCCAAAGGGAAATTCTCAACATTTTTGCAGACTTAATAAATGAAGGCCTCGAAGTATATATGGATGACTTCACACCCTATAGGGATGACTTTGAGCCTGCATTGGAAAACCTAGAAAAGGTATTGCAGAGATGTATTGACACTAGGCTTTGCTTAAGCAATGAAAAGTGTCTTATGATGATGACCGAAGGAGTTATCATAGGGGATTATATTTCAGCAGCTGGAATTCAAGTAGACCCAGCTAAAATTCAAATAATCACGTTAATTCCCACACCCACTACACAAACAGAGGTACGTAGTTTTCTTGGATTTTCTGGTTACTATAGAAGATTTATAGAACATTATTCTCGAATAGCTGCACCTTTATATGCAATGACTGGAAATGTTGATTTCATTTGGACAGATAAATGTGAAAATGACTTTAATGATTTGGAAAAGCTCGTTTCAACAGCCCCAGTGCTGAGGGGCCCAAATTGGAATTTTCCGTTCCAAATTTCCTCTGATGCCTCAGGCACAGCAATTGGAGCAGTACTTGGGCAGGAGGAAGACAAAAATCCATATGAAATTTACTATATTAGCAAAAATCTATCCCCTGCTAAATTAAATTATACTGTGACTGAGAAAGAATTTTTAGCTGTAGTTCATGCTATAAACAAATTTAGACCTTACATAACTGGGTATCCTGTAGTACTATATACTAATCAGTCTGCCATTAAATTTTTAGTAAATAAACCTGTTACAAACGAAAGAGTGACAAGATGGTTGATTTTACTGCAGGAATTTGATATCACAATCAGAGATCGACCTGGGAAAGAGAACCCTGTAGCTAACTTTCTGTCAAGAATGCCAAAGCCAACAGATATAGAAGCAGTTGAAGACCACTTTCGATATGAACATCTCTTCGCTGTTACTATCAGAACACCGTGGTATGCTGATATAGAAAACTATTTGGCAATAGGCAAATTACCTAAACATCTGTCCCTTAATGAACATAAGCAAATAATACATCGTAGTACCCGCTTCTCCTGGATTGGAGGCTACCTATTTCATACACGTGCAGATATGAAAATAAGGAGATGCGTTAGGGAGGATGAGGTATTTGACATCTTGAAAGCATGCCATGATGGACACTGTGGCGGACATTTTGCAGATCGTAGAACTGCCTATAAATTTTTACGAACAGGCTATTATTGGCCTACTATCTTTAAAGATGCTAAAAAATTCGTGCAGGCCTGTGATAGCTGCCAAAAGGCAGGTCGCCCCCCATCAAACCAAAAAACATATATCCTAGTTGCAACTGACTATGTCACCAAATGGGTTGAAGCATAAGCTCTTTCAAAAGCTACAGAGGACTCTGTAATACAATTTATTTTCCAAATATTTGTGCGCTATGGCCTCCCAAGGGACATAATCACAGATGGAGGACCACAGATTTTAGGTAATAAATTAGCTGAAACATTGCAAAACTACCACATTCAGCATAAGATTACAACTCCATATCATGCATAGGCCAATGGCCAAGTAGAGAGCACGAACAAAGTAATCGAATCTATATTAACAAAAACCATTGCCTCTCATAGACGAGATTGGGCCTACAGATTGCTAGAAGCATTGTGGGCATATCGAACAACGTGGAGACCTACTACAGGGTATTCACCATACCAATTGGTATTTGGAAAAGGAGCCATATTTCCTATAGAATTCGAAATTCAAACATTAAGAACAGCTCAAAAGGTGGGTCTAAATCTGAATGAAGCCCAGGCTAAAAGACTGCAGCAAATTAATGAGTTAGATGAAATTAGGATCTCTGCTCTTCAGCACACAGCATTAATTCAGCAACAGAGAGCCAAATGGCATGATGCCCATATCAAAGAAAATATCTTCCACGAGGGAGATTGGGCACTCCTATATGATTCTAGGTTTCAGGATTTCCCAGGAAAACTCCAGACACGATGGCTTGGACCCTATAAAATACAAAAAGTGCATGATAATGGCACTGTTACATTAGTTACCATTGATGGTTCTGGACATTCCTTCAAGTTAAACGGTCATCGAGTATGATTGTATCATAAACCGCTTACTCGGGAATCCTTTTACCAACAGTTACGGGAAAATTCTACAATGGAAATTCTTGCTGAAGGGGAGAACTCCTCCTCGGCACCAGTTCGATTAATCATTTTTTTTTAAAAGAAATTGTACATAAAGATTTTTTCCGTTTCTTGATTGTTTTTGTATGGAATTTTTTTCTTTAAACATTCTGTTAATATTACTTCTTTATTTCTTCATCGTTTGTTTCATGAAATCCAATTTCCTTAAAAGAAAAAAAAGATAATTTTTTTTTGTTATTTCGTTTGTTTTGCTGTTCCTTTCTAAAGGAACAACACTTCTGTTGTTCCTTTCGAAAGGAACAGCAGTTTCACAGAGTGCTTTTGCTGTTCCTTTCTAAAGGAACATCACTTCCACAGAGTATTTTCTTGTTGTTCATTTTGAAAGGAACAACAGTTCCGTAGATTGTTTTTGTTGTTCTTTTTAAAGGAACAATACTTTTTGAGTGGATTGTTTTTTGCTTTAAGCTAGCATTTTTAATTTTTGATTACTTTTCTAAAGGAAAATATATCATTTATATACAGTCATACAAATTAAAGCTTACTGTAATCAAAAAATAAAAAAAAATCGTCATTTTTTTAAGAAAATTGTCTAGTAATGATAAGAAAAAAAGGAAAAAGGGGCATGATCAATAAAATAACTTTTCTATTTTATTACCATCGAATTAATTTGATCGATTATTTTTATCATGATTGGTTCTTTTCCATATGCTATAATTTTCTTTGATGTTTATCTATGGAATAAGAATAAGGGCATATTTTTTCTATTGAGATGTTCAGACTTCTTCCACCATCCCTAATCTTAAGGAGTGTTGAGCCATCCCTTATGAATAACTGAGGAAAAGTGTTGTGTGAAAAAAAAGAAGAAGAAAGAAAAAATATTTACATATAATGATTTTGCAGATGGAGGATAGGGGGTCTCACCAAGAGCCAGCCTACCATGATCATAGGGAAGGCAGTCAAGTGGCATTCCCATTATGGCCACCGAACTAGGGTAATGGTCCAATAGACAATTAAAAAAATCAATAAGTCCTTGGAACAGGAGGTCTCATCATGAGCCGGCCTGCCCACCTTTCACTTCTTCCCGGTGAACGGCATTGTGGTTTATCTGGTCACCAAGCCAGCACAATGGCCTCCGTCATGATATTCAATAAAAAAGCACTTCCTTAGCATAAATAAAGGACAATGGTTTCGTGGGGAAGAAAGCAACTCTGTCAAGGTTATGGACACCTATGGGCAACAGAGCTCTGCTGATGGTATTGAAGTCACATTGATACACATCAATAGTTATATTTAACCCTTTTCCTATATCTTTATTTAAATGTCAAATGAAAATATGAATCCCTTACCTTTACCTCCGAACCTATTATACATGAAAATCATTACAAATCGATCATATTAGTTTAAAATGGTAAATAACGCAATTGTATTTATGTTTATCTTATGCTATCCCTTCTCCTCATATTTGAATCATTACAAAATGATTTTCTATTCATTACCAATCCATTATGTGCATTGATTTCAGTAATTGCTATAATTTGATTGAATGTATCATAATTACGCCTGCTTTTTACTGTTGTACTACTGCTGTGCCACACATGCTCCTCTCAATTGACTGTCGAGGGCGACCTTTTATTCATTCGGGGGGCACGGATGTCTGCATGCAAATCAAACTCCAAGATTTCCTTACCTGTATATGAACTAAATCCCTGCATTTTAGGAAATAACAAACTTTCAACGAACTGTGATGTGCTATTCCATTGTGATTACTGTGTGTTGAGAAAATTAACATAGCATAGAGATGGGGGGACGACCAATTTGTAGTGAGCCACAGGTGTTGATCGTCTCTGATGCTACACGAGCAATTTTAGAAAGATTGGGGTGGATTACATATTTCATGAGGATACAACAACCCCACAAAGTAGTGGCCACCGAATTTTTATTGAACCTGCAGGAAGGATCTTCCATGATCAGAGGAAGGCAGATAGCTGTATCCGACAAGATAGTTACAGAAGTGTTTGGCATTCCCACGCAAGGGACTATTTGGACTCAGAAGAAGATTAGGATTCACGAAGCCATGAAGATTTTTCAAGACGATGGACAGACATTAGTTATCAAAGGTAAAGGAGTCCAGCCAGCGTCATTAGGAGAACCATGGACAGAGTTGGCCAAGATTGTGCAGGCTTACATAACGTGTGATGGAAGAAAGGATGTGGTAAGACCTCGCCACCTTAAGCTACTAGCTGTATTAAAATAGAAATGCACCATTAATTTTCCTACATTTTTAAATTATGTTACATGATACTGCTCGTGGTATAAGAAAATCCCAACATGCAGATATGGTGGTCAGCCACCATTTTCTAATTCGATTAATAGTGAGTCGTAGTCTTGCCCAACAACAGACCAGCTGGGAAGAATTAATATTTTTCATCGATGGAGGGTTAGCTCTACCCGCTCCAAAATGGAAGAGGATGGCCGGCTCAATAGATGAGCCTTCTACTCACAGACAGTCCCTCCGATTGAAACGAAGTAGGAGGATGGTGGAAGGACTTCCAGGAAACAGCAGCCAGCCCTTGGAATTGCATAGCTCAGAGGAGGAACAACCTCCAAAATTGGAGGGAGTAAGCCCTCGTACTGATGAGGAAGAAGAATTGGAGGAAGTAAGCCCTCATACTAATGAGGAAGAACAATTGGAAGGAGAAATTTGCTACTCGGACGAAGGAGAAATAAGTCATCATACCTTTAGTGAAAAACAATCCAGTGCAGAGGAAGGAGATAATAAGGAAGAAGAAATTGAAGGAAATACTGAGGAAGAAGAAGTTGAAGGAGAAATTCAGTATTCGGATGAAGAGGAAGCAAGTTATCACACCTGTGAGGAGGATGAGGACAATCATAGCAGCAATAAGGATGAAACAGAGCTGCCCAAAAATTTTATCGTAAGCCCTTTACAGGAAGACCAATTGGCCCAAATTTTGGCCAATATGAGTGATTATGCACAGCCTCATAGCCCCTTGGACCTCAATATAGATATTAATCAACTACCAGAGTACTCTACTATTAATAAAGAAACAGCTGGAGAAAAACTGAATGAAACAGCAAACCCTAGCGAAGCTAGGGTTGCTTCTCCTGAGAGGCATGAACAGAAGAAAGAGAATGCCGAAACTGGAAGCCCCCAGGAGACTGCAGAGTTAACTGAGAATATGATTCCAAAAGAATTTAGCCAAGGGGGTATGAATGTGGAAGAAGAACCCCAAGGAGAAGAACAAGAAGAGAATTTTACTTAAGGCACAGCTGATATAGGCCAAAACCTTGTTGAGCAAACAGGTTCAGCTATTCCATTAAGAAAGAGGAGGAAAACAACTGAGATTGAGAAGCTTCGCATGGAACGAATAAAGCTTCATAAACTAGTAGAATAGCTCAGGCAAACCATTAGGATTCTGAGAATGAAACAGATGCCTAAGCGAGCCCCTAAGAGAAGAAGCATTGCTATCAAAAGAGATTCGAAAAAGAGAAAGGTGACCGCTAATAGGAACCCCCATGTTACAAAAGAAACTGCACCTGAGCCTAATTATGAGAATGCGGAGCAACAAACGGCTGTTATAACACAAGTTGTTCTAGAGGAACCTATTCTATGTGAAAATATGCAATCTAGCAGTCAGCATACTTTTAGTGATCCAACACTGGTCAGACTTCAAGAAGAATTGACACAGGCCCGAATAGAACGACAGAGATTGGAGAAAGATACTGTCCCAAGAAAGAGATATCAGGAATTGCAGCAACAAATGAGAATTATTCATGAAGCCAAAGCTGAAGCTCATGAAAAATGTCGGAAAGAAGAGGTAAATGATGATAAGGTAATGAACCAACTAAAACTAGCCCACACTCAAATGGACACTCTCTGCTCCTTATATACTGATGTCTTAGCCTGTAGATGCCCCGCCAAAAACTATGCTTTGTTTTTACTAGAAATATATTTACAATTAAAGATCAAGGTAGTTAGAGCAGGGAAATCCATAGAGCTAAAAACCATAGATGACTTTATATCATTCTGCAAACTTTATGGGATCAAAGTACAGCGCCTTTTGTGTGAATTTTACTTGCATAATCTAATACTTGAAAATGACTGTGAATCAAACCCTAGCCCTTTTATTGGAGATTTTCAGTTTCAGGCATTCATTTCCTTTGCTGTAAATCAATTAAAATGGCTTAAAGCCTGTAACGCCTTTCAAAGTCAAGAAAATGGATTAGATATGTGGGTCAGAAGTGAACCTCAGGACCCACTTCAATTTTGGGCTAGACATAAAAGTTTGATGACAAAGGAAGGCGTTACCCAAACTCTGGGGCCTGTCCACAAATCAATTATTTTGAATGGAACAGACTATTTCTCATCTATTAGAAACCAAGCTTATGTAGCAGCCAAGGTCCGGTGGAGAATCTCCAATCAGAATGTGCAAAATAGGGAACCATTTAATTATAGAAACTTTGGGCTAGCAGTAGACTGCTTGATTTCCTATAGCCATCTTGTTTTAAAAGAAGGACCATACTGGTTAGGATGTAGGTTCCGCAGCCCTATTGCATGGTACCCTGCTTCGGACTACAAAGCTATTTATGAACTTCCTGAAGGACAGACTGAACATGTTTTTGAGGAATTAGCTGCACTACGTGGTTTTAGGCCTGTTCATGACAAACCTTATCCGGCTTATTCTTTGAATGCTCTCCATGTGAACTATAGTTTTCATGAGGGCATGAAAAAGATTAAGCAGGGGGGTATGTTGGGCAGTGAAAGAGGTATGAAATTACTATGTATTTACTCATTCTTTTACCATAGATATACTCCTGTTTGCCTTGGAAAGGTAATTTATCATAAGAATTACTATAGAATTGGAAATGTTTATGTTTAGTACGAAAAGATGACTAAAGGTTACTTTTTGATTGACAAACAGGAATTCGAAGAGGTGAACAACTGTACCAAAGGCAGGGTTGAGGATAATATAACTGCTGCTCCATCAACGTTGAACCATATCCAGCCAAAGGCAAGGAGATCTGAATGAATAACCAAGAAAAGGTAGGGGATAGCTCGGCCTTAGTCAGAGTAAACAGAATGATGACTAAACGCAGAGGAGCGAATCCCACAGGATCTTTCGATCCTTAGGGATCGCTGTTCAAACTCATCTTATTCCTTGGTTGGTCCATCGAGATTTGATATATAAAGCCATGTCCTTTAGTGACAAAGGGACAATTGTTGTTGAAGTTAGGAATTGGTGGAAAGACTTTACATTTTCTTTGTAATGTAATGTTTTATTAACTCTCTGTTTTTAGAGAAACTTCTCTATAAAACTTTATGTTGGTTTAATATAAGACACGTTTTATCTACCTTCTACAGTTCTGAATTAGCCCAACAGTATTTCACTGGCGCTAAGGGTCCGACTCTGGTGGAATCACTTCGCTATTTGTATTTTAATCTTTGCTTACTGTCGTGTGGAGTGTGTTTAATGTTTGTTTTAATTACAGAATTGGTTTATTGTTGATTGGATCAAATACAAAGTCATTGCTATTTCATTATTTACAAGAAGCACGATTCGCTGTTTGATTATCTTGCTATTATTATAAAGCTTTGCTGACTTGTATCTGATTTGAGTTGTTGTTCCATTAGTTTATAATCTGTTATAATTGATTGTTTCCTGGTAAGAAGCTGTCGACAGAATTGATGCATAGAAATTTAGTGGCTTGAATATGTTAGAATTGTAATTGTTGTTCATTTCACGTTGTTGTTCCATTTCTGTTCATTACTTATTCATAGTCTTTGATTAGTAAACAGATGAGTTATAATTACATGCTACTATTCCTTTCCAGATTGTGTTTCTTTTAAGTTGCTTTCATTGAATCTTCTTTTGGTTTGATTGCTTTAAGATCTCCAACCATAGAGGATAGAGGCTTTTGCTTCCAAGTCCCCAGATTGGTCAGCTTGCATCAATTTCTAAGGGAAAGAGTTACTGCTACTGCATCCTTGATCGATGTTCTGCAAGATTGAAGTAGTTTAATATTTCCATTCATGTCACTGTAATTAGGTTTCTTTCCAAGAATTTGTTACTTTTGCATTTGTTATTCTGTACTACATCTTCCCAGCATTGCTCTTAGACAATTGCAGCCTCAGACAGAGTACACTCTTGAAATAAAAAGACGCTCCCGGATTGATGATTAATGTAGGTTAATTAGGTGTTCAAAAGATACCTTTTTATGACCCAACATTATGCACGGCCTCATAGCCCTTTGGAACTTAATATTGATATTAATCAACTACTAGAGTACTCTGCTATGGATAAAGAAACAACTGGAGAAATGTTGAATGAAACAGAAAACCCTAGCGAAGCTAGGGTTGCTTCTCCTGAGAGGCATGAACAGGAGAAAGAGAACACCGAAGCAATATCTAAACCTAGAAGCCCCTAGGAGATTGTAGAGTCGACTGAGAATATGATTCCCGGGGAATCTAGCCAAGGGCATATGAATGTGGAAGAAGAAACCCAAGAATAACGTCAAGAAGAGAATCTAACTAAAGGCACGACTGATATAGAGCAAAACCCTGTTGACCAAACAGGTTCAGATAAAGGAGCCGGTACTCCATTAAGAAAGAGGAGGAAAACAACTGAGATTGAGAATCTTCGCAGGGAATGAATAAAGCTTCATAAACTAGTAGAACATCTCAGGGAAACCATTAGGGTTCTGAGAATGAAAAAAATGCCTAAGCGAGCCCCTAAGAGAAGAAGCATAGCTACCAAAAGAATTTCGAAAAAGAGAAAGGTGACCACTAATAGGAACCCCCAAGTGATACAAGAAACCATACCTGAGCCTAATTATGAGGATGTGGAGTAGAAAACGGCTGTTCCAACACAAGCTGTTCCAGAGGAACCTGTTTCAAGTGAAAATATGCAATCTAGCAGTCAACACACTTTTAGTGATCCGACATTGGCCAGACTCCAAGAAGAGTTGGCACAGGCCCGAATAGAAAGGCAAAGATTGGAGAAAGAAACTGTCCCAAGAAAGAGATATTAGGAATTGTAGAAACAAATGAGAATTATTCATGAAGCAGAAGCTGAAGCTCATGAAAAATGTCGGGAAGCATAGGAAAAGGCTGATAAGGTAATGAACCAACTAAAATTAGCCTACAAATTAATGCACACTCTCTGCTCGTTGTATACTAATGTCTTAGCCTATAGATGCCCCGCCAAAAACTATGCTTTGTTTTTACTAGAAATATATTTACAACTAAAGATCAAGGAAGTTAGGGCAGGGAAATCCATAGAGCTAAAAACTATAGACGACTTTGTATCATGATGCAAACTTTATGGGATCAAAGTACAACACCTTTTGTGTGAATTTTACTTGCATAATCTAATACTTGAAAATGCCTGTGAATCAAACCCTAGCCCTTTTGTTGGAGATGCTCAATTTCAGGCATTCATTTCCTTTGTTGTAAATCAATTAAAATGGCTTAAAGCCTATAACACCTTTCAAAGGCAGGAAAATGAATTAGATCTGTGGGTCAAGAGTGAACCTCAGAACCCACTTCAATTTTGGGCTAGGTAGAAAAGATTGATGACTAAGGAAGGTGTTACCCAAGCCTTGGGGCTTGTCCACAAATCAATTATCTTGCATGGAATAGATTATTTATCATCCATTAGAAACCAAGCTTATATAGCAGCTAAGGTCTGGTGGAGAACCTCCAATCAAAATGTGCAAAATAGGGAACCATTTAATTATAGAAACTTTGGGCTAGCTGCAAACCATTTGATTTCCTATAGCCATTTCATTTTAAAAGAAGGACCATTCTCGTTAGGATGTAGGTTCTGCATCCCTATTGCATGGTACCCTGCTTCGGACTACAAAGCTATTTATGAACTCCCTGAAGGACAGATAGAACATGTTTTTGAGGAATTAGCTACACTATATGGTTTTAGGCCTGTCGATGACAAACCTTATCTGGCTTATTCTTTGACTGCTCTCCATGTGAACTATAGTTTTCATGAGGAAATGAAAAATATTAAGCAGGGGGGTATGTTGGGCAGTGAAAAAGGTATCAAATTACTATGTATTTTCTCATTCTTTTACCATAGACATACTCCTTTTTGCCTTGGAAAGGTAATTTATTGTAAGAATTATAATAGAATTGGAAAGGTTTATGTTCATTATAAAATGATGGCTAAAGGTTACTTTTTGTTGACAAAACAGGATTTCGATGAGGTGAACAACTGTACCAAAGGCAGGGCTGAAACTAATGTAACTTCTGCTCCATCAGCGTTGAACCATATCTAGCCAAAGGCAAGGAGATCCGAATGAATTGCCAAGAAAAGGCAGGGGACAGCTCGGCCTCGGTCAGAGTAAATAGGATGATAAATAAACAAAGATGAGTGAATCCCTTAGGATCCTTTGATCCTGAGGGATCGCTGTTCAAACTCATCTTATTCCTTGAATTTTCCATCGAGATTTGATATAAAAGCAATGTCCTTTAATGAAAGTCAGGGGGTGAGCTGGTCAGAAAGCTTTACATTTAAACATTTCCTCTGCAATACAATGTTTTATTGACTCTTGGCTTTGAGAGAATCTCCTCTGTAATGCTTTATGTTTGTTTAATATAAGACAAGCATTTCATTTCATCTTCTAAGTTCTGAATTAGCCCAACAGTATTTCACTGGCGCTAAGGGCCCGGCTCTGGTGGAATCACTTCGTTGTTTGTATTTTTAATCCTTGCATATTGTTGTGTGAAGTGTGTTTAATGTTTATTTCAATTACATAATTGATTTATCGTTGTTAGATCAAATACAGAGTCATTGCTATTTCATTATTTACAAGAAGCACATTTGTTGTTCGGTTATCTTGCTATCATTATAAAGCTTTGATGTTCTGTATCTGATTCAAGTTGATGTTCCATTAATTTATGATTTGTTATAATTGATTGTTGCGTGGTAATTGGCTGTCGACGGGATTGAAGCGTGGAAATATAGTTGCTTGATTATGTTAGAATTGTAATTGCTGTCCATTTCATATTATTGTTCCATTTCTATTCATTATTTATTCCCAGCCTTTGATTAGCAAAAAGATGGGTTATGGTTATATGTTGTTGTTCCTTTCCAGATTTTGTTCCTTTTAGTTATTTTCATTAGCGCGGAGATTGATTTTGCTTTTATTTCGATTGCTTTAAAGATCGCCAACTGTAGAGGACACTGGTTATTGCTTCCAAGTCCCCAAATTGGTTATCTTGCATCGATTTCTAAGGGAAGGAGTTATTGCTACTGTATCCTTGATAGATGTTTTGCAAGATTGATGTAGTTTAATTTTCAGAGAATTTCCATTCATGTCACTGTAATTAGATTTCTTTACAAGAATTTGTTCCTTTTTCATTTAACATTTTGTACTACATCTTCACAACATTGCTCTTAGATAATTGCAGCCTCAGACAGAGTACATCTTGAAATAAAAAGTCGCTCCCGGATTGATGATTAATGTAGGCTAATTAGGTGTCCAAAAGATACCTTTTTACGACCCAACAGTTGACAGGGTCGAAGCGGGAACCGAGACAGAACCACTTGAACAGCTCTTTGAAGCCCGAGATTATGCCCTAATGCCCGAGCTACAGACATGGAAATCCACTGCAGCCTAGTACAAAAATGAAATCAAAAGAAATGAAGAGAAAGCCTCCGCGACCATCTTCGGATATGTGGAGTGTATGGATATTATGAAGTTGAGGCATTCCAAGCAGCAGGTCAAGATGGAGTAGTTGGAAAAGGAGGTGGCCGAGCTGAAGAATGATAAGGAACAAATGTTCAGTCTGGTGCAAGAGGTGATGGCATGTTGCCCCCTGCTTCTTGCTATTATTTGTTTTTGCATGAACGTTTTATTTTTTTTTGCATGGAAAGCATTAAGAATGAGGTCAGCTATGAGATTGAGGATGGTGTACAATTCCTCCAGATTATGAGGAATCATGATGTGCCAACTCAGCACTTAATGTGTGAATTTTATTTGCATGGGTATTTGCTACTGTTGGACAGGAATTTTAATCTGGTCCCATATCTGGGGGACATCCATCTGAGGGCCCTCACCTCTTATACTATTAATCAAATTCATTGGCAGAAGGCTTGTGAAAATTTTGAATCTAACCAAGTCACTAAGCCATTTATAATAAGGGAAGAGCATGAAAGGTCAGATACTGTATTCAACAGGCATTATACCTTTTTGAATTTTGAGGAAAACAAAGCCAGAATGTTGAGGACACAAAGGTGGTGTCTTGATATTTGTGTCAATCAGATAACTATTTTTCAGAAGGAAGCTCTGGATGCTTGTCAGACGAGATGGATGATGTCACCAATAGCTGTCAGAAGTAGGGAGCCTTTTGGGGCACCCAATTTTTCATGACTACTCACTCGAGTAACAAGGTACGTGGCATGCGTCCAAACATGTGGCACCCGGTGGATGGGGCTTCGATTTCAGTATCCTATTCTTTGGCTACTGTTAGAAGTATATACTCTAGCTTATAACGTTCCGGCAGACTAGTGGAAAGAAGTCCTTCTTTCAGATGGGTCTAAAGTCCCAGGGACAGAGATGACTCTGGGGTACCATCTTGCTGGGCTTCATGAAGCTCACAGGTTGTAGAACTTGGATCTGTGGGGTCGGCAGGCTGCATGAGGGCATGCAGAAGGCTAGCTGGGGGGAGATGTTCGGCACCGAATTTGGCTATTTCTTTGCCCACTTTTGTCATCTTTTTTTACCCTTTTTTTCTTAATTTACCCACATTTGTTATGATAAACTTATGAGGTAAATACCCTGACTTGTCTGATTGGGATATTTTGATTAATGAAGTGAAATCGTGGGGTTTTACCTAATTGTAGCACTAAGGTTTGTGTTTGGCTGCAGATTAAAGATAGGAACCCTCGATCCAGCAGATTGCAGCAAGAATTGGTAATGACAAGCCAAAGGGGGAACGCGCAGCTGGACCACGACTCCCTGGGCCTATTCTCGGTCCTTTGCTCCATGTAGAGTAGCCGCTATTCGTGATGTTTCAACCATAGTCCATTTTTGAAAACACGATTCTCATGTTTTAGGGAAATCTGTTATTCCCTTGTATTGTGTACAAAATGGACATTGTTCCTGTAATTCGGGGTTCCAAAGAGAAGGCTGTAATCACATTTCATATATCAATAAAGTACATCTGGTTTTACTGTTCCAAAGTGTTTCGTAGCTAACGCGGCCCTAATCAGAGATCTGGGCCCGCTCTTCTGATTAGGTGCTGCGTTTGTGTATATGTGTGGATTTATTTTTGTTGTGCTATGGTTGTAATTTATTTGTTGCTAATTCATATTGTTGAATGTTCTATATTAAGTTACTTCACGAAAATGTTTTGAGGTTTGATTGTAAACCCTCGGTTGAATGATTGAGCGTTTGTTCCTGCATATACCTTGCGCGTAGCCTTGAAAGGATATGCTCCCGGATTGATAAGATTAATGTCGGATTAGGGTGGATAGATCATCCCTACCTAAACACCAACAATAACTTCCTTGAATGTGCCTTGTATGAAACCTATAGATTGATGAATCAATGTTCATGCTAGAATTTTCTATGGGTGGCTGATCCTTTCAACAAACTATAATATGTAATTTACCACTTGGAATCTTAGGGAGATGAAACAAGTTAGGAAGTTTGGTATGCAGTTGTGGCCACCCTTTAGGTAGTCTGGTCAAAATAATTACTGACTGTGATGGATGCACATTGAGAGATTGATGTGCATCCAGAATTTTAAAACTAACAGTCGCTAAACAACACTCAAGCCAGAACACCATTGTTAACATTCATGTTTTTTAAACACAAAATTATGTCCATCAATGTTAAGATTGCATTTAATGATAACTATTTGATCTATACTAAGCATATTCATATTCATTGGACAAGATCAAATTCATATGAAGCCTCTTCAAAATAATCGTTAGCTTCATCCTACCTTCAGGAAACACTAGTGGCAAGGTACATATTTTTTTGAGTAGCAGTGGAATGCTACGGGACCGTACTTTCCATACCCCAAATGTATCCATATGAAAATTATTACGTATTTAGCACCATCCATAGAAAAATTTAATGGCACTCACCGTGTACATCCAGGTAATGTTAGTTCAATTCTGGCATTATTCATCTATGGCTAGACGAACAAAATCTATATTAGCAAAAGTAGCATTTTTCTCCTATAAATGTGTATCTAAGAAAACTGTCTGTAGAGCCAGTAACATATTTTATTTGAATTTTTATCCAACTAGGACAATTCAATGAGATAAATTGATTTGAGTATACAGTTTTGGCACTTCTATGATTACCTAGTTTAGGCATTGTAATGTTTTGACAGTTTCCAATAGGTCAGCCTCTCAACAATCTACTTCTACAAAAAGTTATACATGTTCCAACTCTACCCAATTTATCATGTAATGGAAGTATTATTCTAACACAAAATCATGATATTGATTTCAAGTATCTAAAAACATTCATTCCTATTCTATTGCTTACCACTCAAAAATTTCTGAAACTTGGCATTGAATTTTATTTATTTATGGTTCAGTCTAGTCTACCCAGGTGGTATATGTTTTCTTGACGTTACTTTCTTTTCATTGGAGATCTATATCCGGAAATGAAAACTCTACTTCCAATAGACCTACGAATTTTTGCAATACTGTAAACCAACTTTCATCTATTTTTTAACACACTCAGTAGGAGTATAAATAAATGATGTAGAAAAACTTACAAACATTTTGGCTAATGCAACTAACATAGCATTATTTCCCATTTTTTGAAATGAAATCCTGGAGCTTGTTTATTATAAATGAGTGTATATTCCCAAAGAATCCTCTCTTCTAAGATTCCCTGCCACATACTTCGCTGATCTTTTATCATATTTATATTTTTCTATAAATGTTTCCCTAAGTAGAATAAATAGGTAGTACAAACATCTATAGTTAGCTATTATAATTTAATATGTACTTCATAGACTGATGAAACCTGGTTTGGTTAACAGAGTAAACTAATGAAATCTTGTGGGGGTCTTGTATTACCAAAAATCTTGAATCATTGATCTTTGCACAATGAACTATGCTCATAACATAGAAACAAGATGGAAATTGAATCAAACTCCTGCACTTGAAATTCTTCATGAGCTCCTGATCATGTGCCTTGTTGCTTCATATCATTCATTCACAAACTTGGTCCTCTTTTTTCCTCATGTATCACTGAGTGAGCTGCAAAAAAGCCTCCACTAACACTTCATTGGTTATCTCCTCTGGATTGGAATTTGGGCATCACAGGTTCACCTCCATTGGAACCTATCTAGCTTCCTCACTCCTTTGGTCCCAAGAGCTCATAGTCCCTCATAGTCCCTCATAGTCCCTGCAAATCAAAAAAGAAACACAGAATCAATATGGAAATTTAATTGAAAACAAAATCATCAAAAGAAACACAATCAACAAATAACAAACAAATAACAAACAAGTTCAAAAATTATGTTATCTAAAGGTTTATGTGAAAATTGGTTTGAAAAATTTGCAATTACTCAATCACCCTATCATAGCTAAGTTCTTCAAAATAGTTCCATGTGTGCCATCATAATTATACCAGCATCAAGTTAAAAGGAGATGTTTAACCTTGCATATGTTGAAAATTTATTTATGAGGTCCCTAAGATGAGACCAAGTGATTTTAGTGAGAATGAATTAAATGTAAGATGTCTTATTTTCCAAAATGAAAAAAATACCAAGTGATAGAACATGATTTCTTTCACCTGGAATCTGTAGGTTTATATTCCATGAATACATATTGAACCTTTGAGTAATTATAATGCTATTGGAAAATGGACTTTTATAAAGTAGCATGTTTGTAATATATATCTTTGATAGTGGAAATACAATTTTTAGGCCTTGCTTTGGAAGGACAATAATTTGTTAGTGTGCACTATGAAGAGGACTATCCTATTCTTGTATAGCCTCAAATGTGTTGTTATTCATTTTTTCCCTTCTTTATTAACATTTATGACTTTTCTATGTGAGAATACAAACTGGTGAAATAAAAATCACCATAAATTATCATGTCCATGCAATTAGAGCATTGATCAATTACAAAGACAACCAGGCAGATTTATCAAAAATTCTCTTTCAAATACAAAATGATGGCGTATTACATATAGATATGGTGATCAGTTAAAAGGCTTTAACCACCCTTCATTTTTGATATCGCTATGCAAATTACATATTTCAAAACCTGATCATCACCCTCTTTAATTACACTTGTTACATGCTATGCAAGTGCATGCCAACTCTGATCCAAAACATATGCAAAATAGGTAAGTATTCAAATGTATTTAATGTTAATTGGACAATAGAAATTATTTAAGTGATCCATGGGAATGAATTTCTAGTCCTGGTTAAATTTTGGTTCCAACATATTCAGGCCTTGAAATGCCACTTATATCATACCTATGGATACCATCACTTATTAGTTATTTCCTTTGATGCCACTTAGAAAAAAATAAAGTTCTTAAGGAAAATTAAATCAAATATTCAATGCCAACCTTCTAAGTAAGCTCTACATGTAATTTAATATGTAACTAGAAGTCATGGCTTAAGAAAAGCAATTTTTCTTCATCAAATATTAAATACCAACCTCATAAATAAGCATTACTTGTAATTTGTAACTGTAAGTTGTGGTTTCACATATCTATAGAAAAGCAGTTTTTCTTCCTCATCACTCAAACATATTTTGGCACAAATATCAAGTGAACCATCCTATCCACCCCTCCTAAAGCAACTGCAATATGTTGATGTATCTTCTTCCTCATCTGAGATACATCATTAGAGATAAGGGCTAACTCCTCTGGAAGTGTAAGTAGCCTAGGTGGTCGAGGTGCTAAACAAGGTGCTGGAGGCCTAAACCCAACATCTCTCATAGCATCAGGTCATTTATATGTATGACCTTTTCAAGCTCCATAGAATTTTGACCCTGTATCTTCATAGTTAGGGTCGATGTGCTCTCTAAATTGAGCATACAAAATCCTAACAAAATATTATGACACCTCATCAATATTTTGGAACTTCCCGTATGCATAGAAGAACTTCTCATAAATATAAGGTGCAATATGAGGATCATTGAATCTTGCAACCTTCAGATGTTTTTTCTCTTCAGGCCACAAGTCAAATAGTGAAAATGCCATTTCTTAAGTGACCCTATATTTAAATTCATTGTAGGAGTGGATACAAATCACTGACTCTCTCCTCTTCCACATCATTTCAACAAAAACTTGGGTTGATGGTCCAACCCCACGATAAGTCTCTATCAAACTCTCCAAATTTTGCAAAACAATTTGGATACAATCTTGACTAGGGGCAGAGACATTGCAACTTTGAAATTCATTGCGCAATCTCATGGAATGGTCCCTCATCCCATAAATAGTAAGTAAGGATATGGTGTATTCCCAAGGCATCTCCTCAGAAATATCAGCGGGATGGGTGTAAGGGGCTCATAGCTCTGATTTTGAGAAAAATCATGAACCCTACGACCTCTTCCCATAGGAGGGCCACGACCACCACCTGTAACAAGTTAAATTATTACACATATTAAAAATTAAATAATTTATAAGGAAAATTTGTACTTAAAAAACTTGTCTGGTCATTTGAAAATACCACGAGGAACAAATATCTCATCCTCCTCTGTCATCGAACTAGGATTGTTCCCTTCCGATAAATGAAGGTATCTACTAGCCACTGTACAAAACATTAAATTGTTTTATCACATAAGTACATGAGACACAAAATAAGTTTCACATTAAACATACATCAAATAATAAATTTTCCATTAGATCTTACCTGAACAAGATCTATCCAACTGTGGGATGGATGCCACGGGCTGAGACATTTTTTTCCTTTGTCCCTCCATAGTAATAGGGCCAACCCCAACTCCTAAATTTGCACCTATGGAGCATAATGTTTTCACATTAAACACATGTCATTTGAAAAAAAAATCACCTGTTCAACATTGAATATAACGTAAAATTGAACATTTTAACTAGCAATCTAATGTGTACCTATACTGTGTATAATATACCCCTCAAAATGGGATCTAAGAAATTGGGGATGAATGGGAACAGGTCTATGGGGCTCCTCTTGTTTGATTTGCTGTCTGGGCGCACGAGTCATTTGAGTGCGTCCACCTGTGTAGGACAAAATATTTCACATTAATCAAATTTTCACAATGAACAATAAATATAACCTACTTGAAAACATGACATAAATAAATATCCAATGTACATAATAATCCTCCTCTCATGGAGAGGTCTCTGGAGGGCTCACCTGATGCCATTGTTGCTATAGTATCAAATCAAATTTCTGCCCCTTATAAACAAATTAGAAAACAAATGATCAATCGACAGTCATGTCATCAACCAATGGATAACAAGTACTATAGCTCATTGACAAACAAGGGCTCGACAATAGTGCATGGCCTAACATCTCATGGAACTAACTAAGGTGGGTCAATCGTTCCTCTAGTTATATAACTTGACTACCTAGCTATTAGTGAGTGGTCTCCTCGAGTGTTGTTCTACGTCTTTCGGAGCAATAGGACAGTTGGTTAGCCTATCGAAAGATGGCTTCAAGTATACCTAGGGGAATTCCTATATTCCTAAAGGTACATGGAGGTGAGATTTTGTTTACAAGTATTGTCTTATGTCATAGTACTGCAAGCGATACTAGAAAGGGTTACAAGTATTTCATAGAATGTGATTCCACTTTATTTCCTACGTTTATTATTCCTCTACTGTAATATTACCCAGTTATGGATATATTACTGTGTTATTAAAGGGCATTAGAATACAATCCAAAAATAAAGTTTAAATATATATTATCTTGCTAACCAAAGGAACGGTCTCCTAAAATAGAAAGGAAATAACTTTTGCAAGGTATTTTTTGAGGCTAAAATTGAAAAATGTTCACAACTTCTGCTATACTTCTTTGATTGGCTATTATGACCCCAATCATAATATGCTATAAGATCATTAGATCTATTTTCACTGGATTGGTAGAAATTTTTGCAATCTATCAAAACATATCCAATCAATTTAATTTTCCGCCTTCCAAGAAAAAGTTTAAAAGATGTTGAGTTTACATAAATGATATCTCCAATTATTGTACTTCATTTTGGAAAATTGTTTTCTTCTACGATAGGGTGTTTTTCAAGGTGAATTTAATTTGGAAATCACGTTCTCCAAGTTCTGCATAGAAAATTTCAAACTACTTGAACGTTGATATACTCTCTTTTCCAAAACAAACCAACAAAGATATATTTTTTTCTTTTTTGATTTTGTTCCAAAAAAATTTCTCACTACATGCCCAAGAAATAGCTTTGAAACAAATTTTTTTTAATCAACTCCGAAAATTTGGAAAATCACCAAAATGTAGTGCAAAATCTAGGAATACAATAAAAAGAGAAATAAACAATAACGAATATCTCTTTGATTATAAGATATATAGAGCTATGTTAATTTTCTTCTTCAAGGGTGTACCTTGCCAAAACTGTGCTCCAAATAAAATCAAGTTCGTTGACAATACATTGCATAATCTTCCACACAACAGATAAGTATCCAAAGAGAGCCTAAACTACCCAAGGTTGTACTAATAATGAGAGCATACTAACTAATTCGGACCCTCTTAACAAATTGGGCCCTTTTTGTAATGGGTGACTATTAGCTATCTATTTAATTGGCCTTCTTGAATGAAGGTTGCCTCATACATTAATAAGTTATATAAATAAGGGGTTTAGGCTATCAACTTCACATGCCCTCTACATTGGAAAGAAAATTTATTCTTAAGGGTCAAGGTGAGGAAATAGTTGTATATTCCCATGTGGATCTTCTAGTTGCATATCTTTCCACTAGATCAATACTTCTCTAATTATATGTCTACAAAATTGATGTTTTGTGGTATCCAATAGTGTTTGTACTGTTGGAAGAGTTTTTTATTGATTTCAAAGGGTTCATAGGCTTGCATTCATTTGATTATTTGCATGCACAAATCAAGTGAATTTGGGTACAAGGACTATTTAGATTGGTAGCCATTGCAAGGCCATTTAGTTTGATAGGTGGCACATTTTGTGGGTCCTATTAGTTGGTGAGATATTAGTTTTTGAAGATTGATGCCCCGAACATGAGTTTAGGACCAACACCTCATCTCCATGATCACATCAATGCAAATATTTTTGCTAGAACTATTTTGCAAAAACAACATGTTGTGATGTACCTTACATGGACATTCTTTTATCAGCGCTTTGTATGGATCTAATATGAGGTAACCATTATTAATTGTGGATTTCTATGTGATGATAATATAGAGGGATGCTCAAGTTATATTTTTTTAGTATGTGTGCTATTGTAATTGTTAGTTTGTTGGCCATCTTGGTTCAAACCTTTACAAAAGATTAAAATATATTGTCTTATAGGGGAGTTCATTTTAGTACTTCGAACAAAATTAATTCTAATCTCATGCATTCTAAATTTCTCCAAGAAATCAAGGACCCTGATTCCTAATCTGACAGTGGCTATTCAAATTACAATATGTTGGTAAAAAAGGTGTCATACATGCTAGATGTTTGAGTGTTATTACCTGAAATTTATTTGGGTACTGTTTGAGTGTCATACATGCTAGGCATGTTGGAATCTATAAAAAGGAAATATTTGTGTCAACAAAATCATTATCCATATCCAGTTGAAATGGAAAAAGGTTTCTGTAAGGAGCCCATTCATAGACCATATATTATGGCATCACACATTCCTGAGTAATATTAAGAAACTAGAAATATTTTTCCCTTAAAGATAGACCTAATAAACAAAATGTTATTGGTAACCCTCAGTGATAGCTGGGATGTGTTTGAGGAATTAAAACATTGAATCCCAACCAATCATATCAATATGTGATAATATAGTTCATGCTCCTACTATGTAATATCACTATTATATATTTACTTAATTTCTAGGAGTTAAATTCAAGAAATCCACTATTACATTTTTCCAGAAGATTCAATAATAAATTGCAACACCATTATAGAGGAAAAACATTGTAAACCCTAGTTATTTTATTAATAAATTGCAAGGAAATCACATCAATTTGATCTGGAAGGAAACCTGATAGGGGTATTCACAAAAACCCTTGGCTTTGAATCATATAGTTTTGTAACTCGTACTCCATAGTGAATTGTGGATTTAGCCCTCCTAAAGTATACAATTGGCGACCTTTAACCCTAGCAATTCGGCCCTCTAGAAGATTAGTCTTCTACTACAAACTCATGGGAGATATCTGAGACTTAGTGCATATCGGAAAATGAAGAAGGTTGAAATTTTTGATTTGGTTAAGCACTAATATTTGTGAAAAAAATTCTGGACAAAAGATTGATCTGAGGCACATATTCGGCTTGGTTTGAGGCCCATATTGAGGCATCATTTCAACGTATGTTGAAATCCTTTTTGAGGCAGATTCCTAGAATTTTCTGAGGCAAATTTGCAGATGTTTTTGAGGTGATTTTCATTATGTTTAAGCCCTTCTACAACATTTATTTCTGAGGAGATTCTTGACCTTTCTTGAGGCCCTCTTCCAGTCTGTCATGAGGCTCTAATTTAGAGCTTTTTGAGGTATGACCAAAAGGTGTTGTGAGGTTTCTCCATGGCCTAATTAAGAGTTTCATTAAGGGAAATTTATGAGATAAATTTGGCCCTGGTTAGGGTGTAGTTGATGCATTATTTTCAGTTAAATTGAGACAGATATGAAGTTGTGTTTGTGTTGAAGTTAACACATAAATCGAATTATCACATAATACAATTTACCCTAAAAAATCAAATTTGATACTTACCTAGAAATAGATATCCAATTTGTCACTATTAGGGGTGCTCACGGTAGCGGACTCGCTCCCTGAGGTGGCTTGAAAATGACACGGCTTGTGCTCCAATGTATAGGCTTGTGATGGCCAGGGGTTTGCAGAATGTCGGGGGAGACAAGATTTTGGAGATTTTTATAAGCATAAAACTCTCTAACAAGAGTGTAAGAGAATCTAAACTCTCAGACGAGAGTTAAAAAACTCTAGGCCTAGAGATTTAAAATTCTCGTATGAAAGTTTACCCGAGAGTTTATGTCAATTAAACTCTTAGATGACAAAATACTTAACTCTCGTCCAAAAGAATTTTAACTCTGGTCAAGCCCAATCTAACTCTCGAGAGAAACATTAAAAATATCTCAGATGAGAGTTCTAAAAACTCTCTGTTGAGAAATTGAGTGGACTATTTTCTCGAATGAGAAATAAAAAATTTCACCCAAATTTTGGCCATCTACTAAAAAGTGTTTCCCAACTTCGCGTTTTCACCCAGATGCAAAATCTAGCATATATATCTCTTAGGTACAAGAAATAACTGGACCCCAATTATGAATTTACCTTCTATATCAAGGATGAAAAATCTAGTTGTTGAACTTTACCTGGTAACGAATTTACATTCTAGATCAAGGATGAAAAATCTAGCTGGTGAACTCATTTTTTATACTATAAGGTTTGATAACTTAGAAGTTACATTATTAATTTAATTTAAAAATATAAATAGCCTAGTTTCCAAGCTTTGTATCATATTCATGATCTGACAAATAAAATAAAGTGGCATTTTGTCTCTTTGTACAAATGATCTAATTCAACAGAATGTTGATTTCAGATTCATTTTAACATTGATTTTGAAGTCATTTTTGTAATTTAAAATATATGTATTTATCCTTTTTTTCTGAGGAATCTATTTATTAATCGAAAGGACTATCCCACGTACATGGCTATGGCCATATGTACGACATTTATTTTCCAATTACTCACATTCCATGAGATGTAATTGATAATAAGTTGGTAACAAGTATACTCACATGTCACCCCAATAGTGATCTCATGGTACACATGTGAAATTTTATTATTGTTGGCCCAGGTTTGGTTCCCACGAAAAATAAGATAATTTTGACCCATACCAAAAAGTGTAATTTTGATATGAATATATATTTTTTTTTAGTAGATTGGGAAAATTAGTCCCTGATTTGGAGGAAAAATAAGGGGAAATAAGGGATCTTATAGTAAATAAAAAAGACTAAATTAACCCTGCAATCTTATCACCTAAAATTGATTTAAGGCACTGGCCTCACAATTGTATCATAACATAATATAAGTCATGATCAGGTCACATCTTCTTTCTAGCATAAATTTTAGTACAAAATTTAAGTCACATTTTTCTAAACTCCAAATTTCATTACAAAATTTAAGTCACATTTTCCTAAGCTCCAAAGTTTCATCATTTAAAGTCACCAAACTACTCTGAACTTATTGAGGATTAAAATGGATCTATTTTGTGTTTTTCTTGTTCCTTTATAGTTGAATATGAACATAATTTTAAGAGTTATGTTTATTCTTCCATGGAATGTATTCAAAGTGTTGTGGTTTTTTCTATATGTAGTATGATGTTTCTCTTAATAAATTTTCCATGTTGAATAGGATCTATGTTGTGCACAAATGCAAACACAAATAAAATTTGAAGGCTTTCTACATTGAAATTTATGATCAATTATTATGCAATTTTTGTTATATTTAGTATGATGTTATTCCCCATGATAATATTTTCATGTCGATTTCTATTATATTATTTTTTATGCGCACAATGAAATTCTAGGGTTCTATACATTGTAGTTTACGCACCACCTTCTTTGCAATTTTTTTGCGTGTGTTTTCCTTCATAGGGTTTATGGTATGCACTTATGTCATTTTAATGTTCTATATATTGAAGTAGTTTATGGGGGAGTTAAATGGTACATGTCTCCTTTAGACAATTTTACGTATTTAGGAAGATATATTTCATATCTCTTGAACATTTTGTTGTTTACTCTCGAAACACGCAAGATGAAAATCAAGGTATTGAATACATATTCAACATTTATAACAGTAAGATAGACAATGTAGAAAGAAGATATCTTGATCTATATTAGAAAAGCTTTTAAGTGACCAGTTCTAATTTGTGTGTATGTTGTATTTAATATCATAAACAAGAAGAAATAAACTATGACATTTTAATAGGTCATTTGTCTATCTTATAACCATTTGTAAAAATTACCTCAAATAACAAGACATGATTCAACACATAATGTAATATCCCTATTTTCATCGTTCTATAAATAGAGAATACACATAAAAGGTCAGGAGGACCTTAGAGATAAAATATGTAAATATATTAATTGTGGAAATTATTATATAAATGTGGAAATAATACCATGATGTGTAAATTAATATATAAATGTGGAAATAACACCATGATGTAAAGACAGAGTAAATTGAGACCAGAAAGTCAAAATCCATGAGGATATCCTAAGACTTTCCAAAAATTCTCCAAAAAGCCTTGGACAAAAGTAAAATAAAATAATTTTTATTAGATGGGAGAAAAATATCTAATAAAAGGCTCAGTAAAGTGGAAAGCTACTGAGAAGAAGTGAGAATAAAACTAGAAAGTGGAAAAGCTAGTTTTAAAGAAGCTTTTTGTTGAAGAAACAAAAGTAAACCCTAGGCTAAGGAAAAACATCATCCCAAATTAATTGGACGCATTTATGGAAACATGCTTAGGGAAAGAAAGCTTAAATAAGCTATTTATAGTTATACAAGAGGTGGCCTACACTAAGGAATAACTGGTCTCTACTCAGGGGGAGCTGTGGATAAAGCTCAAGGTTTTGTAGCAAATAGGCTTTACCAGATTGGTATGCACATTTTGTGAGGTTATGTCTTATATTGCTGATATACTTTATGTAATTATAATATAGTCATATATGGTTATGTTTTATGAATTATAGCTCAAAAATTTATTCATTTAACTATAAATTAAGTGGAATAGTATGTTGTGTGCAGAAATGAGTAGTTGTCATATGTATTTTATAAAATTTTAACCATAGCTGGTATAGTTAATTATTTTGTATGGTTACATAGACTGAAACAAATATTTTGACCAACACACATAATCTTAAACCCTGGGGAACTGTCTAAATCCGCTGTTAGGTCCATTTTATAGATTTCATTACATAGGTACAGAACACAATTTAATTCAACCATAATCCTAACGGTAGAAAGATCTAAACAAAATATATTTTAGAAATGTAGTATTCATATAAACATATAATTGAATTATGCATACACAGTTTAGAGGTAAGCTGTAAGTGGAATAGTGAAATTACAAATTTGAATAAGAAATAGATACTTCAAAAATTAAGTAAATGTTTTCTATTATATGCTTATTCATGCTTATAGAGACAGATATGTACTGAAAATAAATATGTTTAAAGTTCATATAATATTTCATACATCTGGGAAATTCCTCTTATAGAGGTGAGTACAAATCGTTTTACACTTCAGTTAAAAAAATTAATTACAAAAATTTAATTACATATTGAATTAAAGTCATCCATTAAATAATTCAACTATAAAGTGTAGAGTTGAAATTGGTAAACAATGTATATATATGGTTGAAACCTCTATACTGGGATGACCAACTTGGAAGAAGACAAAACGGGTTGTGAGATCTTCTGACTTGTGATTGAAATTAACTGTAGTGGAGTTGAAGTAAATATAAAATACATGTAAAGAAACATATACAATTGTGCTATAATAACACAAATCAGAACAAAAAGAGTTCGTAAAAGATAGACAAGTTATATAAGTAATAATATTACAACCTATACATGTCTGAGGAGAAGTAAGGTTGAAACTCCTCCTGTACATGGCAAAAAAATTAAATATTAAATTCATAAAATTAAGGGAGACCAAATTAATGTGAATATAATAATTAATTAAAAGCAGAGCTATGTAATTAATTACCTAAGAGGATGGTTGTAGCCCCATACAATGTATCTAGACATAGTTGAGGAAATCTATGTAAATCTAGAAAAAGGGGTTTTTCCCTAATCAAAATATAAAAATGAATTTTTATTCTATTAAATTAAATTAAATTAAACTCAAAATAATATCCTTTTATAAGAACTCCAAATATGAGTATATCTATTTAATTTTAGATATGAAAATGCAAACCAGACTCTCTATATTATATAGCATTGTGAAATACACATAATACAATTAAGATAATTAGAGAGCATTAAAATAGTCATTGTGAAATTGGGAAATTTCATGAACTGGAGTCTCAGTTCAATGCATTTTCATAACTCTCACAAAATCATGTAAAACCAATACTCTGAATTAAATGTATTGTAAACTTAGAAGGTTGTTGTCATTGTAATGACAATGTATTGGTGGGAATTTTATTAAACTGAAATTCCTAATTAACATTCAAAAGAAATATAATATCCCTCTGTCAAAATGCCATGGAGGTAAACGAGTCTTAAATTTCGAAGAACTCGAGGATAAACAGAGGACAACATCACAAAATTAATAAATAGATTACCAATACGAGTGAGGGTATTTCAATTTAAAAATGAAATAAATTGATGCTCGGCTCCGAGAACCCCCTCTTTCAATGCAAACTGAATTTAGAAATATATGTATAAATAGAGAATTTTTATAGAGAATTAAAATGGGTTTCAGTGCGGAAATACTAGCTACCATCAAATTCCTAAGCTAATTTCTTACAATGATTATAATGAGGATTAAATACCATTCAATAAAAATTGATATGCAGTGATGGTGAAATGTACATAAGGTAAGCAAAGCTGATAATCAATGATGGTAAAACGTACATCAGGTGAGTAAAATTAATTTTACGAGCAATAAAAAAGATAAGTGGGACAAATAAAAAATGAGGAATAATTTGTAGTCCAGAAAAGATAAATGGAATAACTATTTTTCCATAGTGGGGTTAAATCGATTTGGGGAACAATTCTATTCAATAATTCGACAAAATCACTAAATGTATGGATAATCCCTTACTATTACAAAAATCTAGAAACAAGATTTTATTCATTTACAAAAAGGAACAATGAAATTAAATGAGAGTTTGAAGTTGAGATTCAAACCTTAATTAGTTCAATACATAGATACCTTATGGTAATTAGCATAGGTAATATAGGTCATAGCTTTATTTTGGCCGAAACGAAAATTCAGAGAAGCACAAGTAAATTCGAGGGTAAGTTAAACAAATTCCAAAACCTGTAACCAAAGAGGAATTTCAGGATTAAAACTGGAAGGGATAGGAAAACGATGTGTAGATAAAATAGATGCCAACAAAGAAGAAAAATTTACTAGCTGTATAATTGCAAATCGAAATCATGGAATATATGACAAATTTCAATAAATTTCTAAACGAAGAAACGATGTGCCTTACTTGAGAATTATGCACACTAGAATGAAAAATGGATTTTATAACCTTGGGAAGGTAAATACGAGTTATATCTGAGAATTTCTCCAGTGTTAGTACCAGATACATGACGGAAACAGAGCAGAGGCCTCTCGGATAGGTTTTGCACAAATAAAAATGAAGGAAACTAAAACAAAAAACCCTAACCATAGTCAACTTGAATTGGAGGGAATATGAACCAATCCCAGCCATTGAAACGATCACAGATCTACCCCCCAGGTGGCTCAATGGTAAATTAAATTGTTGCAATGGTAAATGTGATCATGTGATGTTCAGGTACTGGAGGTACCAATATTAAACTCATTGGGAAATCAAGAAAATAAGACTTCAATGCTAATAGTCGTATTTTGAATTTAAATCAATGCACATACATAGCATTGAAAATCCCAATGACATGAAACACAAATATTTTATTGTCAATAATTCATATGAAATGGTTAATACAACCTATAGTTTCCAACTATACAAATTGAATACATTAGGAATGTGGTTATCCATATACCATTCTATTTTATTAACATGCATGTGAGTTTGTGCATAGGGTTGAGTTAAATTACATGGTGAAACTTATAATAAATATAAATAATATGATATATATGTGGTACGAAACATAGATATATATATGTATTCGAATACATTCAAAAGTATGGGTTATAAGGTATGGGAAACTAATATAGAACTTCAGACAAGGCATGTATAGGTTGAAATGTGTAATAAGGGTAATGATAAAAATATATGGAGTAATACACATATATATATATATATTTGAATACAATCATTTAAGTTAAATTAAAATGAGGCAATACAATGTATATATCTAACCTCTCATTATGCATGTGTATGGTGAGTAGCAGTTCGGGAAAATTTTAAGAAGTTGTAAGGAATATGAATTTGTGAAGGTTCAATAGAAGATATATATACATTGCACACACACACACACACACACACACACACACATATATATATATGTCAATATGTATATTGGGGTTTATATATATATCACCTGTTACCCTATCAGTTTTCTTATGCTATATATATATAAGTGGGGTAACATATGTGTATATATATATATATATATATATATTCGAATACCATATTCTAGAGGTATGGAATATAGCATAAGAAAACTGATAGGGTAATAGGTGATGAGAAGACAATGCACATATATGTTCTAACATTTCCATGAAAGGAATGTAAATGTTAGTATTGGTTAGAAAGAAATATATAAAAAGGGTTTCCAAGTGACTAATATATAAAGAGTTATATATTTAATAATGTTGGAAAATATACATAGAATGGACTACTATATATATATATATATTGTTCAGGTGAAATATATATATCTAAGGCTAAAATAGATTCCATTAAAATAAATATCATCAATTCTAATCCTATGATGATAGGAAATAAGAACAACGATGGATAGTTTCGTTAACATTTAAAATAACAAAAAAATGTATAAAAGAAAATTTAAGAATTGTTCTTTACTGATAAAGGAAATAGATTTCCTTAAAAAGTTCATGGTAACAAAGGTAGTTATTAAGAAATAAATCATCAGGCAAAGACAATGAAAAAAATAAATTTAGCCGTAAAAATCTATAAGATTGTACGGTCGCGACAATATTAAGTGATGAAAGTGTCGGAAAAGAATACTGTATATAACCAAAACTGATATAAATAGATTTATTTTTTTTTTTGAGTAAGTGGAGTTGTTACAAATGGTATGAGAGACCATGCTATATCTCTGGGGTTATGGGTCGCAACACAGGAAGAAAAATTCAGCCGTCAAATTTATTTTAAATTTTATTTATGATTACTAATTTTTGTGAAGAAAAATTAGTGGAGGAATCAGTGCAGAAAAAGTACAGTTTTTGTTATGACAGACAGATAAAATCTGTAAGTAGAACTGGGAAGAGGAGGGGCCCTACTAGATGTAAATACTAAAATGCTAAAAATAACATTTCAGAAAAAAATAGTTCATTTAAAGACTAACTATGAATGGTTGTTGTAGTATTGAGCAGAAGAAGTTTGTAAATAAATTACCTTCAAGTATAGCTTCAAATGAAATAGAACCCAACTCAGAGAGGTCTGAGAGTGGGGAAGAATATGCTTAAAGAGCCGAAGAAAAGGGAGTGGCAGGAAGGATTCTGAAATTAAAACTCTAGTCCTTAAATAAGAAAAGGAAAGAGATGTGGAAACTTGACTTCTAAACAAGATTACTTCCAGGTATATGAATACGAAAAAAATATGAAAATAAGAATTATGGGTTACTAGTGGCAAGGTAATGTCACACTTTGGTGAATGAAACCAAAGGAATGAGCTAAGGCGGGACATCTTACTATAGACGAAATTGTGATGATGTCCACAAACAATTCTGCGATATGTGCCTTACATCAGAGGAGAATACTCCAAAGTACAATGAATTCTGAACTGTGTAAACCACATTTGGAAAGATAGAATTTAAAGTGATAATTCCAAACAGTTTTTCAAAAAATACGACTATGTTCCCAACCATAAAGAGACTGTATAGATCAACTGAAAATTTAGCGGAAGCAAGAGACCTGCAACCTGAAAATAAGTTAACAATGATTGAAATTGCAGGTACACATTCTAACAAATATGTGGTTGTTTTACTTGATTCAGTGACAAATTTTAAATTTTATCAGCATGAAGATAGTTGGAAAAGGTAAATTGAAACTAGAAAAATGTAAATACTCTTGATTGGTATAGAAAATTTCAGGAACAAAGAATAAGGAAATTCAACAACTAACTAAATTGTCTAAAAAAGTAAGAGAAAATGATATAGAATTCCAATTTTCTTTATATAGAGTTGTATGATATTCTAGTGGAAAGGGATTAAATGGAACCACATGATTAATTAGTGAATTTCTTGATAATTAGATACTTGAACTAAGTAAATAGGAAAATATTTTATAGAAAAAAGAAACTAATGACCATTAAACAATTTTTTTTTCATTACAAAAAGAATGGATAGCAAGGAAAAAAACTGTCAAAAATGTTGCCCAAGTTGGGGAATTGGGACAGCCAATAGGAATGAGTCTGTGGGATACTTGTCTACAGTTAGAAAAATTTAAAAATTAGAAAAGAAATTCTATTAAAAAAAACCAATCATGTGTCTAGGGGTGGAGTGTTGAAGTGGTTTGCTAAAAAGAAGGATGACACCTTCTCTATGTCTACAGAATTAGACAGTTAAACCAGTTAAATAGTTGAATGAATTGATCAAATGGGAAGGAAAAATCTATAAGACAGTCTTCTTAACTGGAAAAGGATGAAATAAGGTAAAAAAAAGTTAACCTTTGAACTAAAAAAACCCTATTACACTACATACAGGTACCTAATAAATAATATGTTTCTGAAACACTTGAACAATTAATATCAGTATTAATAGAATATTTTCTAATATACACCAGTAAAAGGGATAAGAACATGGTAACATAGTGTTACGAATACTTAGAAGACTATAAATACATGTAAAACTCAACCAATGTGAGTTTCACAAAATCTAAAGAGATAATAATTGGACATGACAATTCCAAAGAGGGATTGGAGATAAACCAAAAATCGATAATATTGAATTGACTTGAATCTAATGAGACACTAGAAATACAATCAATCATGAGTATTTCTGAAAAATGAAATAAATTGAACAAAGGATTTCTGCATTTCAGAAAAATGAGAATGTAAACTTGAGTGGAAAGACTAAATGTCCAATTAGTTGGAACAATTAAAATAGAAAATTAATACTACATTGAAAGTTGTTGATTCACCGAAGGAGTGGTGGTATATACTGAAAAAAATAGTATAGAGAGACTGGGAAAAATCTTTCTGCAAAATAATTCAGAATTAGTGTATGAAATCGAAAGTTGAAATTCGAAGAAAATTGAATAAATTTTTGTAGCCTATGAAGTAGAATTGGTTGAAGTACTAAATACCTTAAAATTGTGGACATAGTAGCAGGGATACAGGTAAAGTTAGAGATAACAGGTCATAAATATTCCTTTATTCAAATAAAGTGAAATGAAAACTAAGCAAGGCGGTAAAGCTGATGGAAGGAAAATAAATTTTAATTGTTGATCTGTAAGAAGAAAACTTCATCAAATTATAACACATACAAATAGTAGAGTAAAAAAAAAAAAAAAAATTGAAGCGAGAGAACGAATGCAACGAGCATTGTTGAAAAACCCTCAAAAGGTAAGATTTTAGTAAGATGGTATTGAATGATAAACAATAATTCATCCCAAAGCTTATTTTTACAAGTAAGGAGTATAAAATTTTAAGGTGTCAATGATAAATAAGAGATAATACCATCATAATGTCAACAGAGACATTATAAAGGTCATATAGGTATACTAAGATAATAACCACCTTGAAGGAGATTATACTTTGATCAAAGAAAAAGAAGGTGATAAAAATACAATCTTGGTACATGTTTGAAAAATCAACACGGTAAAGGAGAACTTCAGTATCCTGCTGATACATAAAATTCCTTCTTTAATTGAAAATAGAAGAAAAATATAGTATAAAAGGAATTTAATTCGGGACTACTAAGTAGCAAGTCCAAGTAATGACATGACACAAAATTGTGAGAATAATGGAGAATCTAACGAAAACAATAAACTTCTATTTTTATAAATAGTACATCACATGGGACTTAAAGATTAAGTAAAGAAATATTTAACTCTATAGAATCACATAATAGATCTCTTTGATAAAAATTCCAAAAGTACATATACTTTTGCGAACATCAAGTCCGAAGGAAGGGGGGGAAATGCTGAATTGTAGCACAGTTTATTATCCTCATACAATTAGAAAAAAACAGAGATCAAAACATAAACTAGCAGGCATACGGTATAAGTATGAAACAGATAAAATATAATAGTCAAGGAGACTTTTGGTATTGCTAGAAACTGTATACAAATACATGTATCAGATATCCAATTATACAAGTCAGAAAAAATATTTATATGAAGAAAATTAAAAAGGGCCACATTCCACTTAGTAGAAATTAACGAAAGAAAAAATTGGTTCTAATAGTAGAAATACTACATTAGGTGGAAACAAACTGTAGAAATAAGGCATCAAAGTAATAAGGTAAACTTAGCTCCTCAGAGGATTTATGCAAGATGCATAGAGAATTCAAAAATGTTTTGCTAAGAAACACCTCAAAATTGTGGGGCCATGAAGATTGTTGTGAGAGTATAAAATCTCTCTGCTTTGTGGTATGAAAAATTGGTTTCATATTTAATAACTGAAAAAAAAATGTATATGACCTACTCACTTGATTGGATTATGATACAGGTGGAAAAAAAAAAGGAACTTTTGTCCAGATAAAACAATAGTAGTTGCAAGTGCAGTGGAAACGCTTCACACCTGAAGAGGCTACTTGGAAATAGGAAGTTAGGATGAAAGAAAAATTAACCATTACAGGTTAACGAAACAAATAGGGAGATTGGTAAACACCAAGGACAATGTTTTGTTTTAGAGGGGGACCATGTAATATCTCTATTTTCGGCGTTCTATAAATAGAGAATACACATAAAAGTTCGGGAGGACCTCAAAGATAAAATATGAAAATATATTAATTGTGGAAATAATACCATGATGTAAAGACAGTGTAAATTGAGACCAGGAAGTTAAAATCCATGAGGATTGACTAGATTCCTAAGACTTTCCCAAAATTCTTCAAAAGGCCTTGGAGAAAAACAAAACAAATTAAATTTTATTATATGGGAGAAAAATATCTAATAAAAGCCTCAGTAAAGTGGAAATTTACTGAGAAGAGGTAAGAATAAAACTTGAAAGTGGAAAAGCTAGTTTTAAAGAAGCTTGCGTGGAAGAAAAAAAAGTAAAGCCTAGGCTAAGGGAAAACAACATCCCAAATTAACTGGATGTAGTTATGGAAACATGCTCAAGGAGAGCAAGCTTAAATAAGTTATTCTTAGTTAGAAAAGAGGTGGTCTACACTATGGGAGAATTGGTCTCTTCTTGGGGGGAGTTGTGGATAAAGCTCAACGTTGGGTGGAAAATAGTATTTACCAGATTGGTATGCAAATTATATGAGGTTATGTCTTATATTGTTGTTATATTTTATGTAATTCTGATGCCATCATATATGGTTATGTTTTATGAATTAGAGATGAAATATTTATTCATTTAATTATAAATTAAGTGGAATAGTGTGTTATGTTCAGAAATGAGTAGTTGTCATATTTATTTAACAGAATTTTAACCATAGCTGGTATAGTTAATTATTCTGTAAGGTTACATAGACTGAAAGAAATATTTTGACAAACACACATAATCTCTAAACCCTGGGGAAGTTTTTAATTCTTTTCTTAGGTCCATTTTATAAATTTCATTACAGAGGTAGAGGACACAATTTAATTCAACCATAATCCTAATAGTAGAAAGATCTAAACAAAATATAGTTCAGAAATCTAGCAGTCATATAAGCGTATAATTGAATTATGCATACACAGTTTAGAGGTAAATTGTAAGTGGAATAGTGAAATTACAAATTTGAATAAGAAACAAATACTTTAAAAAATAAGTAAATTTTCTACTATATGCATATTCAGGCATATAGAGACAGATATGTACTGAAAAGAAATATGTTTAAAGTTCATATAATAGTTCGTACATCTAGGAAATTCCTATTATAGAGGTGAGTATAAAAACGTTTTACACTTCAGTTAAAAAAATTAATTACAATAGTTTAACTACATCTTGACTTAAAGTCATCCATTAAATAATTTAACTATAGAGTGTAGAGTTGAAATTGGTAAACAATGTATATAGATGGTTGAAACCTCTATACTGGGATGACAGATCTAGAAGAAGACGAAACAGTTCCTCAGATCTTCTGACTTGTGATTAAAATTAACTGTAGTGGAGTTGAGATTAATATAAAATACATGTAAAGAAACATACGCAACTGCGTTAGAACAACACCAATCACAAAAAAAATAATTTGTAAAAGACAAACAAGTTGAATAAGTAATAAGATTACAAACTATATGTGTCTAAGGAGCAGTAAGGTTGGAACTCCTCATGTACATGACAAAAAAATCAGATATTAAATTCACAAAATTAAATGAGACTGAATTAATGTGAATACAATAATTAATTAAAAGTAGAGCTATGTAATTAATTACCTAAGAGGATGGTTGTAGCCTCATACAATGTATATGGACATAGTTGAGGAAAACTATGTAAATATGAAAAAAGGGGTTTTTCCATGATCATAATATAAAAAGGAATTTTTATTTTGTTAAATGAAATTAAATTCAACTCAGAATAATATATTTTTATAAGAATTCTAAATCTGAGTATATCAATTTAATTGCAGATATGAAAATGCAAACTAGATTCTCTATATTATATAGCATTGTGAAATAAACATATTACAATTAAGATAATTAGAGAGCATTAAAATAGTCATATTGAAATTGGGAAATTTCTTGAACTGAAGTCTCGGTCCAATGAATTTTCATAACTCTGACGAGATCATGTAAAACCAAAACTGCGAATTACATGTATTGTAAACTAAGAAGGTCATAGTGATTATAATGACAATGTATAGGTAGGAATTTTATTAAACTAAAATTCCTAATTAACATTTAAAATAAATATAATATCCCTCTATAAAAATGACATGGAGGTAAATGAGTCTTAAATTCTAAGGAACGTGAGGACAAACAAAGGAAAACATCACAAAAGTAATAAATAGTTTACCAATACAAAGGAGGGTATTTCGATTTGAAAATGAAACATATTGATGTTTGGCTCCAAGAACACCCTTTGTCAATGCAAACAAAATTTTAAAATATATGTATAAACAGAGAATTTTAATAGAGAATTAGAATCGGTTTCAGTGCGGAGATACTGGTTACCATCAAATTCCTAAGGTAAGTTCTTACAATGATTATAATGAGGATTAAATAGCATTCAAGAAAATCAATATTCAGTGATGGTGAAATGTACATAAGGTGAGAAAAATCGATAATCAATGATGGTAAAGCATGCATCAGGTGAGAAAAATTTGTTTTATAGTCAAGAAAAAAACATAAGTGGGACAAATCGAAATTAAGGAATAATTCATAGTCCAGAAAATATAAATGGAAGAATTATTTTGTCGTAGTGGGGTTAAACCAATTTGGGGAGCAATTATATTCAACCATTCGCCAGAATCACTAAATGTAAGGATAATCTTCGCTATTACACAAATCTAGAAACAATATTTTATTCATTTACAAAAAAGGAACAATGAAATTAAATCCGAGTTTCAATTTGATATTGAAACCTTAATTAGTTCAGTACGTAAATACCTTCTAAGAATTAACATAGGTAATATAGGTCATACCGTCATTCTGGACGAAATGAAAATTTAGAGAATCACAAACAAATTCGAGGGTTAGTTAAACAAATTCTAGAACCTGTGACCAAAGAGGAATTTTAGGATTAAAATGGGAAGGAATAGGAAAGCGATGCGTAGATAAAATAGATGCGAACAAAGCAGAAAAATGTATTAACTGTACAATTGCAAATTGAAATCATGGAATATATGAATAATTTCAATAAATATCTGAACGAAAAAAGCGATGTGCCTTACCTGATAATTACGCACAGTAGAATGCGAAATGGCTTTGATAATCTTGGGAAGGTAAATGTGATTTATATCCAAGATTGTCTCTAGCGTTAGTACCAGAGACATGACGGAAACAAACGAGAGGTCTCTCGGATAGGTTTTGAAAAAATGAAAATGAAGGAGACTAAAACGCGAAACCCTAACCATATTCAACTTACATTTGAGGAAATACGAACCAATCCCAACTGTTGAAACCATCATAGATCTACCTCCAAGTGGCTCCAGGGTAAATGAAATCATTGCAATGGTAAATGCAATCACGTGATGTTCAGGTACTGGAGGTACCAATATTAAACTCATTGGGAAATCGAGAAAATAAGCATTCAATGCTAATAGCCATATTTTTAATTTAAATCAATGCACATACATAGCATTCAAAAACCCAATGAAGTGAAACACAAATATGTTAATGTAAATAATTGATATGAAATGGTTAATACAACCCATAGTTTCCAACTATACAAATCAAATACATTAGGAATGTGGTCATCCATATACCATTATATTTTATTAAAATGCATGTGGATTTATGCATAGGGTTGAGTTAAATTAGATGGTGAAAGGTATAATAAATGTAAAGAATATATATATATATATATATATGGGATGAAACATATGTGTATTTGAATACATTCAAAAGTATTGTTGTGAAACTAGCTCCAAAAATAGAAGAAAAGAGATATCAATGCCTTAGAAATAAGCCACTTTGAGGGGGCAACCTATAATACATTACATGAATGAAAAATTCTTGGATGATTGAAATTACAAAACCTCCTTTCTATATACAGGAGTCCACAGGGCCACAATGTAATCCTAGCCGACCTAACAATAACAATTTAAGGGCACAATAATAACAATATGGGGGTTACATGGGTACAATAATAACAATAAGGCAGTTACACTAACAACAATAAGGGACTATACTAGTAATATAGGGACATAACATGCCCCTCTCCTTAAAAAAAGTGTTGTCCTCAATGCTTGAGTAGCTCTCGGTGCTTCTGTATAAAATTCTCATCCTCCCATGTAGAATCTTCAGTGGGTAAGTTTTTCCACTTGATGAGATACTCTGAAATTGATCAATTTCATATTTTTTGAGTTCTTGTTTCCGTGACTGCTTCAGGTTCCAATATGATTTTTCCTTCCTCATTAATTTCTGGCAATATTGTTTGAATTGGAATATTTTCACCTATAACCTTCTTTAAACATGAAACATGGAAAAATGGATGCACTCGTGAAGAAGCAGGAAGCTCCAATTTGTATTCCATAGTATCAATCATTTGCAAAACCTTGTAAGGACCATAGTACTTTGGCGATAATTTATTATCCTTCTTATCTTGCTTGAGGGACATTTTTTTGTATGGTTGTAGCCGTAAAAATACCCAGTCTCCTACATCAAAACTTCTCTCGCTGCGATGTTGATATTCCTGTTGTTTCATTCGATTTTGTGCCAAATTCAGGTTATCCTTTAAGAGCTGGAGAACTTCTTGTTGATGCTCGATGTGATCTTCCATTGCTTGAACCTTCAAATTTTCTCTTAAAGATGATGTGATGGATAGTGGATGATATCCATAAAGTTCCATAAATGGGGTCATTTTTGCTACAGTATCAAAGGAAGTGTTATACCACCATTCAGCGAGAGGTAACCACTTGACCCATTGTGTTTGCTTATCTGATACAAAACAACGAATATATCCTGCCAAACATTTATTTACTATCTCAGTTTGAACATCGGATTGAGGATGATAAGATGAGCTATGAGCAAATTGAGTACCCAAACAAGAAAATAACTCTGTCCAAAAATTTCTAGTAAAAATGGGATCTCTGTCGCTCACAATAACCCTTGGGTTTCCATGTAGCTTTTGAATTGTGTCTATAAATGTAGCAGCAAATGTACTTGCTTTAAATGGATGAGATAATGCACAAAAGTGTGCATACTTGGTAAGTCTATCAACTACCACCATGATGAAAGTCTTTCCTTTGGACTTAGGTAAACCTGTGATAAAATCCATTGAAATCTCCTCCCAACATTGACTTGGAATGGATAAAAGTTGTAGAAGACCTGGGGTCTTAATTGTCTCAACTTTATTCTGCTAGGAAATAAAAAATTCCACCACAAACTTTTGAATATCATATTTAAGGCCATCCCAAAAAATTCATTCTTCACCCTGTGGTAAGTTTTTAAAAATCCTAAGTGTCCTCCTAAAGGAGAAGTGTGGAATTCGAAAACAATCTTTTGTTTTAGTTGGGAATTCTTACAAAGATATAAGCAATATTTGTACCATAAGGAACCATTTTTCCAACTAAATGTATCAGATGTACTAGGATCTTGTTGCAAAATTTGAATGAGTGTCCACACTTCTCCGTCCTTCCATTCATCCCTTGCTTCGGTTATCCAAACTGGTTGGATAATAGAAATGGCACAAAGAAATGCTTCCACCTCTTCATTCTTTCTTGAGAGTGCATCTGGAACAACATTTATCTTCCCTTTTTTGTAGATTATTTCAAAGTCATAACCCAACATCTTTGTGACCCATTTTTTTTGCTCTTCTGAAGATAGTCATTGATCCAAAAAATGTTTAAGACTATTAGGTAAGTTCGTCATTTCTTTAGTGCATGTAGTATTGCTAACATTTCCTTCTCATAAATAGATTTCTGTAAATACTTTCTTTTGATTGGACCACTTTAAAAAGAAATGGGTCTTCCTTCTTGCATTAAAACAACACAGATTCCATTTCTTGACGCATCAAATTCCATAATAAATGTTTTTGTGAAGTCTGGTGTAGCTAAGACCGGTGTTAGGCACATTGACTCTTTAAGATGTTCAAAGGCCTTAGTTGCTTCAGCAGTCCATGAAAATGCATCTTTCTTCAATAATGTTGCTAGAGGTGTTGCTATTCTCCCATAATTCTTAACAAACTTGCAATAATACCCCGTTAACCCGAGAAATCCACGCAACTGCTTTATGGTTGTGCAGACTTTCCATTCTTTAATGGCTTTAATTTTGTTAGGGTCTACCTTAACACCCTCGTGAGATACAATATGACCCAGATATTCCACCTCTTATACTCCAAAGAAACATTTGGATGTTTTTGCATGTAATTGTTTCTCCTTCAATAGTTTGAGCACCCTTTCAACATGTTGAACACGATCCTTCCAAGACCTGTTGTAGATTAGTATATCATCAAAAAAAATAGAGCACAAATTTTCTAAGGAAGGGTTTGAGAATGGAATTCATCAACCCTTTGAACTATAGAAGGTGCATTGGTAAGGTCAAAAGGCATGACCAAAAATTCATGATGACCCTCATGACTTCGAAATGCTATTTTGAGAATATCTTCAGTCTTCATTTTAATTTGATGATATCCTGAACAAAAACCCAACTTGGTAAGATAAATTGCTCCATGTAATTCATCCAATAATTCATCAATCACAGGAATGGGAAATTTATCTTTAATGGTGAGCTTATTGAGCTCCCTATAATCCGAACACATGTGCCATGATCCATCCTTCTTGTGTACCAATACTACAGGAGCAGAGAAAGAACTTTGACTAGGTTGAATTATACCCGCCTCTAACATTTCTGCAATCATACGTTCAATTTCGCTCTTTTGGAAGTAGGGATATCTATAAGGCCTGATGTTTGGAGGAACACTTCCTGGAATCAAATGAATAGCATGATCATGATCACGAATAGGTGGGAGTCCTTTGGGAGTTTCAAACACCTTGGAATGATTGTCCAAGACTTGTTGGAGATCTGCAGAAATAGATGATTTTGATGTTGGAACTTATAGAGAGCATAATTGTGAAATTACGCCTTGTTGTTATTTCTTTAGAAGTTTTGTCATGACATTAGAGCTTATTATCCTTCCTGGCTTCCCTTCAATACCCCGTAATTCGACTTCCTTTCCTTCTGAAAAAAATTTCAAGAAAAGTTCTTGAAAATTAAAAGCTACCGTCCCCAAAGATTGTAACCATTGTACTCCTAGTACAACATCGACACCTCCCATAGGAATGGCAAGCATTGGACTAGTCAATACATATTCCCCCATGGTTAGCTTGATATTATGGCATTTTCCAGAGCAATTTATAGTTCCTCCATTTGCAACCATCACTTGACATTCTGGTGCTGGGTATAGGAAACAATTTAATTCGTTGGCTACCTTACAATGAATAAAATTATGGGTGCTACCTGAATCAATCAACACTATTACCTTTTTCTTCTTGATTTGTCCTTGTATCTTGAGAGTTTGAGGAGTGGTAATTCCTGCCATTGCATTACACGATATGGTTGGATTCATTTCTTCCTCTTCTAGGGTTGGTTCCTGGTGTATATCCTCTTCTTGTTCATTTTCTTCTTCCTCTTCACAATCTATGTAAAATAATTTCTTCTCAGCACACTTATGACCTTTAGTGTATTTCCTATCACAACTGTAGCAAAGCCCTTTTGCTCTTTTTTCTTCCAATTGTTGTGGTGTCAACCTTGTAGGTTGTGGAAATCTAGGAGTAACAACACTTCCCTCTTTATAGAAGTGAGTGGTAGGCTTCCTTGTCGCCATAATTTTACATTCAATTTTTCTTGCCAACCTGAATGCCTTCTCCAATGAATCAGGTTCCAAAACATGAACTTCATGTTGGATTTTATCCTTTAAAGTACCTATGAAGAGATCAATCTTGTGTTCCTCTGGAATATCAGTTACCCTTATATTCAATTTTTGGAAGTCCTCAATGTGCTCGCCCACTAAACCCTTTTGTTTGAGATTTATCAATTGGCTAGAGAAGGTGTTGCTCTTTGTATCCTCATAATGTGCTATCATTTCCTCTGTAAAAATTGACCAAGTGACAATTTTTTACAGGAGCAAAGCCATCGATACCATACAAATGTATTTGGTTCTAAATGTAAAGTTGCAATGAGTACCTTTTGTGAATTTTGCAAATCATGGAGCTCAAAATATTTCTCCATCTCTAGTATCCATGTTACAAGATCCTTTCCATCAAACTTCCTCATATCCATTTTTGGAATATGGTGGTTCTTCCCGCCAACATTAGAGTTTATGAAATCACGATTAACATTTATTTTGATCTCATCATGAGTTTTCTCTTATATCTTTTCACCATTAGGAAAAATTTCTTGTATCAACTTTTCCAAACCTTCGATGTCGACTTTTAGATCATTCTTCATGTTTTCATGTTGTCTTTCATTTTTTCATCGATCTTAGCTTCCATGTCATCCATCTTAGCTTCCATGCCCACTTCCATGCCATCCATATTAGCTTCCAAACCATTCATCTTAGCTTCAACGCCTTTCTTCAAACCATCCATCTTAGTTTCCACTTCTTTCTTCTAAACTTCCATTTCATTTTTTGTTGCTCTTTTCGATAGTGAAATTTGGTGCACTTGCTCTTGTAATTTTGATATCTCATGTTGTGTTTCTTCGTCTTCATGAGTCATAGTAGAGTCTTATGAAGGCTTAATTGGTGTTGAATTCTTTTTAGGGGAAATTTTAGAACCCAATACTGATATCTATTCTTCCATATTCCCTTGGAATAAATTCAAACTATTTTTTTTTTAAACGAGACTTATGTAATTCAAAAAAAATACACACCTTTTTCTTGCTTTTGAGGAGCTTGATATTGAAACTGAATTATCTCTATGATTTCGTATCTTCAATATATGAACTTTGGCCCTATGGTATCCCTTTGAATCCTCTTTCGAATTCCACAGGTCTCACCTGTTTTGGATTCTTCAATTCAAAGTTATGTCCAATCTCCCACAATGACCTAATTATGGACTCGTTCAGTAGAGTGAACTTGTACAACTTGTCACGTGTTCTTTTTTTCTCCTTTGGCCCTGAAATTAATAGACAAGAAACTATAGTCCGTGTACTTCCAACCACTTGTTACAGAATTCCAATCTGATTTTTAGAGAGAGAGTTATGAAGATTTTCCCACAATCACCTCTTTGAGATGAAATTCAGGAGCTTGAAAAAGACCTAAATTCTACAAATCATATCTTTGGAAATATTGTGCAACAAGCTCTGAAATTCTGCAACAAGTTTCTAGGATTTAAGCTTCGTTCTCTAAAAAATTTAGCTTCTGAACCTTCGTATAAAACAAATTATAGCGCAAATGCCACGATGACCTGTTTAGGTTAAGTTAAGGAGACTGAAAAAATCCCTAACTTCCACATATCGTATCTCTGAAAATATTACGAACCAAGCTCTAAAATGTTGTGACGATGTTCCTCAAGATTTTGGCTTCACACTCTATAAATTTCAGCTTCTGAACCTTCATAGAAAAAATGTTATACTGAAAATTCCACGATGACCTGTTAGGAGCAACGAAACCCTAGAATCCAAAGCTCGGATACCAAATGTTGTGAAACCAGCTCCAAAAATAGAAGAAAAGAGATATCAACGCCTTAGAAATAAGCCACTTCGAGGGGGAAAACTCCAATCATGAATGAATAATTCTTGGATGATTGAAATTACAAAACCTCCTTTCTATATATAGGAGTCCACAGGGCCACAATGTAATCTTAGCCGAGCTAACAATAATAATTTAAAGGCACAATAATAACAATATGGGGGTTACAGGGGTACAATAATAACAATAAGGGGGTTACACTAACAACAATAAGGGACTATACTAGTAATATAGGGACCTAACAAGTATGGGTTATAAGATATGGGCAACTAATATAGCACTTAGGACAAGGCATATATAGGTTGACATGTGTAATAAGGGTAATGGTATGGTTAGTAGCATGTGTAAAACTAAAATTAGGCAATACAATGTGTATATCTAACCTCTCATTATGCATGTGTATGGTTAGTAGAAAGTCGGGAAAATTTCAAGAAGTGGTAAGGTATATGAATTTGTGAAGGTTCAATAATTTCTAAAGAAGATATATATACATTGAAAATAAATTAATATATATATGTTCTAACATTTCCGTTAAAGGAATGTAAATTTTAGTATTGGTTAGAAAGAAATATATAAAAAGGGTTGCCAAGTGACTAATATATAAAGATTTATATATTTAATAATGTTTGAAAATATACATAGAATGGACTACTATATATATATATATAGTTGGGGTGACATATATATATCTAAGTCTAAAATATATTCTGTTAGTGTCAGTCTAGTCACACTGCCATCAGTGATCAAAACTGCTCTTTTGCATTTTCATATTAGGTGTCTCATACCGAATAAATTTCACCATTCCGCTAGGTCATGGATTCATTGATGATAGTAATTTTTTATTAGTTTTCCCTCATGAGGTACTTGCTGATTTTCCTTCCTATGGCCTTTAGTCATTAGTCACTTTCATTCTAAAAATCATATAAGTAGGTCAGAGGATGGGTCTCATTAGTTTCTAGGGCCTCACCATGATCGATTAATGAGTCAAGTGTAAAATAATATCAACAAGGTCATGATGAAGCCAAATAAACTCAAAGTCACAGCACCAGAAAGATCAGAGATATCATTTATCCAAGTGATGCAAGTTTCACCTCAAAACCATGTTTTGAAGAGAAAACATAATACTTTTCCTTTCAGTCGCAATTAAGAAGTTGTCATCTCCGATAAGATCATCACCCTGCCTTCAGAGAATTTTTCCGCAGCATGTTTAGCGCCAAATCATCCTCCAAGAAGATCCAGCAGAAAGCGCCCAGAAAGAGCTTTCCAACGGTATACTACACTCTCAAAATTGACTTCTGGATTGAAATTTATGCTTAAGTGAAGTAAAAATCCCTATATCGTCAGATACCCCCTATTTTCCATTTTTCCCTTTAAACTTTGTATTATTAAAGTTTAATATTCCTTTAAATAATCCCTTTTCCCCTTTCTGATTATAAATTTGCATTATAATCATTTTAACATAAATGCGATTTATATGCCAAACCACTTCCCCTCCATACCGTGGAACTTTATTATAAAGTTGAAATATATATATATATATATATATATATACCCTCCCATCGCAATTAATATATATAATCGAAAACCCTTAAACTTTATAACAAAGTTTAAATCATATTTTATAAAACCCGCCGCAATCGCAAACCTTCCCTTCCCCTTTCAATCACATCGCAAATATTAACGTGCCCCCCTGATTATTCCAATCGCTCGAAACTCCGATGCGATTGATCACATCCCTCCTTCCGATCACCTGATCACACCTCCTCCTTCCGATCTCCCGATCGCACAAAAATCTTATTGTGATCAATCGCAAGTCCCTTCCCCGATCCTCCAATTGTAACAACCCCTGATTGATCCGGCACCGTTGATCTCTTCCCACTGATCTGACGGCTCAAATTCATTCGGGCCCATCGCATCGATGTTTCATATTAATATCACTCTGCCCCACTTCCGACTCCCGATTGCGATTATGTGGGTCCCACCTTTAGCCCTCCATCTTACAATAAAAATCATTCCATCCCTTTATATCATTTCCCTGCTCTATAGTTATATCCCTCATCGGGCTTACCCCAATCGCATCGCAACTTTGTGTGGCCTTCTCCCAAATTCACCTGACCTCCGATTTCGATTGCGATTTCACTATTATTTGCTATATTATATCTCTCCGCTCCCACCCGGTTCCGATTGCGATTTCACTATTATTTCATATAAATATCACTCCGCCTGCCCCGCTCCCTAATTTCGGTTGCGATTACACTTGTATTCTAATATGTTATGTCCCTCCGCTTGTCCATTCCGATTGCGATTAATATGATTTCTGCCCTATTTCCCTTCCCTTTTCCCACTTAAAAATAAATTTTCCCTTCACTAAAAGCAAAGTTTCATTTCAAAGAAATGTTTATAAAAAAAAATTGGTTTTATTCAAACAGCAAATGGAAAGCGAACAGTCAAAGGCCGAGAGCCTAAAATAAAATAAAGATATCTACAACAGCAGGAAAATAGGATTGGATTGCCTATTTTGTCTTCAGTTACATTATAATGTTTCGCCTTCTCACTAACTAGATGTAACACAGCTCTTCCTTTACAGAGAGATTATTGGCTCTTGGTTTTCCATCTTCAGTTATGATTTCTCCTCTTTCCATCGATCTATATTCCCAAAAAATCTATCTATTTATTGTAAATGCTAAATATTTGTAAGGGTTTGAAAGTCTGAGGTCCGAAAACTTAGAAGTAGGGGAATAGTGTGGCAGTGATCTCTACGCTCCATTGTACAGTTTGGCAGGGAATTAATAAAGTGATGCAGCTCTGATTTGTGGGATTCATGTGGTATGAGTTTTAGCATATGTTTCTCCTTTGTGTTTCATATGTACATTTTTATGTTTCACCATTCATTCATAAACATTTCCAGTTGAATGTATTCAAGTTAGAAAGGTAGAATCCATTTTATATGCTCTGCCTTGGGAAATCATTCATATTCTGTGTGTTTTCTTCTGTTTGAAAAGGATTCATTTATTATGCCCTTTTCATCTTCTCAAAAATCTTTCCACTCCATCTTATTTCAATTTGATTGCTAAACCTCCTGCCTATCTTGCCCCATGAAGTACTCTGTGTCCTTCATTTAATTCCTCGGTTCATACTGTCCTTTTTCCCATACATCCCTGAAAATTTAGTCGTTTATCAAAACGCCCTTTCCACATTTATATACCTAGCCTAAAATCAATTCATTATTGTGTTATGGAATATCTATTCTACGGAGACAGCCCTCTCCTGACCTTGTAGGGCTAGCTACAAGGCTGAGCGTGGTTTAGTTGTTACCCTGATTTGCCTTTTTTCAGCCTGAGGTTCAGATTGGGTGCTAACATATTCCATTAAAATAAATAACATCAATTCTAATCCTATGATGATAAGAAATAATAATAGTGATGGATATTTTGGTTAACATTTAAAATAACAAAAAAATGTATGCGAGACAAATTAAGAAATTTTCTTTAGTGAATAAATGAAATAGATTTCCTTGAAACGTTCATGGTAACAAAGGTAGTTATTAGGAAATAAATGATGATGCAAAGACAATGAATGAAAATGAATTTAGCCATAATTTTTTTTAATATTGTACAGTTACAACAATATCAAGTGACGAAAGTATTGGAAAAGAATTCTGAATATTACCATAATTGCTATAAATAGATTTTTTTTTTTAGTAAGTGGATTTGTTACACATAAGTTGTTTGTCCATCCTCCTTGGATGTTTTCCTAGTATCCGTTATAGTTGCAAGTATGTTTTTCATATCATCCGAACACTCTACAACTTGTTCCATATTTTTTCAAATTTTTGGTTTTCCTCTAAACAACTTTCTCAAGCTTGATCCTGTCCTATAAAAATAATTTAGATATCAACCCCATTCATCAATAGTCATTTCATTGTAAATTAGAAGCTTCAAACAATTATTCTCTAACATCCTACTTTTCCAATTATAGTATGGAACTATTGATCCAAATACATGCTCCAAATTGTCTTAATCAATAATGCAGAAAATATGTTCTAAATCATATTAATAAATCATAGTATAAAAGTGAATAATTGAGTATCCTATTTTAACAATACCATATAGATGCCTATGTAACAAAACTCTAGCTTGGTAGAACTTGGAAGATCCTTTGATTAGTGTAATATACTTTCAGCTTACTTGAAATATTACCTTGTCATATGAACACATTATCCTCACCTATTAAATGGAATTATTTTTAATTATGGAATTATTTAATTTATGGTTGTTATCTATGGGGTGTTACATGTTATTTGAAGACAAGTTTCAAGCCCTTATTTCTAACCTATATTTTCCTTCACACACTTTGTGTTGTGGAGAATGCCACATGCTCTTGTATATTGAATACAATGAGAGATTTTATCTCACGATAATGACTATACTATATTTTTCTTATAGAATATTAACAAACTAAATCTATGAATTAAGTTCATGAAAAAAGTTACAAGGTATTTTGAATAAGGTGGAAATTTGTAATTAACATAAATGTGAAAAAAATTTGTATTTCACAAACAACTAACATAACTGAAACTATTCTTCCTCCATTTCCTTTCTACTACTAGTGCAAACATTTCGAAGGAATTCTTGCAACAATGTTAAGGTCTCTTTTCTTGAAAAAGACCTTAATGTGTGTTAGTTACCTCATTAAAATTTCCAAACACCTCCTGTCCCCTGAAAACATTTCCTACACTTAAATAAACTGATTCCATGATATGAATTATTTGTTTCTTAATTTGTTTTCTTTCCCATGAAAAAATTTCTCTGGAACATAAAAAGTGCAAAAACTAAAACGATAGTAGCCTGAAAATATCTTCATTACTCGTATCACCTTCTTTCTTGTCCATTTTTTTTTGTCATGCTTTTGGATATTCGACACTATTCCATTCAATTTATGTTGTTCCTTATTCACTTTGATGATAAACTCTTTAGCATTTTACTTGAATTTACAACATAAGCTACTTTTTCTCTTATGCACTTACATTTGATATTCACTTGCAACTCCTCTCTTTGAACAAAAAAGTCATTTCACAATGGAGACAACCTTGAATAGAAACGCACTTTCATTGTTGGTTGTTGGTTCTACCAAGATGTAGCTAGTCCTCTAGGTCATTTTTGTCGAGAAAATATCCTTGCCAAGCCTTAAACCCCCTATTACCACCTCTCTCTTTCTGATGTAACTCACATCCCTATGGTCTTTCTTCCTTCTTCACACAATTACCTTGCAACAATTGGGTTGGTGCAAGTATGATCCATTGTGATCCTAAAAAAGAAATCATGCAAATCCATACATCAATATTTGTATGTTGCAAATTCCCACCTCTATCTCCCTCTCCTTCATTTCCTCTTATGTCCCTTTTGAAATCTACTTTATTTACTAGTGATTTTTTTCTCCTATTCACTCACAAAGGGTCTTTCTTGTAGGTCACTTCATGTCCTCGAACTTGAAATTCTCCACCATTTAGCAACTCTAACTTTTGATCCGTCTCTCTTATGCTCTCCACTGAAAAACTACTCCATGCCACCTCATCCTTGTCTAATATTGGTACATACAAGGTAGTGTTCTCACAGAAAAACCCCTTCATGAATACACCTATACATGTGGCTCTAGAAAATCACTCGATTTTGACCTTGTTGATGATGATAGTGATAAGATCCACATATTCACCTTCAATGACTTGGTGGACTCGCTTCATGCTATTGTTCAAGTTATTCAAGTCTACATAGTTTCAAATGGAACCATAAAGCTTCCAAACCATACCTAAAATCATCTTAACTTCTCATTCAAAATCATCCTTGTCTTTGCATCAACTATCTCTCAATTCATACATGAAATTCAATCAATACCTTCCCGTACGTTCCATTTTATGCGAAAAATTTCACTCAACCTTACAACTCTCAACTCAATTGTTGATGTTATTGATGTTATTAGATCGAGCTCTCCTACCCCCGTCATACAGAGGTGTGAAAGCTCTAAGACTCCAAAAAAAACTATCGCACTACATGACATGTTTGGTAGTAGCATCGATGTAACCCAATGGGGCAGAGAATGCCAAGTTGAAGGGCACAAAATTTACAACCTTCACATGGTGTGGAATTTTTGAGCCTTTGCGATCAAATGTGGGTGGGCCATTAAGCTCAATGGGAAAAATATTGTAGCTATTCCCACCACGTACCTTGTTGTAAATCTAGATATTGTTGAAACACTCTAACTCAAACAATGGTTTCAAGAAATAGTCTTGAACTGATCCTCACCATCACTAAGCCAGAAATGCACAACAATATCTAATAGGTCCCTTAAAACAAAAACAATAGCTAAAATTATCGAAATTCCCCGTGCCAAAAATATCTGTGGATCACCCTTCCTGCTACTGCTACAACAATTAACATGGCATACCACTAATTCCTTGCATGCCCACTTATATTTTATGGGATCCAATCCATGAAAAAGGTTGTATGACAAGATGAAAACATGTGGCATTGTTCAAAATGTGAGGGCTCCTTCTTCAAATGTGACAATCACTATGTGCTCTCGCTTGAATTTAATGACCACACTAGCCACCTTGAAAATGTTGTTGCTTTAGATGATGCAAAAAATGAGCTCTTAGGAATATCCACAATTGACCTTAGCCTCCTCTCAAGTGAGCCAAAAACTCTAAGAGACGTATCCAATAGGATTAAAGATGGAAAATTCCTCTTCATGTCATCTTTCAAAATAAACTCTTCCAAACCCTTGTGTGCTATGAATAACTCCCTTACACCTTTGCGTCCACTCTTGTCCTGCATGAAATGAAACATGCTTTTTCCCCTACCAAATAAGTTTCTCATAAAATATAAGCATACCTTTTAAGCCTCTCCTTTGCGTTTCCCCGTGATATTATTTTACACATCCTTCACCTAAAACACCCGTGTGCTCAAACTCACCTCAGCCCCCCACTTCTCCATTGATTCTTGTCTTTGGATTTGCAAATTATCTCCCTACTATGCCACTCCATTTCAATATTTTGAACTTGTTTCTACCTTTGCACTCACAATGTTCCTGACATGCCCTTGCACACATATCCATGCCTTGTTAAAATATTTTGTCTACACTTCTATCTCCCTTTTTTGTAGACCTAAACTTCGGCAACACTTCCTAGTTTTTTAAAGCTTTCTCTTAAATATATGGGAACTCCCTCACATATAATCATTATCATAAATATATGTGCACTTGCTTGCTTGTAACATTTCTTGTCAATATATGGGCATTTTGTTGCTTGTAATTTTTCTTGTAAATATATGTGCATTCACTTAGTTGCATTTATCTATCCTTTCTCATCTATTCATAGAATTTTCAACATTCAAACATGTTTCGAATACACATATGAATATGGATATTCTCGCTATGGAAAAAATATATAATTATTACTTGTAATTATCATAGAATCCAAAAGCATGCTTCCTTTACTACGAGATATATATGCATACTGATATCGATTATAATATTAATAGTAGTCATTTTAATGACCCATCATTCAATATTGCAATTAAAAAAAAAAATACAATAAAACTTTATTTCAAATTCATATTTCACCTACAATTCATATTCGAAACCTTATGTAGTCCATGGAATTTTGTTATAAGACACAAGCGCACCAATTAAATGCTATGATGCTTTGCTAAAAAACATTGAAAAAACAACTTTTTATGCAAACAAACAAACACGCAACTTGCTCCTTGACAAAAATTCTTCATTTACTTTCCATGTTCCTAACACACTTAACAAATTTTTTCCTAGCTCCCTTTCCATTAAAAATAAATAAATCAAATAAAAAATATACAAATAACAAAAAATGTGTCCTCCTCTCTAAAATTATCACATGACATGTATTGATCCTCACTTTCTTCATCGTTCATATCAATTACTTTCTTGCAAAGATAAATGTTTGTTATATCACTACCATGAAATTTTTTAATATTTATGTTATATATTTTTCAATTGGGAAAAAATAAAGTTCCTTTTCTTGCATCACACAAAAATATTTTGTTCTCCATAGACTACTTTCCCTTTGAAATACATGGTTTACTCACCTTTTCTCAAAATTCAGTTATACCTCTAACTTTTATAATACTCTTCTTGCTCGATTAGCTATGCAATCCACTCCTCAGAATTATGTATGAAAGGCACATCGATAATGCTACTACACACTTAGCAAGGATGGAATAAATGGACGACATCGCCTTTTGTAAAAAAAAAAATTTGATCCAACCTCACCTCTCAAACCAACTGGTGAGTCCTATTACTACACCAAGAGTGATGCAACTCCCGAGTGATGCCCTACTTTAATTTATCAACCTGGGTTTCGTACAAACTTGGACGTGACAGTGATATATAAACAACATATATATTCTTGTCATCCTCTTCTGCTTTATAAAAGGGTGCTATTTATTAAACTATGATAGGAATGGGAAAGTAAATTATTGGAAGGAAATGATAGAAAGGAAACTGACTTAATTTGCAAAAAGGAACTGACAAAAATGAAACTAGTTTAATTTGTAGAAAGGAAACGATGGAAATGAAACTAATTTAATTTGAAAAAAGTAAATGGAAGAAATGAAACTAATTTAGATTTCACTTAACTTGGCCAATTGGCTTAACACGCCCTGCTCTATCTATCATGCTCCTATCTATGCAGCTATTCATGACCTAATTAAACTTAAAAAAGTGTTGTTTTCAGTTTGGAGGAAAAAGGGATAAGGGTGCAAATGGAGGGCTTAAATACATAAAACAAGGCTTAGAAGTGTGAAGGAGGGTTTAGAATTTAGTAAAACTTATGATATCACAAAAATCCTTTGGAGTGGAAGGTTTTTAAAAGTGTGATGGCGGAATCGCGATGGGAGGACGGTAGTGTGATTTGCGATATACAATATCACAATCGTAATATCTTAAAGCTGGAGGGGTGTCGGAAGTGTTGTTAGGGAGTGGGAGAAAATCACAAAATGTGATGGAATAAAGGCTACGATATTCGAAATGCTACAGGATGACGTGGCAGTAGGGCTAATGGCAGAGTACAATAGTGATATCACAATCGACATTTGGAGCAGAACGTGTTACGAGAAACAAATGAAAAATGTGTTTTGCGATTGCGGTATGGCAGAGTATGGATAATTATCGCAATCGGAGCTCGGGATTGGTAAGTGTTAATGCAATTCAAATGGAAAATGTGAATTGCAATTTGCGAAAGGAATTGTTGTAATCCTTTTAGAGGAAAAATGGAAAAGGTCGGTTTCCAAAGGTTTTCGAATATTTTTGTGATAATGGGAAAAGGTAAGGCAGAAGGGTTATTGCAATCGGGGTTTGGAAGTGGGAAGTATTAATGAAGACCAGGAAGATTTGTGATTTTCGATAGAACGAAGAACGATAGTGGGAGTTTCGATGAGGAAAGGGCAAAGGTCAAACTCTTAGCTTTTTTTTTATGTGTTTGGTGAATAAAAAGGGTGCTAGCTGCAATCAAATAAATAGGAGGGAAGTGGCGGTGCAAAAACAACGATGGAGGCGTAAAAACAGAGAGAGATGATGAAGGTGGGAGGTACCAATGGACTTCCCTAGTACTTTGATTCTTATTCTTGCAAACACTCTGTTGATCTATGCACGAAAACACACAAATGTGTGAAAATACAGTACGAAAGGAAGGCTGAAAATGGTAAAGAAACGCTACTCTAATCTCAGAAACAGTGAACAGAAATCAATTTTTGGGTCTGTGGGAAGGTTCACCCTCCTTAAGCTCTATTGATAGGGATGAGAATGGAGGTCTTGATCCACAAATTTTATATTTTTCTCCTCTATTCTATTACTCATAAGAAAATGAAACCTGCAGCATCAAACTAAACGCAAAAACTAAGGAATAATGAAACTATCGGAAGTAGATCTACTGACAAAAAGCGAAGAACAAGTACAAAAGAGAGGCCGAGGAACCTGGATGGGGACCTAACCCACAACCTAGCTCTCTAGAACCTAAATCAGTAAAATTAAATCAGTTTTCTCATTTCATGAAAGAATAGTCTTGTACAATTCTGAAAGTTTGAATCATTACATACAATAAAAAAACTCAATAAGTTTCAAAAATTTTCTCAATAGAATCGAATCCTTCCTAGCTCTAGCTCTGCTCTATTTATTCTACAGGGTAGCTACCAACAACTCCCTTGAAAATAGTGATTTATTCCACTTGATTCCAAGTAAACATATATTGAGTGCACTTTTGTCTTTTAATTGCTTGGTTGTCTTTGGATTCGAATTGTTGGAGAGAATCCTTGGGGATCCTTTGTCTTCCTTTGAGAGTTAAGAGGGGTGGAAAATCCACTATAATTTCTCCTTGTTGTATCCTTCAACTCTTTATGATAAAATCTTCAAAAATAATGCCAGTTACTCATGATTTTCTGCACTCAACCTCATATTAGGAACTCAGAGTATGTTAGCCTTAATCACCACCTATAGTAGCATCATAAAAACAAATAATAATAAAAATTCAAGAAAAAGATATTTAATAAGGAAAAAAGGTGACCATTAATCCATCCAAATATGTCTAATGATGGAGCTCATCACCAACCCGACTCACACTTCCATTCCTTCCCGATTTTTCTCCCTCTCCTTCCATCCACCTATTCTCCTTCATTTCCCCCTCCATGTCCACTTCCTGAGAAATATTTTCCAAACCATACCCTTTCTTCCCCTTCCAGATTCCTTGTACAACCATCGTCATGTTTCTTCCTCTTAAACTTACTAAGAGTTCCAGAAGAACCATCTCCAACATGAACATCACCACATTAGGGGAATTTTGAGGTCTAAAATGGGCCTCCTAAGGAAATTATAAAATAATAGTGGAAATAATAAAATAAGATTTGATTACATCATCAAATTTTAGAGGGATAAAAGGAAAAACTACTTTTTCAACTCATATTTTCAACCTATCTCCCAAAGTGTTTACTCAAATTTCAAGCAGGAGTACTCGTTGGATGCAAAATTTAATTCCTCATTCAAGGAGTACCCATGTTGCATACTTTCGATGGGTCCTGCTACATGAAAAAATGACAAATACATGAAAAACATGATTGCAATCATTTTTTTATGTATTTCTAATTTTTTATGTAGAAGGTTCCATCAAAAGTATACAACATGGGTACTCCATGGATGAGGAATTAAATTTTGCATCCAACGAGTGCTCCCATTCGAAATTTGAGTAAAAACTTTGGGAGATAAGCTGAAAATACGAGTTGAAAATGTAGTTTTATTATTTTATTATTTTTTAATCTTTTTACCCTTTTACGTAAAAAATGGTGAATCATCCCCCATGGATGACATCATCATCTTGAATCCTATTGGTCCTTAAAAAGTATATTTTTTTTGTACATTTTTCTTAGGAGGCCTATTTTAGACCTCAAAATTCCCCTCATGCTTCCATGAAAGGATTGATGCAGCTAACCCCCTGCAGGTATGTTCCAATTATAATGAATCTTAGCCATCCATGAAAATGAAAAAACGTTATGGTGTCATAACCTACTCTCATTGTGCCTCTAAGGAAACTCTCCATCATTTTTCATCCTCGAACAACATGGACCTAGGAAAACAATCTCATGTCCTCTCTTACATACCTTCTTCTTCACACTAAGTGCATCTGATACCAAATAGAATGACTTGCATATGGTCGTTCCTTCTATCATGCATCCAGTGCACATTATCAACCTCATTGGAGAATCCAAAACATTGTGGGAAACCTGCATCCTACCTCTTAATACATTTAATTCGGATTCATAATATTCTTAAAATATGTTCTACTAAAGGAATTCCTTGTAAATGACTTTTGGTGTAGGTAATAATCTACCATTATTTGACTTCTCTACTTTATGTATGGTTTTTGCATGCATACCCCTTACTTCTTCTCATCTTATTGCTAAGGTATGAGTGGAAACATAGCGGCTCTACACATATACATGGTTTCCTATTGTTCAAAAATGCACCTGATATGGATGGCCTTGAATGGACTAAGGAAGAAAGCATTGTTTCTGAAAAATATTTCTTTCATACAATGGCCACTTCTTGGCACCCTCGTAGCCTCCATCAAATAAGTCCAAGAATTCATCAATCAACAATTCATAATCCCCACCTCCTTGCAACAAATGAAATCCTCATTTCCAATGAGCTCCAAGACTATAAGGAGCTTGTGAACTATGTCCAAAAGCACATAAATTGCCATTCCTCTACATGCCTTCACAAAATAAGTAACTCTAAAAATTTATGTTGTCGATTTCCCTAGGATTTGCGTGAATCCTCTTCTATGCACATGGATTCTTCCAGCCTTAAAATGTATATTCCTATAGGAAATGACGAGAGGCTTACCATCCACAACCCTAACATGCTTACGATCTAGAGGGCCAACATTGATCATCGACTACTTGTTCTCTCATGCAATGTTATTTTGAAATACATCTCAAAGCATGCAGTGAAAGTACATTAAAAGTTTGAAACTTACTATCATAGCTCCTATTTTACAAAAAAAAAAAAAAAAAATTACACACATGGCTGTGTTTAACGATACTTTTCATAATATAGAAAAAACAATATCGACAATGATATGCTCACCCATTTCTAGTTATCTGACTAAGCATTCAATATAACACTCTACTAGATTAGGAAGTCAATAATATTCTTTTTTATAATCATCATATACCTATAATCATAATTTCCATTTATGGTTGGGTTACTAGAGTGTTTACAAGAGTGCACATGATATAGAATATGTTCATGATATAAAATTAGTTCTTCCACTAGACATCTATCTAGAGTGGATATCATTATCTCATTTACTTTATTATAATAAGTTGACTAAATTGACATGATGTTCGGCGCTACCCATTAAACTTCGCCCAACAATCTTTATGGTTATGTCATGGTTTCAATATATCCAAACTCTATTGTTATGCTACTTTACCTATGTGATTTATCGTTTCATTTGGTGTGCATTAGTTGGATACCCTTGATTATTTTATGGAGCATCCTAGCATTGGTACTTCAATAGGAGGGTTTAATAAGTCCTTATCAAATTTTCCCTGTGCATTCAAGCCTTGGGAACAGGTTGGTCTGGTTCATTAGTTCCACATCTCCTTATTCAGGTGGAGCGCAGATGCTCTTGGATATCGTTCAATGGTTGTGATGAGGGTTTAGTGGTTCGATGGTGGATTTCAACCCACCAAAACACTAACCTGCTTTTCCCCTTGTAAATTTAGATTATGAAATATTTTTCTTCGCTCCTCTGCACCTTATGGATATTTCTTTCACTTCCTGTAGATTTAGGGGTTCTCGTAGCTACTCGTGGCCTTGAGGTGTGAATTTAGTTCATGTGTTCTCACATTTGGCTTTTCGTCGTGAGTCCAGGCAACCAAATGTACATTTCTATAGTTGCATTATTATATTTTCACTCTATATATGAGTTCCTCTGAGGTTTAATATGTGATAACTTATTCATGATTTTGTTATAATTCCTGCACAAGTGCAACATGTATCCCTAGTGGTGCATTTCCTACTGTTACCATAGGGTTTCAAGTTTATATCTCTCAGGTACTGGTTTTATTGATTTTCTCATTATCCTTTACCCAACAGTCTCTCTTTTATTTAATTGACATGGGTATTATGAGTTGTGCATTGTTATCAACCCCCTTAATTTTTTTCCTTGTAGAGTTTTCTGCAAGAAGACCAAGCATTTGGTCCATTCCTAAGGTGGATTTAAGAAAAATACTTACCTGGGTTTACACATAGGTGCTATAACTAATTTATCGAGTAATATTTTTCAAGGTAGTCCAATTCTTGTGTTCCAGGATCTTTTTGTCGCATATTTCTTATCTTCCAAGGTTTCTCTACTCGTAATTCCTATATTACAAGGTTTATTACACATACCGTTTTATTTAACCATTCTTCCTGTTGTGGCAGGGTTCTAGGCATAGGAATGTAAGGTCCTCTTGGTTTGAAAGGTAAAACTTAGCCTCTATGTTATTTTTGTTTTATTAAAACTTCATTTCTCCTTCACCATAAGTAATATGTAATACTCTTAACGACATGGAAATTTATTTTGATGTGCCTTCATAGGTAATCATCGCTCCTTTGGCTTATGGTTTTGTTCTGTGATTCTTTGAAGGTGTTCTAACACTCTTCATATTCATCTCCCTACTTGTAATGGTTCTAGGTTGGTTGCTCTACTAATAACACAGGATTTTGTATCTAAATACTTATGACTTATTTTGGGTGTTATAACAACCTTATCATTTTGGTAATATTTGGGTATTTTTTCTAGAGTATATATTTTCAACAATTCTCATTCAAAACTCTCTAATGAAGCGAAAATTTTCCTTCACACTATAGTTGAGTTCCATTTTTATTTTATAATTACTGAGAGCTGCAACTCTTAGCTTAGTTGTATGGTTACGTCAATTTTGTAAATGATTAATTGGTAATTACAAGTTGTGTATTTACTTGCCTCCAATTATGGACATCTTTAGACTGGTGTAAATATTTTGAATTTATAATTGGAAGAATTATCTATATCTGCTAATTTGTCTCTATTTGTGTTTACAAACTCACCTAATGGCTTACATTGAGTTTGTTGTAGTATATGGTTGTGTTTACAATTTGAACTAATAGCTTGCATTTATTTACTGTATATTTATATTATAAAGCTTCATTATCAATTTGACTCATATGTATTCGTAGTTAAAATGGAACAATACATTGATACATTTGTTTCCTGTGTATCACTTATGTGCAAAGTTTCCCTTAAAACCGTGTTTCTTGAATTCCAAATATTTTTTTGTTCTTAACTGGATAATTAAATTAGTTATGTTATTCCTATATCCCCTGAAGGGAGATCTAATATTGAATTCCTAGTTTTAGCTTGTAATGTGTTTGTTGATGCCGTTTCCATAATTACTTCCATAATTTAATCTTAAAACTAATCATTTATTAAATTAATTTTTTCCTATACCATAGCACGATTTTCCGCAAGGGGTTTCGGTATAGATTTTTGTAGTTCCATTTTCGACCTATTGTGTATGAATTGCATAAATTGTATAATCCCCATCCAATTACTACTCTTAACTTAATATTGATCACAAATATAGTTGTTGCTAGCTTTTGGCATAACTACCTATTTTTTCCTTGCATTATAAATTTAAATCGACTAAACTCGCATAATTCAGTATCTATGTCTACCAAACTTGCGCAATGAGAGGACTACACCATCCCTCCTAGTTCACTCATTGCTTCATCCTTTTCACTATCTATCTTGTTGTCCTTCTCCTGGTGCCACTCAGATTTCTAAAAGAATATTATCAAAATTACTTCTCCTTCGCATTTATTACCTATGACATCACATGCATGTATTTTTTATTAAGGAACCAACTCACAAGCTAATTATTCTACTCTATAAATTTACAACAGGAAGAAATAGAACTCTTTGGTAGTTAGTTCATCTATTTACATACCTTTCAGATCCATTTTATATAGAATCAAAGTTCATATGCGAATAAATATTATAATAATAAACCTGTAATTAAACTGAATTTTCTTCTCACTTATATGTAATCAGAGTAGTGAGTTAAACTATATGCACTAATTATTGTAGAAAATTTCCTTATTTACTTCCAAGAATAGATAGAAATTCCTTTATTCAAATTCATAATTACAAATATGGATTTTACATGAGTTAAATTCATAGAATACTTTGGTTTACTTGTACAAAATAAAATCCACAATATTGACATAATTTACATTTCTCATAAATGAAAATAAGGTTTCCCCAACCTTCATGCAGTAAAGAAGTCAATCAAAATAAACAATTGTCAAACTGGTATTACTTCTGATAGAATACGCCTGAGAATTTAACACTTTTCTCCACCCAACCATAGAACTTCATCCCTCAGTTAATCGCCGAGCTGAAATTCAATTGCCAAGATACCAACAACCCCATATTGTTTCATGCAATAGGTATTTTCATACCTTTCTTTCATGATTGATTTTTCCTCTAGCGGTGTTCCTCTTTTTTGGTCTCCCACAACCACTTTCCTAGGGTTTTCCATAAAATATCTCTTTTAGCTCCCACGATGCTTTATGTTTATCCAATATTAGCATTTTTCTCTAACTATGTGACTTAATGTATTTATATCTCCATCAATTAAGCATATCTAGTATTTCATCTAGAGTTATTATCATGAAAGAGTAATCTTAAATCAAATCTCATCTTCAAGTATTTCCAATCCCATTTATCTATTAATAAAATATCCATTTTCATAATTATTTCCAATACATCTCATGGATTTTATTTAATTCGAAATACCATAGTTTAATTTTCAAAACAAATAACAATATAATTTAGCACTGAAGGGATGTCATGTTCGCCCCCCTTTTATTTATATCGTCCTCAGCATTTAGTTTCAAGTTACTTCATCTTGAAACAATGCTTGATATTTTTTCTGCATTTCATATTCTCGCTCCCATGTACTGTCTTCGGGATTAAAATGCTTGCATTGCACTTTAACCCGAACGACAGATTGATTCCAGAGCCATATTTCTTTCTTGTCTAGTATACAAAGTGGTTATACCCAGAAGTATCCTTTAGGTTCCACCTGTAGCGTTTTCGAATCAATAATTTCAGAGTTCTCATGTAAATATTTCTTAAGTAAAGATACATGAAAAACATTATGAGCTTTAATGTGTCTAGGTAATGCTAATTGATAAGCTAAAGGTCCATTTATGTCCAGAATTTAAAATAGTCCACAAAATCATGGTGCTAATTTTGGACATGTTCCTGTCTTCAATATACTTTTCCTTGATAGATTGTAGATTTCTGTGGTGTAGATTTTTAGATACAAAACTCAGAATCTACACAGTCCTCATTTTTTAGTCTATGTTTCGGGTCTAAATCAAGACCCATCTTCAGGAAAAACCTGCAAAGAAGAGAAATGATTAGGGTAAATAAATAGAGGAAAAGATGGCAGGGAAAAGAGTCGTTCAGTTACTAACTTTGCTATTTATTTGATTAATTAGTTCTAAATATTTTTAATTATTTTTATCTATATTTATTTCTAATTTAGATTAATTATTTTATTTATAATTGTTATAAAATATGCTATAAAGCTCTTCAGTTAATGATATTAATGTTTAATATTTTATTTATAATTATTTTATATTGTTATAAAGCCCTATGTTTATTATCCATATTTATTTCTAATTTAGATTAACTATTTTATTTACAATTATTATATAATATGTTATAAAGCCCTATGTTAATGATATTAATGTTTAATATTTTCTTTATAATTATTTTATATTTTGTTATAAAGCCCTATGTTGATTATATTAATACTATTGGTATAGCTATTTATTTATAATATATATAGTAAGATTAATTAATCAAATGATTGTAACACATAGATATGATCATTATTTCATTTATTATTATTATTATTATTATTTTCCCTCCTTAAGGTTTTCTAACAATTATTCCTATAAACTAAGGTTTGGATTTGAGTTAAGATGTAATATACCAAGGAGGGTGGTTATTTAAGATGTAAGTTATTATTAAGAGTAAGGTTAGTTGATAAGAGAAGAGGTTTACAACGGTGATTTTATATATATAATTTTTAAGGCTAAAGAAGGGTAGCACGATATTGGCAAGGAGAAGGGTTAGGGGTGGATTTGAAAAAGAGTATAGAAGGAAGGGGAAAGAGTAAGATTAAGAGTACTTTTCCTTGGTTTTACCCTCAAATATAAATGATCTCCAACTTTGACTTCTTTGTAAAAAAGAAAATTGTCTGCACAATGTTTCTATCGATCTTGTGCACTTTAAAAATTTGGTAGAATTCTTTGCAATGTCTACTCCATTTCTTGCAATGCATCTGGCCCAAGAATTATTATATCCTCTGGTTACTCCAAGTGAGTGGTGTATGGAATTTTTTGGCATACAAGGATTCAAAAGGGCTCATTTTAATATATATTTGATAGTTTTTGTTGTAGGGAAACTCAACTAAATTCATAAAATATTCCCATTTTGTAGGCATGTCCATAACGTACATTCTGAGCATGTATTCCAAAATATGGTTGGTTTGTAAATTTTGTCCATCCATTTGAGGATGATATGCGGTGCTGAAATTTAATTGAGTACCCATACCCCAAACAATTATTTCTATAATTTTAAGTTGAATTTGGCATCCCTGTTTGATGTTATCATCTTGTATATTCTATGGAGTCGAAAATTTTCTCTCATGAATATATTAGCAATTTGTGCCATGCCAAAATTATATTGTACTGGTGTGAAATGAACTTCCTTACTTAATGTATCTATCACCACCATGATGGAGTTGTGTTGTCTTTTGGTTCTCGATAAACCGATAATAAAATCTAAGGAGATTATTTCCCACTTCCACTCAGTGAATAGGTAGTGCATTCAACAACCTATTAGGGTGTCGATGTCCAACCTTTACCTGTTGACACTCTAAACACTTTGTTAAATATTCTGCCACCTCTTTCTTCATACTTGGCCAAAAGAAAAAATTTCTTTTTTGTGATCATCTTTTGATACCTAGGATGTCCCGCGTACGGTTTCTCATGATATTAATCAAGTATCATATGTTTAAAAGTAGGTACATTGTTAACATACAATATTTTTATGTAATAGTTTTTCATAACTTTCTGCATAATAAGTAATGTTAATTTTTTGTATTTTTTGTTGAATTTCGTGGTATTTTGGGTCACTGGTTATGGTTTTTCTAATATGCTCTATAAAATTTGTATCAGTACTACTAGCAACCACTTCCATTAAATTATAAACACGTCTTCTCAAAGTCATTTCTATCTTGTTTTCTTTCCCTTTTATATGTTTTATGTCAAACTCAAATTCAAGAAGGAATGGCATCCATCTACTTTTCCTAGCATTTAGATATGATTGGTTGAAACGATATTTTAGGCTAATATGATCAGTTACCAACGTTAATTTTTTTCCCTAACAAATAATTCCTCCACATTTTTAAGAAATTTATGATAACAAATAGCTCTAAGTCATAAACAACATAATTTTTTCATGGATTTTCAACTTCCTTGACTCATAACTTATGAAAAAATTATATTACAATAAAAATTCTCCTAACCCTTCCATACAAGCATCAGTGAAAACTATAAATTATTTATTTGAATATACAAGTTTTAAAGTGGGAGTTGTTGTGAGTAAATGTTTTAGCTTATTAAAACTCTTCTGACATTCTACATTCCACTCAAAGTTTTCTCTTTTTTCTTGTAATTTTGTGATAAGATATGATATTCTGGAAAATCCCTCTATAAATATTAGATACTATCCTGCTAATCCCATAAATGATCGAACAACAGTTACATCCTTTGGTATAGGCCAATTGACCATGACTTTCACCTTCTCGGGATGTACTACTAGTCCTTTGCTAGAAATGATGTGACCCAAATATTGTATTATGGTTTTATAGAACTCACATTTGTTGCATTTGACATACATTTTATTTTCCATTAAGGTTTTCAACATCGAATTTAAGTGTTATTTATGTTATTCTTCATTTCTATAATATACCAAAATGTTGTCAATGAATCCCAACACAAATTTACCTAAATATTTGTTCAATATGTTTTTTATCAATCGCATAAAGGTTGTTGGGGCATTAGAGAGGAAAAATGGGAACACTACAAACTCATACTGATCATATATAGTCCTAAAGGTTGTTTTATGAATATATTCAATTTTGATCCTTAGCTGGTGATATGCAGTCCTTAAGTCAATTTTTGAAAAGAGGTTTTCCCTCTCATTTGGTCAAAAATATCATGACTACAGGGCAAGGGATACTTGATTTTGATTGTTAACTTGTTTAACTAATGATATTTAATACACATCCTAAATGTACCAATTTTTTTCTTAACAAATAGCACGAGAGCCCCTAACGGTGACACACTAGGCCTGAAATAGCCTTTCTATAATAGTTCTTGTAGTTGCATCTTTATCTCCATGTTGTAGTATTACAACAACCGCACATTTTTATAAGTAAATAGTATAGAAATAAAAATGGGGACCCTTTTAAATAAATCTTAGGATTAAATTCATTTTGGAAATAAAACTTAGAATTTGAGTCTATTAGATTAAATTATGTTTTTCTTAAAAAACATAAGAGAATCATAAAAAGCGCTCTACAGAACCCATAAAAGACTAAAAGTAAAAGAAGCATGAAATAAATCACCGAAGTATAAATCGCGAAATGAAAAACGTTGATATGCCAAATTCGGAAACACCGATATGCGAAGTTGTGAATCACCGATATGAGAAGCTGCGAAGTACGTTATGTAAAAAATACCGATATCGCAATCTGTCATTTGAGATATGCCGATATCACAATCTGTCATTCAACAGAAAATCCATCGCAATATCGCATTTTCGCATGTCGCATATTGCTGCAAAAGGTTGAAACTCGCTAATCATTAAAAATCTGATTTATGGATATCAATAAGATAACAACTTTCAAAATCACATGAAGCCCATGCTATCAATTTAATAATAATTCAGGTGTTTTTATGATCTCGAGGTTTGTAATCGATTTTATAATTACTTAAGATTTAATACTGAGGATTCCCATTGTGCATGAGTTAAGGGGATTCGAAAGTTAATAGCATTTAGCGTGATCTCAACTTACACTCTCCGATTTTCTTTCAATAGGGTAATTCGGGAAACTTAGGAATAAAAGGATGTCGAGGCTAATTAAAGCACGAAGGAATTCTGTCACACCACATCAGCTAGTTGTTCAGCAAGAGGAAGATCACGAGATGGCTCATTTAGTCTCAGGCACAACATGCAACCCAGAAATTGGTTCCTCAAGTTGGGAAGGGATTTATAAGTTGTTTGAGAACAAAAATACACAATTAATTTTGAACGGAAAATCTATAGCTGATGATTTTGCATCCATGGATTCATACTCATGGTCCAGCACAGCCAACTCTTTTCTGCACATAATTTTTGCACGCCCTAAAATGTTGCCATACACTGACTTAGTAAAATAGGTGTTAGAGCATGTGGACATTCGAGATAGATAGTTTTTTACCAGAAACAAAACAACCATTGGTGAGACTCTCGGGCTTGCATATTTGAAGGAAATGTAGAAATTTCTCGATGCCTAGAAAAGATATGACAACTATTTTGTCCAAGGATTCATGCTAGAGAATGAGCACGTTGAAAATGCAATTAAGGATTGGATAAATGGTCCTAATCACCATAAATAGAACGATAAGGGTATGTACTCAGTAGTTTCTCTTAAAATCCCTTTCTCACAAATTGCTGCAATGATGTGTCATTTTTTTGGGTCTTCAAATACAACCAAGTTTAAGGAAGATCGAACACCCTTGATAAAATCAGGCTCTAATGGATATATTCTTGATTGGGCTAATGTTATGTTTGATAATTTGATTAGATGTATCACTATCTATAGAGAAAATCGTAATATTCCGACGAATACATTCACTCCTTTTTAGGTGAGTTCGTTTATCCTATATGTTGTCTGTTTTTCTATTGAATTTCCATCATTGGGATGAAAATGGGCCAGAGAAGTAAAAACCCCCATGTTTGTACAGTTAGAATTGCTATGTGAATCAAAATACCACTCCTATATGTTTAAAATATGTAATTATATAATGCTCTCATTTTTTCAAGTCATTTTTGAAAGGAAAATATCTAGAGTCACCCATGAAGCCAATAGAAGTCTCAAGCCTATAGGAAGGTGGTTTGGTGAAGAATTTTTCACATACATACGAATTTTCAGAAGTCATGCTTTCCCTAATGTCCTACCCTTATATGTACCAGATAAATTATTGGCCAAGGAAATTACTTATAAGACCATAGGTAATGGGTTCACTAAATTTCTGAAAGAGACCAAAAAGACAATTTGACCAACTTTTCCTATTTCATGTGGGTCATATACTCTTGACAATTTCAAGCATGCATGTATTGAAATTGATCAATTAAAACCCTTCAATTTCCCAATTCTACCCAACAGAAGTTATGATTCATATGGTGCTACGAGAGAAATAACAAATCAAGTGATTCTACGGGCATTTACAAGCGAGCGTGATAAATTTGATGTTTTGTTTGAGTCAATTCCAAAATTCTCAAGGGTTCTGAAAATAGCAATCATAAGCTTCAGTCTAGAAGAGTTGATACAATTCAAACAATATCATGAACAAAAGAATTCTCATTTGCCAGACTACTTGTTCCACAAGACAATGCTAGAATAAATTATGATTCCTCCAGTTCAGGTTGAAATGCCAGAAGCGGAACAGATTCCGATTCAAATTCCTCCAGTTTAGGTACCAACACCAGTGGGAGAACCATAAATTATGGATGTTCTGAAAGAAGAGAGGTTTAATTAATACTAGGAAAGTTTTGAAAAAGAATTATCTAATACTAATACTCATGCTAATCAAAATTATATTTTGATAGAAACTCTTCCTACTGAAGAATCTCTAAAAATGGTAATTGATATAGGTGAATCAAGCGTTAAACTAGTTTCCTCTAATCTAAATGATTCTAAATATCAAAGAGAAATCGGAGGAATCTCATTCAATATAGAGGTTTCCATAATTTCACCTCAGCAAAATCAGACACCAAAGATCAATGATATAAAGGAGAAATAAGAAGAAACATTGGCCCAAGACATGGAGATCATCCCTACTTTTCCAACAGCAGCAATAATTCTGAAGATTAAGGAAATACTTCCATTGGATGTATTTTATTGCCCAACGCATAAAGTTGTTGTATCCAGGCCAAAGAAGAAACAAAGATTGAAGATTCTCTAGAAATGCATATAGACCCAACATCAATGCAAGTTCTCTAGAAAAGGAAATCACTCAACTCCACGAAAAGAACTTAGCAAATTATCTCATTTTGTAAGAGTTTATGCAGATGCAACTATTCATAAGGTAGAAAAGGTTGAGTCATTAATCACGGAGAAAGATAAAAAAATGGCTCAAATGGAGCGAAGTTTCTTTAATGAAAAACAAAGGATGGAGAAGGAGTTACGATCAAGTATTAATAGTTTTCAACTAGAGTTTGAAGGTCTCAAAATCAAACTCAAAATTGAAATTAAAGAAAGGGATTTAATATTCCATAAATTACAATAGAACATTCAAAAGATCTAGGAGAATCTATAACTTAATGAGATAAAGAAAGAAGCAACAAAACTGGAAACATTTTTGGTAAACCAACAGACAGTTTTCTATCTGAAGTACAAACAGATTCAAGAGAAGATTAAAATAAATGATCTGTTAGTCACTCAAATTTCTTATTTCAGGATTTATTATGAAGAAAATGATGATAAAGTGTCAAAGTATATAGATTGGCAAGACAGTGTGCAAGGAAGAGTGGTCGATCTTCCTTGTCTTGAAGAATCAATAAAGGATATAATATTTGGAGACTGGGACATGAAAATGAAAATTGCAGAATTAGCTATCATCAGAGCTAGAAATATGTCATTCAACATCTCCGAGTATATAAAATATTCTCTTCTACAAGCCAATCTTATCCAATAAATACCGAAATACACTATACCAAAAGTCAACCTTTTGAAACAATATTGGCAAGAAACATCAAGCAGGAAAGCTCTTCACATAGAATATTTGACAAAGGTATAAAATATGGAAATTTATTGGTATTTGTTGATCAAGCCTCACAGTCAATTGCGAATGTTGAGGTGTCTTTCCAACGCAGCAGTTCAACTTCTTCCAGCACTCAATGATGCAATATTCACAGGCCAGATGAGAATGCAACCAATGCATCCCCCTCTGCTCGAATATATTATTAAAGCCTGCCAGCTCAAGGAATAGTTAGAGAGTGGATCTGAGAAACAGTCTTGAGACTGTTGTAACTTCTGCATTTTAATATCCCAGTTTTCGGTTTATCGTTTAGATTAGATTAAGAAGAGTTATTTCACAAGTCTTCTATTTTTTTTAATATTAATTAGTGTTTAAACCCCTTTCATGCATTTAGAAAGGGGTCCAAATTTTTGAGAAGGAGGCTTTTGGAACTTACACTATTGTTTGAACAAAAGTATCTAATTAAAAGTCCGAGCCCAAAGGCTATATTTTCAGAACTAAGCTATGATGCAACATGTATTATTATATGTGTATTAATTGTTTTATGTTTCTGATATTTTAGCAAACTTGTTTTTATCTATTTGTCTCTTTCTAATAAAAATTGAAATGATATATATTCTTATTACTATTGAGAAAATGTATTGAATGATATGTTGTTAGATAAGTAACTTTGAATGTTGTTATATGATTAATGTTCTTCATGAACTAAATCAATTAAATTGATTTAGTTTCTCTAATGTTCTTACATTCGTTTAGTATGAAAATGATCTATATTGTTTCATGCTTATGAAATATTACTCTGTAATCATATAAATCAGTCCATCCTGGGAAGTGGTTATAATTTGTATTATTTATGTTATCATTAGAATAGATCACTCCAGATGTGCTGATTTTATTCCATTATTATATAAACTCTTTTCTTATATGGGAAACTGGTCCCTATATCCCCAGTCGGACCCACCATTTCAATGGAAAAGGAGTTTCTTTAGACTCCGGACTGGGCAGAATCCATAATGTTGAGGAACTCACTCTCCAGCCTTCAACACTTTTGGCACTAGAAGGAGGTCATCTCACTCTTTATGGCATATTAAGCTGAATCTCAATTGAAAATCCAACATAAGAGTCAAACTCCCTCCAAATTTTCTACGGCTTCTACATCTCGTTCATTATCTTGTTGTCATAAGCTTAAAGTTGTAGAACCATTTCTTACATCTCCTAAAAAATTACCTCGTAGACCTTCTTCAGAACACATTCATAAATCTCACGAAGTTTAGTATTTGATTGAAATATTAGAACAAATATATATATATATATATATATATATATAAGACAACCAATTTAGAAGTTTTTTAAGAAATTATTACATTTAAGTTTTGAATTACTGGTATGTTAACCCAATCACAAAGTGCAAAACTTGGGATAAATCCTTTTGAGTTTCCTATTTTATCTCATCGTAAGAAAGAAACCACATCAACATCTCTATCAGGTATCAATGAGATCACATCATATTAATTCTCATTTACTCCCACCATCTTCTCTAATCAACCCATTTCTATTCATCAAAACACTTATACTCAAACAATCAGTGTTGTTGTAAGTAGTGCTAGTCTAGTATTAAGTTCATCTCTATCCATATCTGCTTATGGAGCCACTATCTCATCTTCACAAGAAGAAACTCAAACAATGGCCAACCTACCATGGGTTAATCTGGGGGTTGTTCAAATGCAAAATTTACATACTCTCACAGACATTCCAAAAAAATGCTTACCAAAATATAATCCTAACGATGGCCTTTCTGTTGAAGAGCATATCAATAATTTTATGTTGAATATGAGTATCCATGGTATGCAACATGAAGATTTTGTAGTAATATTGTTTCCATATACTTTTCAAGGATCTGTAGGATCCTGGTATTTGTCCCTCCCTTCCAGTTCAATAGGAGATTGGAGTACTTTTCAAGACCTATTTATTTCTAAATATGGTGATGATAGGACAATTGCCTCATAATCCATGATATTTCTAATTTAAAATCTAATTTAAATGAAAAGATAAAAGAATTCAACTCCATATTTAACAATTTATTGAAAAAAATTATAGTTGCCTCTCGACCAGGATTGGATGTACAAATAGAGTGGTACATATCTTCTCTTCCTTCTAATATAGAATTTTTTGTACATAGAGCCAATAAGACTACCCTTGTAGAAAATATGAAAGAAGTCTTGATTTTTGAGAGAAGAATTGTAGCTTTAGAAAAGAAGACTAAGTTAGAAGATAAGAAATCTAGAAAAGTAACATTTAAATATGAGAAAAAGAAGAAAACTCACAAAGATCCATTCGATCTTAAAGGATTCCAAAAGGTCCTGAAGACCATGTCCAATTAAATGGTTGAAATTAAAAAAAAATAAAAATTGTTGAGACTTCTACTAAAAAACCCTTTAGATCATTTAGAAAAAATCAGTCGTCTGTATCGTAGCCCCCCAATATCATTTCTATTGTTAAATATAAAGAAGAAGAAGAATAAGAATAAGAAACTACAGCTTCTGCCAACGAATCTGAATATGAAGAAGTAGCTAAATTACAGGGATTATGGGACTTTTCCTTACATTCCACTAACAAAGAGATAGAATCTAAATAAATGTTTGTTAACACTAGAAGTAAGGCTTCTCCAGAACCAAATCAATCAATACATAAATAGAAATACCCAACTTCTATTGCTAAAGACAAACCTTTCAATAAAAAACCACCAGTCAAACCATCTTAGCAAGTTATTACTGAATCTTAGCCGATTAAATCTGCACCTAATCCTCAATCTAAAACTTTGGTAGTATCTGACACTATTGAATACAACATTGTTGAGGATATGAAGAATATTAAATCTAATATTTCTCTTCGTGAAGTTAACAAGTTAAAGCAACAACAAAATATCTTATTGAAATATTTGAATGGAGTTATTACATCTCATCTTCCTTGAACTGTTATTGCTAAAGTTTCTAATGGGATAGGTAAACCTCCAATTGACAATTCAAACAAAGTTAATGCTTCAGATGTTATTTTGATTGGCGATAGATCCAATTCTCACACCCCTCCTTTCCTCTTAACCTACGAAATATAAAATAAAAATGTTCATAACTGTTTGATTGATTCTAGAGCATCATCCAATATAATGCCATATTCAATATGCGAGACGTTAAATATCGCACCCTAGAAATCATCAGTTAACATAGTTCAATTGGATAGAAAAAACGTTAAGGTCTTAGGAGAAATCAATTCAGTAATTATTCGATTTTCATCGAATCCAAAAGTCACTCAGATTATCGATATACTTATTGCTGACATCCCCGAATTCTATGGTTTAGTTCCTAACATAGACTGGTCCAAGAAATTACAAGGATATTTTGCAATGGATTGGTCTCACATGTGGCTTCCATATAGTGGAAAACCCAACCAAATCGAAGTTGATCGTTAAAAGCATATGAAATACTCAGTTATAGATCTTGGAGAAGAAAATGAACCCACAGAATTCAACAATAATATTTTGGGTAATTATTCTAAAGATTCATTCTTGGGGAATTTAATGCTAAAAGTGCACCTTTCTTGATCAATTATGTTAATTCACAAATAGAAATTTTTTACCAAAATGATTTGATGAGATGTGTAAATTTTGAAGAAGAAAATATAACCCATTCTCTGTTTTGGAAACTTTTCTTTGATGGATCAAGATCTAATGATGGTGTAAGAGAAAGATGGGTGCTTGTTAGTCCAAAACGTGGAAAAACTATGCTAGCTTGTAGACTTGAGCTTGAATTCACTAACAATATTTCTGAATATGAAGCTTTAGTTCAAGGTCTGCGTAAAACAATAAGTCTTGATATACAAAATATTCAATTATTTGGAGATTTAGAAATCACAATAAGACAAGTACAACACACTATTCACTGTCTCTCAATTCACTTTAAACATTATCAATCTCTGGTTCAAGACCTCACATCTCATTTTTTAGCATTCAATATCTCTCTTATTCCTAGATCACAAAATGCCAATGTTGATATTTTGGGTAACGTTACATCCAAGCTAATTCCACCAGAAGATTTTAGTCCTGACACATTCTCTATCGAATTTATTTTTCATCCATCTGTGCCGAATAATGTTACTAGTTGGCGATTTTTCAATAACGATAGTGATATTTTATTTTTTCTTACTTCTAAAAGAACATATGATGATCAAATTCTAGATGAATATGAACATGATAATCAAATCAAGAAACAAGTTGATAAGAATCTTTTACCATAGTCTATGGTAAAACTTGAAGATTTATACGATTTAAAAGACAGATTCAAAAACATCAATAATTGCAAACTAGAAAGTTCTACTTTGAAGTCTGAACTAGTTAATTTAGGATTTGATAAAGAATATCAAGTTATAAATCTAGGGCTCACCCTTTCATCTGAAGAAAGAAATGCATTCATTTCGTTATTGAAAAAATAAAAAGATATTTTTGCATGGAATTATCAAGATCTTAAAACCTACAACCCATCCATAATTCAACATATTATTCCTATGGTACCTAATGTTCAACCCATCCAACAAAAGCTCAGGAAAATACATCGAAATTTGGAAACTCAAATAAAAAATAAGTTAAACAAACTTTTGAAATCCAAATTTATTTTTCCTATTAGACATTCAAAATTGGTTTATAATCTAGTACCTGTGAGGAAAAAGAATGGTGATATTCAAATTTGTATTGACTTTAGAAATCTGAAAAAAGCATGTCAAAAGGATAATTTTCCTTTCCCATCAATGGAACACGTTTTACAGTCAGTAGCATGTTCATAAGTAATTCCTTTTTTAGATGGAATTTCAAGATATAAAAAAATTCTAGTTCATCCAGTGGATTGTTTAAAAACTACATTTAGAACGAAGTGAGGAACCTATGCATGCCAAAATATGCTATTCGGGTTAATGAATGCAAGAGAAACATTTCAAAGGGCCATGGATATTTCCTTTAAATAATTGATAAATCAAATAGTGGTCGTTTATCTAGATGATATAACAATATATTTAAAGAAGAGAAACAATCATTTGCATGAGTTAAAGTAGATCTTTGAAAGATGCAGAAGATTTTTTATTTCTCTTAATCCAAAGAAGTCAAATTTTGCTTTAAGTGAAGGTAAAATTCTTGGTTTTATCATCTCAAAAAATGGAATTTGTCTTCATCCCGACAGGATTAAAGAAATTTCAGAAATTCCGCTACCATATAACAAAAATTCAATATAATCCTTTTTAGGACAGATAAAATTCGTAAAATAATTCATTCCAGATTTTTCACATATTGTCCTTCCATTGCAAAAGATGATAAAGAAATGTGTATTGTTTAAATGGGGAGAGCCAGAAAAGGAATCAATTCAAATTATTTAACAAGCAATTATTGATGCTCCTTCTCTCCCAACTCCAAATTTTACCAATTATTTTATTCTATACACTTTCCCTTTTGATCTATCATATTCCACGGTATTAACTCAGACAGATGATAAAAAAATTGAAAGTCCAATTTCCTTTTTTAGTTATAATTTTCAAGGAGATGAATTGAACTATACAGTAGTCGAAAACCAAGTTTTTTCAGTTTATAAAGCAGTTAAATTTTTTCTCCCTTTTCTTCTGAAAGCTCATGTCAAAGTAATCGTTCCTTTCTCATAAGTCAAACAAATACTTATACAGAAGGAACTAGGAGAAAAGAGAGTCAACTGGGTAACTTCGATACAATAATACGACTTAGAAATTAAACCTGCTAAAATTGTCAAATGGTAAGGATTTTGCACATTGATTATCAGAATGAATGATACATCACCTAATGAGGTAACTTCTACTATTAAACTGTTCACTGAGGTACTCAATATTGACCCTCAATCTCAGTATGTTGATTTAATATTTTATCTAAAGAATGGTTATGCTCCACTTAATTTGGATTCCAAAAGAAAACGAGCATTAAGATTGAAGGCTAATCAATATCAATTAGTTAATGATGTGTTATTAAAAAAAATTACCAATTTTTTTTACTCAGGTGTCTAGAGAAAAATAAAATACCTAATGTGCTTCAAGAACTTCATGATGGACAAGCAGGTGGACGTTTTGGTCAAGATACCACAACCCATAAAATTTTAAATGCAAGTTATTATTGGTCAACATTATTCAAAGATGGACACATCTATGTCAAAAATTGTAAGAGTTGTCAAACCACGACAGGAAGACAAATAAAAGCCTCAATGCCACTTCAAGTAGTCAATATGGAACAACCTTTAGAAAAATGGGGACTCAACATAATAGGTGAGATCGTTCCTCATTCTTTTAAACAACATAAATATATACTGACTGCTGCAAATTATTTTACGAAGTGGGTAGAAGCAATACCTCTAAGAACAACCATCTTTGAAAATATTATTGAGTTCATTGATCAATTTATCATTACAAGGTTTGGTGTCCCTTATGCTTTAGTATTTGACAATGCCTCTTATTTTCTGGAAATTCAATTACTGTATTTTCTTTGAAAAGAGGGTTTAAATTGAAATATTTTGCAAATTATTATCCTCAGGCAAACGGTTTGGAAGAATTCACAAATAAAAACCTCATACGAATAATTAAACACACCATTGATCAAAACCAGAAGAATTGGCACAAAGCTTTGATTTTTGCAGTATGAGCAGATAAGATAACTAAAAGAACTTCAATAGGAACTTCTCCTTTACGATTGCTATATGGGAAGGAATCAGTTTTACCTTTAAATGTAGTTATCCCGTCAACATCCCTAGTAAAATTCACTAACGATCAACCTTTCTCTTCATTACAATCAATATTGTACCAAAAAATTAAAATGGAAGAAGAAAGAGAAAAGGCTAAAATGGTACATAATCATCATCAAAAATTGATTAAAAGTTAATTTGATTCAAATACAGTTAAAACTGAACAATTTGAAATAGGAGATTTTGTTTTGAAATGGGATAAAGTGCATGAGGACAATGGAGAACATTGAAAATTTCAAAAACTCTGGCTTTTCAAATAAGTGAAAAATAAGGTCCATCAACTTTTTTTTTGAAAAATTTACAAGGGAAGAAGGAAAATCTTCATGTTAATGGAATTATCCTCAAAAATTACTTTTCTTGAAAGAATCAGTAGTTCTTTTTGTATAAATATGTACATAGTTTAATTTATAATAATACAGGTTTTTGTAATTTTACACAAAACATGAAACACTTCATCATTTTCTTGAACACAAAAATGTTAATCTTCAAAGACATAAAATTAGGAAATAAATAATTTCATTAAAATCTCTATTTCTTTGGAAAATTTTGATCCAAAATAGCCAAATTAGAAATAAGAAGTTTTCTAACCCATGTAAATTGAAAAATTAATTTGACATGAATCAAGTTCGAAGAGTTATTTTCATGAAGTATTGGATTTTGTTGAAGTATTAGCATCTTTTACTTAAATTGTCATCCTAGAGCTCATAAGAAGCAAAATGATAACCTCCCCATTCATTTTTATTAGATATTTTTCAAAGTGTAATTCAACAAAAAAAAAAACGTTAAACTTGAGAGATCTCATTGCGAGTTGACTCATCATGTTCATAGGAAACTAGTAAAATTGACATTATCAAACTGGCTACCAAACTAGGATAATGGCTCTAGGCCTAAAAACCTGAGATAAAGGATCTCATCAAGAGTCATCTTGGTCAAATTTACTAATAACCGGTGAATGACATTATAGCATTTGGCTATCAAACCAGGATAATGATTTTATGGTGACAAAACAAAAAATGAAAAAATAATTACATTAGCTTTGGAAATGTATATTATGTTATGAATGGCATACTGGATCATTTTAGTTAAATAGTAACCCTGTTGAGGCTATGATCACTTGTTGGCAGTAGTGGCTCTACTAGTTGCGCCGACATGTTCTGGGACTCAGATATCTTACAGGTTACATGGGTCATGAACACCAACAGAGCAACAAATGAGGGTTTTCAGGCAGAGTTTCTAAATAATGGCATTCATCCATTAGTCCAATATATCACTGATCTATTTCACCATGTGGTTTGCTTAGGATTCCCACCTACATGGTCCCACTATACTATCCACTTTATCCACAAATCGGGGTCTAGTGCTGATCTGAATCACTATCGGACTATCATGGTGGGTAACACTTTATCCAAACTATATGCTACGCATCTACAGCCCAGTATGACCCCGATGTCAGGTGGGTCACGCCTTCATACAAAATGTCGGCTTAAGTTTTAAATTAAAAAAAGAACTAATCGCATTGTGCTAGAACATATATCAATTTCTAATACAATTATGTATTATTTATATAATTTGAATGGATAGTAAATTATATACGTGAATTTGAATGGATCATAAATTTACCTTTAACAAAAAAAATTACAACATTGGATTTCCAAATTAAGTAAAATTTTAAACATCTTTACTCTTTACTAAAGTAATTACCATTTCCTAAATCAAAGGAAAAGAGTTAATTGAACACAAACAATCAAAATCCAAAATCTTTTAATATTTCTTCTAATTAAATATTTGTAAAATGAATTGATACTTACTCCAGAGCTATGGTAAATAAATAAAAACATATATAAACTAGATATATGGTAAATAAATAAAAATTCTTTTTATATTTATTCTATAAACCTTTTTATATTTAAAAAAACTTTAAAAAGAGGTTTTATTTAGATGAAGCCTATGGGAGGAATACCATGGGACAAATTAATATTGATACCATGGGCCAAATACCATGGATAAATAAATAAATATAAAAGAGGTATAAACAAGAATGATAAATAAATAAATAAATATAAAATAGATATAAAGAGGTATGGTAAATAAATAAATATAAAAGAGGCATAAAGAAGTAAGGTAAATAAATAACAATATATCAAATAGGATTATAAATAAAAATCTAATTATATAACAAACCTATGGGCCAAATACCATAGTAAAGAAAAGGGGTATGGTAAGTAAATAAAACCTCTTTTCATATTTACTCCATAATCTCCTTTATATTTACAAATATTTATGTTAATTAGTTTACATAACTAAGAAGAAATAGAGAGAGAGTGTGATAAGGGAGAGATGGAGAGAGAGTGTGTATGTTTAGGGGTGAGATAAAGAGACAAAGTAAAATGTATGGAAAGAAGGGGGGAGAGAAGAAGTGAGAAGGAGAGAGGGAGGTATATAGTAATGTAGTTGGAGAGAGAGAGGGGTGGAAAGAGAAAGAGAAAGAAAGGGATGGGGGAAGAGAGAGGATTAGAGAGAGAGAGAGAGAGATATGGGGGAAGAGAGAGAATTGGAAGGAAAAGAGAGAGAGAGAGGTGGGAGAGAAAGGGGGAGAGAGGAATGATGAGAGAGAGGTAGAGAGTGATGGGGGAAGAGAGATTATTGGAGAGAGAGAGAGAGAGAGAGAGAGAGAGGAAGGACGAGAGAGAGGAATTGAGAGAGAGGAGGAGAGAGGGATCGATAAGAGAGATGGAGTTAGAGGGGGAGAGATGTAGGAAATAAGAAATATAGAGAGTGAGAAGTGGAGAGAGAGAAGGACTAACAAGGGAGAGACAAAGAGAGAGCGTGTATGTTTGGGGCTAAGATAAAGAGACAAATAAGGAGAGATGGAGATAAGGGGGGAGAAGGAGATATAATGAGAGAGGGAGGGATATAGTAACATAGTTGGTGGGTGAAGAGAGAGAGAGAGGGAGAGAGAGATGGGAGAGAAAGGGAAAGAGAGGAAGGAAGAGAGAGGATGTGAGAGAGTGGAGAGAGGGAGGGAAAGAGAGATGGACTTGGAGGGGGAGGGGAAGAGAGGTAAGAACAAAGAAATAGAGAGAGAAAGGTGGAGAGAGAGAGAGAGTGAGTGAGTGATAAGGAAGATGGAGAGAGAGGGAGAGAGGGGGAAGATAGAGATATAGATGGAAGGTGAAGAGAGGGAAGAAGAGAGAGATGGGGAGAGTAGGGGATTGACAAAGAGATTGATATATATGGATTGCGAGAGTGTGTGTTTGTTTATGGGGGTGAGATAGAGAGACAGAAAAGAAGAGATGGAGGGGGATATAGATATGGATGGAGAGTGGAGAGAGGGAAGAATATTTCTCACACTAGATGGATTGATATAAGTGGAGATGGTGATTTATAATCATGTTTGATTATTTGCACTATATGCATCGATTTTAGTGTAGATATTTATTTCTAATGATATTTGATTACTTGCACTAGATGCATTGATTTCAGTGTAGGTGGTGATTTCTAATACAATTTGATTGCTTGCACTGAATTTGTTGATTTCAATTTAGATGTTGATTTATAATTATATTTTATTACTTGCACTAAATGAATTGGTTTCAGTGTAGATGATTTCTAATCTTATTTGATTTTTTGCACTAAATGCATTGATTTCAGTGTAGATGGAAATTTCTAATCCTATTTGATTTATTTGAGTAAATGCATTGATTTTAGTGTAGATGTTGGTTTCTAGAGAGAGAGAGAGATAAGGAAGATGGAGAGAGAGGGAGAGAGGAAAAAAAGAGGAAAGAGAGATATTAATGGAGGAGAGGGAGAGAAGGGGAAGATAGAGATATAGATGGAAGGTGAAGAGAGGGAAGAAGAGAGAGATGGGGAGAGGGGGTGATTGAAAAAGAGATTGATATATATGGAGTATGAGAGCGCGTGTGTTTAGGGGGGTGAGATAGAGAGACAAAAAAGAATAGATGGAGGGGGATATAGATATGGATGGAGGGTGGAGAGAGGGAGGAATATTTCTCGCACTAGATGGATTGATATAAGTGGAGATGGTGATTTCTAATCCTATTTTATTATTTTCACTAGATGCCTCGATTTTAGTGTAGATATTTATTTCTAATGATATTTGATTACTTGCACTAGATGCATTGATTTCAGTGTAGGTGGTGATTTCTAATACAATTTGATTGCTTGCACTGGATGTGTTGATTTCAATTTAGATGTCGATTTATAATTATATTTGATTACCTGCACTAGATGACTTAATTTCAATGTATATGATTTCTAATCCTATTTGATTGTTTGCACTAAATGCATTGATTTTAGTGTAGATGGCGATTTCTAATCCTATTTGATTTCTTTGAGTAAATGCATTGATTTCAGTGTAGATGTTGGTTCCTAGAGAGAGAGAGAGTGAGTGATAAGGAAGATGGAGAGAGAGAGAGAGAGAGGACAAAAGGAGGAAAGAGAGATATTAGTGGGGGAGAGGGTGATCGACAAAGAGAATGATATATATGGAGTGCGAGAGCGTGTGTGTTTAGGGGGGTGAGATAGAGACAAAAAAAAAAAAGAGATGGAAGGGGATATAGATATGGATGGAGGGTGGAGAGAGGGAACAATATTTCTTGCACTAGATGGATTGATTTAAGTGGAGATGGTGATTTATAATCCTATTTGATTATTTGCACTAGATGCATCGATTTTAGTGTAGATATTTATTTCTAATGATATATGATTACTTGCACTAGATGCATTGATTTCAGTGTAGGTGATGATTCCTAATACTATTTGATTGCTTGCACCGGATGTGTTGATTTCAATTTAGACATCGATTTATAATTATATTTGATTGCTTGCACTAGATGCATTGATTTCAATGTAGATTATTCCTAATACTATTTGATTGTTTGCACTAAATGCATTGATTTCAGTGTAGATGGCGATTTCTAATCCTATTTGATTGCTTTGAGTAAATGCATTGATTTCAGTGTAGATGTTAGTTTCTAATCTTATTTGATTGATTGCATTAGGTGCATTGATTTCAATGTAGAAGTTTTTTTCTAATCTTATTTGATTGCTTGCATTAAATGCATTGATTTCAATGTATATGTTGATTTATGATTTGATGTAATTGGATATATGATGGTACATTAATATTAAAGTGATTGGATTAACAATATGCATTAAGAAAATAGTTTGAGATTGATTGTAACATGAGTACGTTCTTATTATTCACATTTTCTATCTTTCAACACTATTATTGTCACTTTGCATTTAAAAAAATATTTCATCATTTTTCATCATTATAGTTATTAACAATAATTATCATCTCAACGAACCGAGGTAACTAAGAAAATTTAAAATTAAAATGACCAAGTCAATCTCAGAAATATTTAGCATATTTAAAATTATTATATTAATATTTGATATATTTACATATTACTGATAAAATTAATCATATCTTTGATAGATTTTCCTTGGCAACACACGACTGAAACCAGCCTAGATCTATCTTACATCTCAAAAATATACAAAAATTTTAATAATCTGAAAAATGTGACGTTGATGCCTCCGACTGGAACCAACCTAGATCCATCTAACTCTGGATCTATCATGCGCCGAGAGGGATCAAATCTCTCGAGGTGCAAACCTTTCCTCAAGTTTTGCACTCAAAAAATAGGTTTGCACCTCGAGAGATTTGATCCCTCTCGGCGCATGATAGATCCAGAGTTAGATGGATCTAGGCTGGTGGCTAATAAGTTCATCAAACAAGCTAAAATTTGACTGAATTCCTACTTATCTTTTCAACTTGCTACAATTTGATTCATTTAGAGAGAAATTTCATTTGCAAAAGCAGGTAAATTTTTCAAGTAAAACCAAGCTATTTGGATTGAAATTTACCTATATTAAAGACATATTTCAGTCACTTATAGTTTCCTAAAAGATTTTCTTTTAAGTATCAATATTTATCAGGGATTATAGATTCATCCAGTGTATCGCCAATTGTTGTAGTATTATAACCACCCTAATTTTTCTAAGTAAATAGTATAAAAAGAAAAATGGGGACCCTTTTAAATAAATATTAAGATTAAATTAATTTTAGAAATAAAACTTAGAATTTGAGTCTATTAGATTAATTTTTTTTTTCTTAAAAAACATAAGAACATCATAAAAAGTGCTCTAAGGAACCCATAAGGGACTAAAAGTACAAGAAGCAGGAAATAAATCACCGAAACAAAAAACATCGACATGCAAAATTCTGAAATGCCGATATGCAAAGTTGTGAATCCCTAATACGAAAAGTTGAGAAGTACATTATGTAACGAATATCGATATCACAATCTATCATCTGACATATGTCGATATCGCAATTTGTCATCCAACAGAAAAGCCATCACAATATTGCATTGTCGCATGTTGCACATTGCTGCGAAAGGTTGAAACTCGCTAATCATCAAAAAGTTGATTTACGAATCGCGATAAGATAAAAAATTTCAAACTCACAAGATGCCCATGCTATCAATTGAGTGATAATTCAGGTGTTTTTATGATCTCGAGGTTTGTAATCGAGTTTATAATAATTTCATATTTAATATCGAGAATTCCCACTATGCCTGAGTTAAGGTGATATGACAGTTAATAGAATTTGACGTGATCTCAACTTATGCTCTCTGGTTTTCTTTCAACAGGGTAATTTCAGAAACTTAGGCGTAAAAGGATGTCGAGGCTAATTAAAGAATGAAGGAAGTACTCTACCACACCTCAGTTAGTTGTGCAGCAAGAGGAAGATCACGAGATAACTCCTTTAGTATCAAACAAAACATACAACCCAAAAATTGGTTCCTTAATATGGCAAGGGATTTATACGTTGTTTGAGAATGAAAAACCACCAGTAATTTTGAACGAAAAAGCTATAGTTGATGATTCTGCATCCACAGATTCAGACTCATGGTTCGACGCAACCAACTCTTTTCTACACATAATTGCTGCAAGTCCTAAAATGTTTCCATACATAGCTTTTTACCAAAAATAGAACAATCATTGGTTTTCTCAGGCCTGTAGAGTTGAAGGAAATGTATAAATTGCCCGAGCCCCAGAAAAAATATGAAAACTATTTTGTCCAAGAATTCATGCGAGAGAATGAGCACCCTGAAAATGTGATTAAGGATTGGATAAATGATCCTAATCACCATAAACGTGTTGATAAGGGTATGTACTTAGTAGTTTCTCTTAAAATCCATTTCTTGCAAATTGCTACAATGATGTGTCATCTTTTTGGGTCTTCAAATACAACCAAGTTTAAGGAAGATTGGACTCCCCTGATAGAAGCAGCCTCTGGCGGCTATATTCTTGATTGGGCTAATATTCTGTCTCATAATTTAATTATATGTATCACTATCTATAGATAAAATCATAATCTTTTGACTAATACAGTCACTCCTTTTTATATGATCTTGTTTATCCTAGATGTTGTCTGTTTTTCTACTGAATTTACGTCATTAGGATGGAAATGGACAAGAGAAGTCAAAACCCCCATATTTGCACTGTTATAATTCCTATGGGAATAGAAATAGCACTCTTATATGTTTAAAGTATGTAATGATATAATGCTCCCAGTTTTTCAAGTCATTTTCAAAAGGAAAATATCTAAAGTCACGCATGAAACCAATAAAAGTCTCAAGTCTATAGGAAGGTGGTTTGGTGAAGAATTTTTCACATACATCCGAATTTTTGCAAGTCATGCTTCCCCTCATGTCATACCCTTATATATACCAGATAAATTATTGGCCAAGAAAATTGTTTATCAGAGCATAGGTAATGGGTTGACTAAATTTTTGAAAGAGGCCAAAAAAACAATTTGGCCAACTTTTCCTATTTCTTGTGGGTCATATACTCTCGACAATTTCAAGCATGCCTATCTTGAAATTTATCGATTAAAACCCTTCAATATCCCAATTCTACACAACATAAGTTATGATTCATGTGGTGTTTCCAGAGAAATAACAAATCAAGTTAAGTTGCGGGCATTTACAAGTGAGCTAGATAAATTTGACGATGTGTTTGAGTCAATTCCCGAATTATCAAGGGTTATCAAAATAGAAACCATGAGGTTCATTCTAGAAGAGTTGATACAATTCAAAAAATATCATGAATAGAGGAATTGTCATTTTCTAGACTACATGTTGCATAAGCCAATGCCAGAACAAATTCAGATTCCTCTAGTTCAGGTTCAAGTTCTAGAAGCAGAACAAATTTCGATTCTAATTCCTCCATTTTAGGTACCAGTACCAGTGGCAGAACCATAAATCATGGATGTTCCACAAGAATAGAGGTTTAATCAAGACTAGGAAAGTTTTGAAAAAACATTATCTGATACTAATACTCCTGCTGATCAGAATGCTATATTGATAGAAAATATTCCTACTAAAGATTCTCAAGAAATGGAAATTCATATAGGTAAATCAAGTGCTCAACATGTTTCCTCTAATCTAAATTATTCAAAATATCAAAAATAAATTCAAGAAATCTCATTCACTGCAGAGGTTTCCGAAATTGCTCCTCAACAAAATCAGACATCAAAGATCAATGATACAAAGGAGAAACAAGAAGAAACATCGGCCCAATACATGGAGATCATCTCTGCTTTTCCAACAAGAGAAATAATTTTGAAGATTGAGGAAATACCTCCATTGGATGCATTTTACATTCCAAATCATAAATATGTTGTGTTGAGGTCAAAGAAGAAATGAAAAATTGAAGATTATCCTGAAATTCCTATAGACACAACATGGATGCAAGTTCTCTGGAAAGGAACTCAGTCAACTCCAAGAAAAGAACTTACCAGATTATCTCAGTTTGCAAGTGCTTATATAGACACAAATATTAATAAGGCATCATATATTGAGTCATTAATCATGGAGAAAGATCATAAAATGGCTCAAATGGAGCATTGTTTCTTTAATGAAAAACAAAGGATAGAGCAGGAGTTGCAATCAAGTATTAATAGTCTGCAAGTAGAGTTTGAAGGTCTCAAAATCAAACTCGAAAATGAAATTAAAGAAAAAGATTTAATAGTCCATCAATTACATCATAACATTCAAAAGCTTCAGGAGAATCTAGAACATAATGAGATAAAGAAAGAAGCAATATAACTGGAAAAATTTCTGGTAAACCAACATACAGTTTTTCTATCTGAAGTACAAACAAATTCAAGAGCAGATTAAAATAAGTGATTAGTTAGCCACTCAAATTTCTGATTTGAGGATTTATTATGAAGAAAATGTTGATAAAGTTTCAAATTATATAGATTAGCAAGACATTGTGCGAGGAAGAGCGACTGATGTTCCTCGTCTTGAAGAATAAATAAAGTATATAATATTTGGAGACTGGGACATGAAAATGAAAAGTGCAGAATTAGCTATCATCAAAGCTAAAAATATGTCATTCAACATCTCCATGTATATAAAAGATTCTCTTCTACAAGCCAATATTATCCAAGATATACCAAAAAATACGACGTTATAAATCAACGTTTTGAAACAATATTGGCAAGAAACATCAAGCAGGAAATCTCTTGACATAGAAAAATTGACAAAGGTAAATATGGAAATTTACTGGTATTTGTTGATCAAGCCTCACAGTTAATTGCAAGTGCTGAGGTGTCTTTCCAATGTAGCAATTGAACTTCTTCCAGCACTCAATGATGCAATATTCACGGGCCAGATAAGAATGTAGCCAATGCATCCTCCCAACTCGAATATATGATTAAAGCTTGCCAACTCAAGGAATAGTTAGAAAGTGGATCCAAGAAACAATCTTGATACTATTATAAATTCTGCGTTTTAATTTCCTAGGTTTTGGTTTATAGGGTAGATTAGATTAAGAAGACTTATTTCACAAGTCTTCTACTTTTGTATATTAATTAGTATTTAAACACTTTTCATGCATTTAGAAAGGGGTCCAGGTTTTATAGAAAGAGGCTTTTGGAACTTACACTATTGTTTGAACAGAAGTATTTTTTGTAGACTATGTTGCGGCAGTAAAGGGATCAAGATGTGCATGAGCTGGTGAATTTATTCCATACCCTGTGTACAAAGTTGGGTATCAAATATTCAAAGAAACATTTGGTGTTGAAGTACCATAGTTGTCTTCACACACACATTCAGGAGGAAATGGAGTTCCGAGACATCTCCTCTCTTGCTGCAGCATACCCGTACGTTGCCAACATTGAGAAAAAATTCAAACAGAAGAAGCGAGACTTTGGATCTGTGAATAAAAAGCAAGGGAAAGGGTTCCCCAACCATAGAACAAAGGACAAAGCCAGGGCGGGGCAGGACAATAAAACCTACTAAAGACGCAAGAAAAGAACAACACCACAAAGCCAAAGAAGGACACAAGAAATCAATGTGAGTTCCTTAAGAGGTCCACTCACAACACAAGTCAGTGTCGGGTCAAGCAGTCACTTGTGGCGAAGATGAAGGATTATAAAATAGATGCATGTCCCAAATTTGAGTCAGAGAAAGACAAGGGGAATGCCAAAGGGAAGCAAATTATCGATGCAGAGCCCAATGCTACTTTTTCCACCGTGAAGATGCAGAAGGAGGAACTTGAAGATCTAGAGGAGGAAGAGTTTCTCTTCCACTCCTCGATGTGGTTAAAGGGTTCCCCGCTACAGTGCATTTTCGACAGTGGGAACCAAAATAAAATCATTTCGATAGAGGTGGTGAAGTGGTTGGGCTTGTCGACCATAGCACACCCATAGTCGTATACCATTAGGTGGCTTCACCAAGAACGAGATCTTTGCGTCAACTAGCGGTGCTGCCTTTCATACATCATGAAGCCCTTCACTGATGAGGTATTATGTGACGCTGCTCCTCTTGATGTTTGTGTTTTATTATTAGGCCAACCATACTTGTGGAAGAAACATGCTATGTATGAGTCAAGGCCTCACATTGTTATTGTTACCTTGGGAAATAAATTTTACAAGATACTAGAGGTAGCACTGCCTACCTCCATCCCTTTGGTTATTGCAAAAAAATGGAGTTGGATCATTTCCAAAACCGGGAAATTTTTTTTCTTGATTATCTGCCCTCAGGGAAAGAAGAATTTTGTGGCCACAACCTCCGAGCAGGGCCCCTGCGCATGAAAAAAATAGATGGAGGAGGTCGTGGAGGAGTACGAGGACATATTCACCTCCCCCGCAAGGGCGCCTCTACACTATCAAGCCAATCACTCCATCAATCTGACCCTAGGTGTGCCACTACCCAATGGACCAATCTATCAACTCTATGTTCTAGAGAAAGACGAAATCAAGAGGCAGATTTAGGATTTATTGTAGAAAGGTCACATCCAGAAAATTTCATCGCCTTGTGCGAGCCCGATTTTGTTGTTGCAAAAGAAGGATGGGACTTGGATACTTTGTGTTGACTATCGAGTGCTGAACAAGATCAATATTTGCAATAGGTACCCAATCCCATGCATTAATGACCTTCTGGATCAAATCAAGGTGGAAAAATATTTCAGCAAGATCGACCTAGAGTCTGGGTATCACCAAGTACCGATCAAACTCTCAAATGTGTGGAATACTACCTTCAAATCCAAGGAAGACCATTTTGAATGGTTGGTTATGCCTTTCGAGTTGAAGAATTCTCCTCCAAACTTCCTGAGGCTAATGGAAGAAATATTGTGGCCATTCACCAACTCATTTGTAGTGGTATACTTAGATGACCTCCCCCACACCCGGCAGGTTCTCCAAACATCGCAACAACACAAGATGTGTGCCAATTTGGAGAAATTCACTTTTGGCATGACCCAAGTTCAACATCTAGGATAGATTATTGATGAATAGGATATGCATGTGGATCCAAACAAGATCTAATTCATTTGAGATTGACCAACCACAACCACTCTGAAAGAGCTCTGTCACTTTTTGGGTCTTGCCAATTTCTATGGCAGGTTTGTGTTGGTGTTCTCTCATATCACTTGGCCCTTGAGTTAAGTCACCAAGGGAGGAGCGAAATCAAAATTATTTTGTACTAAATCTCAACAGAAGTCATTCGTAGAGTTGAAACATCACCTCTGTGCTACACCAATTCTCACATTACCAGACTTGCAACAACCATTTGAGATTGAGACATATTCCTATGACTATGCTATTTGGGCAGTCCTTATTCAACGGGGGCATCCAGTGGCATATCACAATGAGACACTTTCAAACATAATCCAGAAGTATCCCACTTATGACAAAGAGATGCACTACATTGTGTAGTCCTGCCGATAATGGATGCATTACATTTTGGGGAATGAAATGGTCATCCACACAGACCACCAACCCCCGAAGTTCATACAGATGCAAGGGAAGTTGTAGAATGATGGCATCATAATTTTTCCACATACCTGCAACAATTCAATTTGAACATCAATTACAATAAGGGAACACCAATAATGTTCGAGAATGCCTCAATCGATCACCGATCATAGCGTTAACCACCGTGGTCAACTCTTGTGGACACGAGATTTTTGATTGGTTGCTTCTCTACAAAAGCGGCCCCGAATTCGGCCACACATACCATACACTCTTAGAAGGTAAGAAAGTTCCATATTTTCAACTCTAAGATGCACTATTATGCCACTTGGGACACCTTTGTGTTCCTTCAAGCAAGTGTACCAAGATTATTTAGGAAGTGCACTACAGTCAGGTCATTGGGCATTCAGGGTCGAGAAAATAGTGGCAGTACTACAGAAGTATTTATATTGGTGAAACCTTTGAAAAGATGTTGGGAAGTACATCATATCCTCCACTACCTACGCCATTTCCAAACCGACCATCAAGAAGCAAGGCCTATATACTATGTTGGCTACCACTAGTCAACTTTGGGAATCCATCTCCATGGATTACATCTCGGGCCTTCCTTCTACTAAACATGGAAATGATTTTTTTTTTTGGTCATCCGTAGATTCTTGAAGATGGCCACTATGGTGGCCTGCAAGAAGAATATCACATCAAAAGCCATTGCTAAACTCTTCTTTGAATGAGTGTGGGTACACTTTGGGATCCCCAAGTCTATTATCTCATATCAAGACAGTAGGCTCCTCAGTACATCTTAGTCCAGCCTCTAGTTGATGTTGGACACCAAGCTCACTAAGTTCACACTTTCCATCCCCAATCTGATGCCCAGACAGAGGTCGTCAATAGGATGATTGTACACATTCTGCACATGTACAACTCAAATCATCCACGCACATGGGATGATTGAATCCCCTATGTCCATCACATCTATAACCGGCCTCTCCAAAGCTTGACTGGCCACAACCCCTTTTAGGTGGGCTTCGGATTGCAGCAACTATGTCCCATTGATATGGCCATACCATTTGTAGGTACTCAGGCAGATTTGGCTCATGTCTAGTCCAAAGTCGACAAGGAAAATAGCTTCACTGAGCACATTAAGCACATCCTCCAATAGGTCCATGATATATTGGATAGATCCAATGTTAAGTGAAAGCAACAACATGATCAACATCAGGTGCTACACAAGGTATAGGTGAGCGACAAAGTTTGGCTACATTTTCAAAAGGAGCGCCTCCTTGGGCCCCACTGCAAGCTTTAACCACTCTGATATGCGTCATACACAATCACCAATTCAGTAGGGGTCAATTCCTTTGAGCTTAGTATTTCACTTTTTCTTGGTCTACACCCAGTGTTCAATATGGAACTCCTTTGGCCCTACTTTCCACCATTATTGGACACGTCTAACATTGTAGAACAACTCACTCCAATAGAGTTAAACCCAGACTACATGGAACAAGCCACAACTAATAGGACCATGGAAACACAGATATATAACACCCGACAACAAAGGATCCAACTATATCGAGTTTTCAAACCTAGCTAACTCCTTCGCCAGGGAAAGTGGCTCACTAGAGACCAAGTTCAACAGAAGTTTCCTCATCTAATGGAGGAAATCAACACAGTGGGGACCATTTATTCCTAAGTGGGGAAGAATGATCTAGGTGGATATTGGTGGCCACCCGCCTATTCCACTTAGAGACCCGCCATTGTTTCTTTCAGTTTTTCAGTTTCCTTAATTGTAGCACAATTTACTATTTTTGGTAGTTTTTCAGGTCTTGAAATTCCAGAGCCATTTTGAGGTTCTAAACTATGTTTTTATGGAAAATTAAGTCCAAAAAGGTGAGTTCTCGAGTCAACATTTGATATAAGTAGTTTTAGTCCTCAGGTAGATATTTCTAATGAGGTATCGTGTATGTCAAACAGTGATCGTATGCCAAAGTTACGACCCCGAGAAATTGATGTACCAATTTACCCCAACAGGGCCCATAGTTTGTTGTTTCATCTGCTAGAGTTAGGTTTTTCGATGTTTAAGATTTTCCATTATTTCTGAATAATAAATAGGCATTTGAGCCTCATTATAATAGAGTTCATAGGCATGTTTTCGCCACATCTCTTCGTAGAGATAATCTACCATCAGCCTAGCTAGTTTATGTCCATTCTGTCTGTAAGAATATTTAAGTTATTTGATATTAATGAAATGAATTTCTATTTTTGTTGCATATTTGTGTTTATTTTTAGTACTATATTTGATTTTTTTCCTGCACAAGTCTGACTCATGTTATCACCGACAAGTATTTCCTAATTGATTGCCTCAAAAATTCCTTCCTAAGCAACTTTACTAACAGAGAAATCCCTCTATTCTTGCTTTCTCCAACTGGTGTTGCAACATTCCACATAAATGCACTAACAATACACTCCATCCTTCACATCCTTGTCTCTTCTATGCAACCTTTGGAAGAATATTCCCTACTAATCCTTCAAGAGAAACTTCAGCATGTGAAATACCTTATCATTGATGAGTTCAACTTCATTGGTCCTAAAATTCTTGCTCAAATTGATGAAAATTTGTGAGAAGAATTCCCATCCAATACAAACATGCCATCCAATTGTTTCTTTATAACCCTTGTAGGTGACCTTGAGAAATTTTTACCTGTCAAAGATACACTAATGTATGTAGGCACCTCCAATGGAAATGCTCCTTGGCAGAGCTTCAATATAATTGTCACACTTTCGACAATATCTTTCCAATAGGTTACAAGGCTTAAACATATTTCATTTCACAAACACCTCTCCAACCTTCAGAATGAAACCCCCACATTGGATTATTGGAAACTTCTCATGGCATGTACAATATCCAATCTTCTGTAAGACAAGCAATAGACATTTAATAATTCTATGCACCTCTATGCAACTAATGAATTTGTTACACTGCACAATAAAACCATGCTAAAAAATTTGAACATGCCAATTGCATGTTGTTATGCCAAGTAAAGGAAAAAAATTCCCTCTATGGCTAAAGAGGATGATTAATTTTTGCAAAAGTGCTTCTCTGCATTGGACAACAAGTCATTCTAACAAACAACTTGTGAGTTCAAGTTGGCCTTCTTAATAGGTCACTTGGAAAAGTTATTGCTATTTTCTATGCATTTGGTTCTCAGCCCCCAGAGCTCCCATCATTTGTTATTTTTTATTTCATTCACTAAAAAGGTCCACCATGGGATGTTTTAGATCCAAATTATGTGTCAATCCCCCCTATAACAAGGGGCACTCACATACGAATTCCGCTTTTTATTGCATGGGCCCTAACAACCCATAAATCATAAGGCATGACCCTACAAAAGACAACAATCGACATTGGAAAAATTTATCATTAGGACCTAACATTCAAAACCATATCTACATTTATATCATTAAATAATCTTTGCATCTCTCTAGCTTTCTCCTTCTCGCGCTACTCATGCATGCATGAAAATCCTTACATAATACAAATAAAAAAGAAGAAGTACACCTTGCCGCCAAATATATGCATCAAGCTCCTTGAATACATTCTCTTTTTGGTAACTTTAATTCCTTTACATTGCACTTGAAAATTTTTCATCTTCTCTCTCATTTAAAAATCTTCGAAATTATGTGTTGTCTTACCTACTCTATTTCTAATATACTTTCACTTTCAATGGTTGCTATTACTCGTCTTCTATGATTTCACTTGCAGTAAATGAATTTATATATGTTCTCTTATAAAATTTTCCTTTTCTTGAAAAAACATATGGATATACAGAATTCTTTCGAGCTCTACATATTTTTCCATGAAATACAGGAACAAGAGGTGACTCTTTTGGATATAAAAGCACGGTTTCTGCACTCTCCTAATTTTTCTCTATATCAGAAGCAACCAACTCTCCAACTACTTAAGAGGATTAAATTTGTCATGAATATCCTCATCCATACACATGAAATGGATGCAAAAAAGCAGCTTGGAGCAGATTATCTAATATGTTTCCCAAATATGAATCTGAATTGGTGTTGTAGATGTCACGCATCAACTGGTATTTATGACTAGAAACTTTCCCTACAAAAATAACATGAACCTTTGTTGAATGACCTCAAACACCCTTTTTTTCATTTGTTTCCATGCTTATGATTTGATAGCAAACAATACACATTTTTTTTGGAAATTTTTACTCGTATAAAAATGTAGTATAAAAACCCTCCATACTTACATGCACATTTGTTGGTTTTCACTCTCTTCTACTATGTTTCTTTAATTTTTTTCCTCTGCATATTCTCACATGTTTCCAAGCTTTACAAAAAAATAATTGATATAAAAATCATGCACAGTATCTTATCACATGAAAAACATAAAAATAAGATAATGGACATGAAAACAATGGTTTCTTGTGGGACCTAACTAAAATCTCACTAATGTAACTTCTCTTAACAATTAGCATTGAATTTGAGTAGCTTGTTATATTCAATGTTGTTGTGTATTTTTATATATGTAGACTATTTCCATTTCAAACTTGTTCATACACGTCAGTGTGCATTCCCAGTGTTGAGTTACTAATACAAAAAACACTAGTATCTATGTAAATAAAGAAATGGATCCACCATTAAATATGTTCCTTTCCCATGGTTGATATCATAACACTTCCTCTTCCCAGGTTTATTCATAATGAAAACCATAGGTCACATGCCTTTAAAAACCCCAGACCACACTTTTTATAAACACAACCCCGCATATTAGGTTTAACCGAATGAAGCCTCTGTAGCTGAAATGTACTAGGAGAAAATAATTCTGAGTAATATAGATGCTACACTTATGCTATAAAATCACCTCACACTATTGTCATTTATCAATTCTCCTCTTAATTTGTACAATATACTAATCTATTTCATAATCAATCCTACGATTAACTCTTATTATATCCATGGAAACTAGAAAGAAAGGTAATCCTCCATAGTAAAAATAATAATCAACCTCTTCCTTTACTACTTTTTGAAATCCATGTTATGAAACTAGCTCCAAAATAGAAGGAAAGAGAGATCAACGCCTTAGAAATAAGCCACTTCGAGGGGAAAACCTACTTTATAGTACATAAATGAACAATTCTTGGATGATATAAATGACAAAACCTCCTTTCTATATATAGGAGTCCATGGAGTAACAATATAATCCTATCCGACCTAATAATAATAATGTAATGGTACAATAATAACAATATGGGGGTTATAGAGGTACAACAAAAACCATAAGGGGGTTACACTAACAACAATAAGGGACTACAATAGTAATATAGGGACCTAACATGCCCCTCTCCTTCAAAAAAATGTTGTCCTCAACGCTTGAGTAGATATGGATCCTTATGTATAAAATTCTCATCCTCCCTTGTAGAATCTTCAGTGGGTAAATTCTTCCACTTGATGAGATACCCTAAAATTGATCGATTTCGTAGCTATTGAGTTCTTGTTTTAATGACTGCTTCAGGTTTCAATATGATTTTTCCTTCCTCATCAAGTTCCGGCAATATTGTTTGAACTGGAATTTTGTCACCTATAACCTTCTTTAAGCATGAAACATGGAAAATTGGACGCACTCTAGAAGACGCAGGAAGCTCCAATTTGTATGCCATAGTACCAATCTTTTGCAAGACCTTGTAAGCACCATAGTAATTTGATGATAATTTATTATCCCTCTTAGCTTGCTTGAGGGACATTTGTTTGCATGGTTTTAGTCGTAAAAATAACCAGCCTCCTACATCAAAACTTCTCTCCCTGCGATGTTGAAATGCTCGTTGTTTCATTCGATTTTGTGCCAAATTTAGGTATCCTTTAAGAGTTGGAGAACTTGTTGTTGATGCTCAATGGGATATTCCACTCCTTGAACCTTATAATTTTCTCTTAAATATGATATTATAGACAGTGGGTGATATCCATAAAGTGCCATAAATGGGGTCATTTTTTCTGTAGTATGGAAGGAAGTGTTATACCACCATTCAAGCATAGTTAACCACTTGACCCATTGTGTTTGCTTATCAGATACAAAACAAAGAAGATATCCTTCCAAAAATAAATTCACTATCTTATTTTTCCCATCAAATTGAGGATGATAAGATGATCTATGAGCGATTTGAGTACCCAAACAAGAAAATAATTCCATCCAAAATTTTCCTGTAAAAATGGGATCTATGTCACTTACAATAATATTTGGGTTTCCATGTAGCTTTTTAATTGTTTACATAAATACAGTAGCAACTGTACTTGCTTTAAATGGATGAGATAATGCACAAACTTGTGCATACTTGGTAAGTCTATCAACTCCCACCATGATGACACTCTTTCCTTCGTACTTAGGTAAAACTGTGATAAAATCCATTTAAATATCCTCCCAATGTTGACTTGGAATGGATAAAGGTTGTAGAACATACAGGGTCTTAATTTTCTCCACTTTATTTTGTAGGAAAACCAAACATTCTGCCACCAAATTTTGAATATCAGATCTAAGTCCATCCCCAAAAAGAAATTCTTCACCCTGTGGTAAGTTTTTAAATCCTTGAGTGTTCTCCTATGGGATATTTTGACACCTAGTCCTATGGGATGGGTGTGCACATGTAATATTGTATATTATTTAATATTAGAAAATAAGGAAGGCCAAGAGTCATTGGGAGATGAATCCCAATAGCCTCACCTCCATGTATAAATACATATGCATTCTTCAGCTAATACACATTCTGATTTGAGGAGTTACCTCCTGGTTTGACATGGTATCAAAGCCAGTCCCACTATTGGCATTTCTGCTTATGGTGTAACTCCCTCTCCTTTTCTCAGTTAGATTTTAATAATAGTTTTTGCTGCTCCTACTTATTGCTATACTGTTATTCTGCATTTTTTTCTCTCTGCATAGCTCTGACATTTGCATCTCCTGCAGCTCCTGAAGATTCTGCAATCCTACAGTTCCTGAAACACTGTAAATTGCAGCCCCCTCTGCAGTCCTGCAAAGATCCCATTCCTAAATTTTCTAACGGCCTTTCGGCCTCCCTCTCTCCAACGCTCTCCTTTCCCAACGCCTTTTAACTCAACTCAACTCCCCATTCCACTACGCCCTCCCTTCTACCCCTTCCCCCACCCCTTCGCTCCTGCTACCTATCTCTCCGCCCCTCGGCCCTCTCCCTTCCAGCGCTGTCAACTCATATTCATCTCACCACAAACATCCACTGCGCTCCCTTCCTTATTCACTCGCTCACTCCACATTACATAACATTGTTTTAACACTCTACTGCCCACCATTCATAACAGTTTTACCGCTTATATACAGCACCCGGCTCCTTTGTTGTAAAATTTTGTCCCCTGCATTCCCTTATATGTCATCTACACGCTACCAAATCACTACAAAACGCCTCCCTCTGCGCTACCATACCTCTCGGCCCTCCACGACTATTACAAGCATACGCTATTCTCCCTGCACAATTTGATTTTTTATAATTCGTTCACCTCACCATATACGTTGCTCTGTCTGGCGGTATTTTTTATGGTTTATACAGTTCTGTTGGTGTCAAAGCGTCCCTTTCACCATATATCGCCCATATATAAGACATCACTCATAAAAAACTATTATTGTTGTTTGTTATTTCCGCCCATTCCAGATACAGTCTGCCCTAGTCCTGTTTGTCGATACATTATCCCCCACTGCGCTTATATCCTGTGGCCTGTCGACTATAAAAGATACATGGTCTGTCAATACATTTCTCGTGGCCTGTCAATATATAGAACGCTGTTTGGTCGAACGTTGTCACATATATAGAACGTTGTTTGGTCAATATATAGAACGCTGTCACACACTCTCACTGCTTTCACATATATTGAATACCGCCCCTCCTCCATATTGAATACCGCCATCCGTCCTTCATATCATATTACATTCATAAAACCATACATACGCTGTCCATTGTATATATTTAAAACGCTGTCAATGCCTATCACACAATATTCCACCTTTCCGCCCTTCTTAATAATACCATTCCACCTTTTAATACCATTCCGCCCATCTTTTAATACCATCCCGTCCTTGCTCTGTCATACAGCACCCCTACCATATACGCCTCCACGCGTTTCTAATTTCACAATACCGCCCTCTCTTAATAAAAAACGCGCTCATATAATACACTGCCCAATCTTTAATACAACGTCACCACCATTATCGTTCAATACTACTCCTTTTATATATGACCTCCACTTTGTATTATACCCCCCCACCACATTATTCCATCTCCTTCATATTATACCGCCCCCTCCCCAACCATATAATACAATTTTTTTTATCCAATATATATATATATATATATATATATATATATATATATATATATATATATATATATATATATATATATATATATATATATATATATATATATTGGTGCAGAATTCAGTCTTTTAGCAAAGAGTTTTTTATCCTTTTAAATTCATTTTTTTAGCAAAAGAGTTTCTGTCCTTTTAAACTGAGTATATTTTCCAGCAAAGAGTGTTTTTGTTTTCTCTCCTTCAAAAGAGATTCTCCAGCAAAGTTTTTTTTCTCCTCCTTCAAAAGAAGATGACAGTCCCTTCATCTTCTAAAGAGGCTGCATACTTGGCACAGAGAGAAAAGAGACATGCTTCATGTTCATCCACAGGAAGAGATGGCAGAAGACGAAGAAGAAACTTCAAAGAAAAGGGAGGCAGACAATCTAAAGCTCAGTAGCAAAGAAATCAAGACAAAGGTAAAACTAATGACAAAGACAAAGGTAAACTACCTGAATCAGCTCATTCTGTTGTTTCGGGGAAAATCACGCTAGAGGTTTGTTGGGTTACAACCTCCACAGAGTAGGGCATGCTACTCAAGAAGGACTCACACAACCATACATGTTCATGAAAAACTAAATAGAGCAGATCCTGGAACTTACCCGTAGGTCCTACGGTTGAAGCAGATCCCGCGGGGTCCAAACCCCCAGCAACCCTTCTTCCTTCTTAACCTGAAAGACAAGAAGAAACAAGCACGAAGAACTGGTTGTACAGCATATATCTACTCTAAATGTTAGTGAAATCCATATGAAACATTAGATAAACCATAATAAATGCTTAAATAACAACATTCTCATATATGCAAGCAGACACTAACACGTATATTTCAGGAACAAGATGGTTCTTCTGTATTATAAATAGCATGTACATAAATAACGAGTGGAGAGACACCTGAATCCTTCCACGATCTTTGAGAAGATCGTCGTCCGGATCCGTCCCGCCCTTGCCTCGCTAAGATTCCTTCCAAACTGGTGCATACGAGATGACATATAGAGAGATGAGCATCTCCATGAAACAAGGGTTTCCTGTAATGAACTGGGAAGTGCAGGAGGCACGGGAATTCATACTTGGATAGAGGATTCCAACAGAGTATAATATCAATAATTTCTCCCTCTCTTAGGCCATGCACATGAGGGGCTTTTATACTCCCTCAAATTAGTTTCAACAGTTGGAAACAGTTGGCCACATGCTAGGGTGGTTGAACTACCAGAGTAACCATCAACCCAGCCCAAAAATAGGGAATTTTAATATATTTTTTAATGATTTTAATGGCATACGCGGAAAAGTACATGTGGACTCGCGTATACACGCGGAAAAGTCTGGGCATAACCGCGTATGGGGTTTTTTAAACTGTTTTTTAGTGAATTTTGTCCAAGTCTGTAGGAATGGGTGCCCAAAGCCATAAAAGCAATCATGAATCATATGAAGGTGAGAAATGATGCTATAATAGATGCCCCCTAATATATGAGGTCAGAAGGGGTACATGATGGCCAAAATGTATTATGCACATAGAAAGAACTTCGCAAGGACAAGAGAGGACTTCACCAGATTTCAGCCTGCCAAAAACCAATGAAAGAAAATAGAGAGTCAACTCATGCTAAGGCGGGCATACCCATGCTCAGTCAAAAATACATCATATAGAAAGTACTGAATAGATCCAACATGTATACAAGTATAGCTGAACTGAAAGTACACAATGAATCATCTGAGCATGGCCCGGAAGTGTAAGTCTGAATCAATGTCCAAGTATCACATATAGAAAGATGATCAAAGATGGTGCAACTGGATGTCTGATCAAATAAGTAACTGAATCTCAAAGTACTGGATCATAAGAGGTGGATCAAATGGTACAATCATGCAACTCGGGAGCCAACATATAGGATGTTGTTGTACTGAACTGCAACATATAAGGGTGGATGACATCACTGGCAGAAACTGAATGGACTGTCAAAAGTGAACCGAAGAATGCTGATGCAACCCGAGGTCTTCACCGATCACTATGGCACAATTCTACACAATGGGAATAAATGAGCTGAAGTTGACCATGTGAGAAATCGTTGGATTACCGGTGAATGATGTATACCGTTAACCAACGCGAGACAACCCACCGATAATGATAATGAGTGTCAAGGTGCCCCAGTACAATCTAACAAGTGCGAATGAATGAGTTGAAGTCGAACACTTGAAAGAATCTACTAATCAGGAGGCAATGATGAATCCCCACTGTCGATAGCGAAGAGTCTGCCACTGATGACTGCAAACCCTAAGGTACTGACAAAAAGACTCTAGACCTTATTCCCAGAGCAATGAGTCGGAGTCGATGGGAAAAGATCTGTTGGAAGGAAGGCATTAAGGCATCCCACATCAGTCCAGCGCGAGTGTAACCCGCAGGCCAAGATTTGGAAGGAATCGGACGAAGTAAAGTGATGGAACCAAACCGAAGTACGTTTCCGACATGCACAAGATGAAGCTAGCGCACAGAAGAAACCCTCTGAACCAACCAATAATGAAAGCTGACACAGAGGCGAGAAATCCACCGATAGGGTCAAATGGAAATCAAGGTACTGCACGAATCCTAAGTGTGAAAATGTGTGCTGACGTCGAACATAGGGGAAACCACTCAGTCAAAGACCCATAATGATGATCAAATGCTGAGCACAAGGTCACCTATCAATGATGGAAATAGGGCCAGGGTGTGGCTCTAGGTTTTCTCTCAGAGCAATGTGTCGTAGTCGATAAGAGACAAACCCACCGGCAAGAAGTCAATGGGGACCTTCTCAAACCAGCACGAGCAGAAGACAAAAACATCTGATGTGATAGAACAAGATAATGACAAGACCGGGAAGGCCGACTGAATAATGAGTCAAGAGACACCGCAGAATGGCCGACTCTGGTTAGACTTCCCTTGAACAAAAGCATGACTCATGATGACCATGGCAGTAAAAAGTGACACTGTATAAGTCTGTTATGCAGGAGGCAGAACAAACTCTCCATATGATCGGAAGAGATAACCAACCGAGGGAGGACTGACAAGTGAAACAAGGTAAAGGCTGAACCTAGGTCAAAAACTAAAACCATACCAAATGTAGGAAATATATATAAGTATATGTGCTTTGTTCAAGGGCGACAAAATGACTCTGTACTGCCATCAAAACAACGAAGATACATCCTGTTCCCGCTCTTTTTGTTATATTTGATTTTTTTGTCTTCTTCATATAATAAGCCTGAAAAAAAATAAAAGAATGCTATGGTACAATGGATAGAACAAGTATCAAGAAACAGATGCACTAGTTCCTGGGATTGGAACAAGCCTATGCTCAATGCAAGGTGGCAAAAACTGGTAAGCGATACTCAAAGGAATGTTCCATCCATGGGTAAAAGGGTGTCAAGTCGCGATAGCTAATTGCATGCAATGGTTAACTTGTACAGATAGACCAGGTCAAAAGTTGGCTTAAACATCGAGTCCAAATGAAGCCGGCTAAAGGCTAGGATAAACAAGTAGCCGATATGCAATGCAGTAATACAACTTAACGACACCAGGGAGCCTCTAGGGTATTAGCCAGAAAAATGATAGTGAGGAAGAAGAAGAATGAAGCTTCGACACATAAGTCATGGCGGGACTAAAGAGGACTCCCGAGCCTACATAAAATGCAGCATGGGCAACAAGTGATAGCGAGGAACTAACTAGGAAGCCCATGTAAAGGAAGGCTCTACCACCAAGTCATGATTAAATAATCGGCGAGTGAAATGGGTGTAATAGTCATGACCTGATGGGATCGACCCTATGGCAAGTGATCAGTATGGAGGTTAGTATGCAAGATGCAGCGGAAAGTGATTTCCCTAACCTATATGCCAGTGAAGATCATATACCTGCCGTGACGAGTCAGTTATCATGGATCAAAAAATGGGAAAAATCTCAAATTCGTCAAAATGTACCTGAAAACATACCAAACTGGGCACTTCCAAGCATCCGGGTTATGCAACGTAAGATAGATCGAAAAAATAAGCATAACAATTTTTTGCGAAAATTTTCAACTTTTTAGGCATAAATAGACAAATTACCTCATATTTGGTTCATTATTACATTGCTGATTTGGAAAAAGTGCTCTGGAGCAAAAAACTTCTTTCGTCAAATCAGGAGCAACCGACCGTCGAATCGCACCGAATTTGTCAGGTAAGCTCATCAATCATCCTTGCAAATCATTTTGTCCATTTATAAATTAAAATTTAGTGATTTTCACCATAGAAACCCTTTCTAAAAAACACAGGTTTGCGCATACGCGGGTTGGTAACGGTAAAGTCGCGTATACACGCGACTGTGCATAAAGAAAGTCGCGTATGCGCAGGCCCAAATGAAGAATGCGTAGCTAATGAAGGATTTTTTGAATTTTGACAGGATGACAATCTCATGGAGAGAGCGTGAACACAGTGCAATTGATCAAGAAGTCATGCAAGATCGAGCATTGCAAAATATTCTTCGAAATTGCGGACTGCTAAAATTTTTCAAAATGCCAAATATGAAAAGCAATGTCCGGTTGCTAGAAATGCTCATGAATTATTGGGAACCGGAAGAGGACTACTTTATGATAGATCAGATGCCGATACACATTGAAGTGGAAGACATATATTTTATCACTGGACTCTCCCGGAGGGGGGAACCAGTAGACTTGCATGGGAAGCCCTTGGGAGGGCTAATCGTGGAAGATTACGTCCACGTGTACTGCATAGAGGGTTCCAAGAAAGTTGGAACTCAGATTGCAATTAAAGATTTAAGGGATTTGCACATGAAAATCCTCCTTTTCACCATTGGCAGAGTTGCAGGATCTACCTCCCTACATCAGTCGTCCAGGACGCAAATGAGCATAGCAGTGGAATGCTTGACTCATGTGTATGATTGGTGCACAACCCTATTACTGAACATGAAGCAACAATTGAACTCAATCCGCCAAGAAAAGACAAAACACTTTGGATATGGTACAATTTTGATGACATTCTTCTTCGAGAAGATACCAGCATTGAGACCCAGAGTCATCTCTACCATCAGCAGCCTGAGAGACCCAAGAATTGCCCGTTGGGCAGACATGATGAAGAGATTAGGAGGAAGTGAAGTTCCCCGGACCACTTGGGATGATGAGTTCTTCCTTTGGTGGGGAGAACAAATCATCGCTGTGGAAGACTATCCCTATGCCGGGATGGACTTTCGTGGAGATCTAGATCTTGTTCTTCCACCAGGCACAACATGGGGTACAGTCGGTAAGTTTGCAAAAAAATTTGACTTATATAATTTTTTGGATTTTTTCAAATATGTATGAAAAAAAATGAAAAACAAACATGTTTTTGATTGGATTCATAATGACTTACAATGTAAACATGATCATGATACAGATATTGGACCAGTTTGACCTGAGGGTTTCCCGCGCCACAAGCGTCGCAGGGGCGAAGCAGATACAGTGGATTCAGACAGGACGCTCCAGGCTGTACAGAGGAACTTGGAGGGGTTAACCCACCAAATACCTATGGCTGCCGTGGAAGATCTGCCAGAAGCCATCCAGAGATGGTGGTAGGAGTGCCCTGAGACTGGGTACGGTTATTCCGCCGAGTTGCCACCGCGATCATGTTCTATAGGAACACGACTTCTGGGCAGGGACCTCAGGAGTAGATAGATATTATGTATCAGATGACTGTATATTTTTTGAGATTGAACATGATCGGGCATAAGCCCAAATTTTGTATGACCTTATGGATCCAAATTTTGTAAAGTTTTTGAACACTCTGATGATATATATACAGCGATGTTTGATGTGATGTGATAAATGTATAAAAATGTATGATGTTTCTGATGATTAAATTTTATTGTATGGAATGATTGATATGCCAATCCAGTGCCTGATTAGCTAATGAGTCTGCCAACCAATTGTCAGCTCGAGGAATATGAATGAAAATTAAAAATTGAAATGATTTTTGTAACAAACGTACCCTCAAGAACAACCGTAATAAAAATGGATCTCGAACCCGATAAGTATTGTTCAACTGCAACACCACCAGCTGAGAGTCCAACAAAACTACCAACGAATCAACACCCAAAGATATTGCCTCCGAGAGTAGATAAACAACTGCAGTGTATTCTGCTATATTATTGGAAGCAGGACCAATGCAGACCCCTCTTGATACTAACAGCTGACCGGAAGGATAATGAAGCACCCAAGCCGCGGAAGCTAAGTTCCCGGTGTGTGTACTAGCACCATCGATGAAACCAAAATGACTCATAACATCCGACACAACCTGCCAAAGCAGATCAAAAACATCATCAACTCATCAAAGATCGAAAATCAACCAGATATGTACAAAGCAAAACTATTATATACAAAAGCAACATGCCAAGCCGAAGCGTAGGCATAATACTTCTTCAAATAGAGCCCATTTCGGGGCTCCGACAACTCGTTCCCTTCGAAATCAACCAAGGTATATCCTCTTTTCTTAAGGAATTTTTTAACGATGAAGGGGCCATACCACATAGACTTAAACTTTCCTGCCCCCAGGGCATCTTTTTCTTAACAAAAAATGCGTGTATACGCGATTGTGTGCAGAAAAACCCGCGTATATAAAGGTAGATAATCAAAAACAAAAAGGATCAAGCCTGGATAAGAAACCAGGACTTCAGTCTGACTGAGAAAGAGTAAACTGGACTGGAAATAGAAGTTAAAACTGTTGGAAACCTATCAAACAGCTGAAACCACCCAACAGGGGAATCACAAGAATGTGATCCCCAGCGGAGTCGACAGTTCTGTTTCGGGGAAAATCACCCTAGAGGTTTTTTGGGTTACAACCTCCACAGAGCAGGGCATGCTACTCAAGAAGGACTCACACAACCATACATGTTCATGAAAAACTAAATAGAGTAGATCGAGGAACTTACCCGTAGGTCCTACGGTTGAAGCAGATCCCGCGGGGTCCAAACCCCCAGCAACCCTTCTTCCTTCTTAACCTGAAAGACAAGAAGAAACAAGCATGAAGAACTGGTTGTACAGCATATATCTACTCTAAATGTTAGTGAAATCCATATGAAACATTAGATAAACCATAATAAATGCTTAAATAACAACATTCTCATATATGCAAGCGGACACTAACACGTATATTTCAGGAACAAGATGGTTCTTCTGTATTATAAATAGCATGTACAGAAATAACGAGTGGAGAGATCACCTGAATCCTTCCACGATCTTCAAGCAGACCGTCATCCAGATCCGTCCCGCCCTTGCCTCGCTAAGATTCCTTCCAAACTGGTGCATACGAGATGACATATAGAGAGATAAGCATCTCCAGGAAACAAGGGTTTCCTGTAATGAACTGGGAAGTGAAGGAGGCACGGGAATTCAGACTTGGATAGAGGATTCCAACAGAGTATAATATCAATAATTTCTCCCTCTCTTAGGCCATGCACATGAGGGGCTTTTATACTCCCTCAAAGTAGTTTCAACAGTTGGAAACAATTGGCCACGTGCTAGGGTGGTTGAACTACCAGAGTAACCATCAACCCAGCCCGAAAATAGGGATTTTTTATATATTTTTTAATGATTTTAATGGCATAAGCAGAAAAGTACATGTAGACTTGTGTATACACGCGGGAAAGTCTGGGCATAACCACGTATGGGGATTTTAACACTGTTTTTTAGTGAATTTGGTCCAAGTCTGTAGGAATGGGTGCCCAAAGCCATAAAAGCAATCATGAATCATATGAAGGTGAGAAATGATTGGCATCGATGTTTGTTCTAGCACATTGTAACAATGGAGTAACTGAAAACCTATTTGATGTTTCATTTACTTCATGGAGAGATGATTGGTTGCTAGATTCAGGAGCAACATGTCACATGACATTTAGAAAAGATTTTTTTGAAGAATTCACTGACAAAGTTGATGGAGCAGTATATTTCACAGATAAATCCAAACTCAAGCCATCAGGGCTTGGCACAGTCGGGCTTAAACTGCCTGGTCTTCCTGATCATATCCTACATGAGGTTATATACCTCTCGGAGTTGAAGAGAAACTTGTTGTCCCTGATCGAAATCCGGCAACAAGGACACTCAGTTCACTTGTTTGATGGAAAGGCAGAGGTCAGATCAGCATCAGATCACTCACTTGTCATGGAGGGAATAGAAGAAGGGAGACTCTTGAAGCTGAAAGGTTCATCTGCTCATGCTCAAAACTTTGCATTCAATTCACATCATGATGAAGGTACATTCCCATCAAGTCTTTTATGGCATGCTAGATTTGGACACTTAAACTATGAAAGCCTTCGTTTGTTGAAGAAAAATGGTGTTAATGGACTGCCTACAATTCCTAAGAAACCTAAGGAATGTGATGCTTGTATTCTAGGAAAGCATAGCAAACAGCCATTTCATGATTCACACTCCAGAGCACATAGAAAACTTGAGCTTGTTCATTCAGATTTATGTGGCCCTATGCCTATTGCTTCTGCAAATGGAAATAAATACATGATGGCATTTATTGATGACTACACCAGAATGTGATGGATTTACTTATTGAAGAATAAGTCTGATGCTTTTCAAACTTTCAAGAATTTTCATGCATGGATTGAAAATGATGCACAAACACATATTGGCTCTCTACGTACTGATAATGGAAAATAATACACTTCAAACGAATTTGAAAATTATCTTCGTCAACATGGAATCAAACATCAAAAAACTGTGCCATATAATCCACAACAGAACGGTGTAGCTGAAAGAATGAACAGAACTATCTTAAATATGGTTCGCTCCATGTTATTTTTCAAGAATGTGAAATTGATGTTTTGGGCTGATGCAGTTCTATGTGATGTTTACATAAAGAATAGGCGTCCTTCAAGTTAAATTAGAAACAAAACTCCTTTTGAAATGTGGCATGGCCACATTCCTTCGGTAAAGCATTTCAGGGTCTTTGGGTCCACCTGTTATGAATTGATACCCAAGGGTCAAAGGAACAAACTTGGTGCTAGAAGTCGAAAATGTATCTTCTTGGGGTACTCCAATACCTCCAAAGGATATCGTCTCTATGATGAAGCAAATAAGAAATTTGTAATAGCAAGAGATGTCATATTTCTTGAATCTTCCAAGAGTGACAAGGTTGTTGAGCGGCAACTTGATCGCCTGGATAGATTCACACATGCAAAGTCCTTCCAAGAATTTGATAATGTGATTCCACATCTTGAAGGGGGATTCCGATATTGAATCAAACTGTGGAATCATGTCCTGAAGCACTCTCTCCCCCACATGAAGAAACAACCACGGATGACACATTGGATGATGTGATTGACAGAATTGGGAGATTGAATCTTGAATCAATCCCAACTCGGTCAAATGACCAGCCTGGGCCATCTCAGAAAGGTCCTCCCAAATGGATGACAAAGACACTGGAGAATGTTCATCCTGATGAGGTTGGAAAAACAGGAACAAGAAGTTCCACTCAACAAATCGAAGGTGATGTAGATAATTCTGATTCTCCTGTTGATATGGATATTGCTTATAACTATGAATTGAGTTTTTCTACAGATCATGAACCAACTTCCTTCAAAGAAGTCGCTTCTCATGATGAATGGAAAGAAGCGATGCAGAAGGAGTATGATGCCTTGATAAAGAATGGCACTTGGAAGCTAGTTGATCCGCCTTTGGGAACGAAACCAATTGGCTGTAAGTGGGTCTACAAGAACAAGTACAAAGCAAATGGCTCACTTGACAAGCACAAGGCCAGGCTTGTGGCAAAAGGATTCGCACAAAAAGAAGGAGTTGATTATGAAGAAACTTTTGCTCCCACAGCAAAATGAACCACCATCCGGACTCTCTTTGCCTTAGAAGCTCAGAATGGATGGAAATTCCATCAGATGGATGTAAAAACAACCTTCTTGAATGGAGATCTAAAGGAGAAAGTTTATATGTCCCAGCCAGAAGGATTTGTGGTAAAGGGTCAAGAACACAAAGTTTGCAAGCTTATAAAATCCTTGTATGGCTTCAAGCAAGCACCACGAGCCTGGTATGAGAAATTGACCGAGCATCTTCTAAAACTTGACTTCAAACATTTTGATCTTGATGATGCAACTTTGTTTGTTAAGAAAGTTGGAAAAACAGTTGTATATCTTGTGGTATATGTAGATGATCTTTTAATAACAGGAAACAATGAGAGCTATATTGCATCCATGAAGAAAGAGTTGAAGAAAGGTTTTGAAATGACTGATTTGGGTCATGTTCATTACTATTTGGGTATTGAAGTAATTCAACATCCTAAATTCATATTTCTTTCTCAAAAAAAGTACATTGGAGATCTCTTGAACAAATTTGGCATGGATGACTGTAATCCCTTAACCACTCCAATGGAACAAAACTTGAAGCTCACATCTATTGAAGGGAAGGAATTTGAGGATGCAACTAAGTATAGACAGCTTGTAGGAAGTCTTATCTACCTGACCACCACCAGACTTGACATTTCATTTGTTGTTGGAATCCTCTCAAGGTTCATGCAAAAACCTTGTGAAGGACATTGGTCTGCTGCAAAAAGAGTGCTAAGGTACTTGAAGGGGACTCAAGACTTTGGACTCAAATATACACAGGTAGGCGACTTCATCTTGACCGGATACTCTGATTCAGACTTACTTTGATGGTGACAAAGAAACAGGGGTGTCTACTACAAGTTACACCATGAGTCTTGGATCAGAAGCTGTCTCATGGAGATCACGCAAACAGTCAGTTCCAGCAGATTCCACGACCGAGGCAGAATATGTGGCAACAGCTGAAGCAACAAAGGAAATTGTGTGGCTCCGGAAAATCCTGAAAGATTTGTAGATGAAACAAATGTATTCCACACCACTCATGATCGACAACACTTTTGCAATAAAGCTGGCCAAGAACCCAAAGTTCCACGATCGAACAAAGCACATCAATAAAAAATACCATCTAATTCGACATTATTTTCAGGCCAAAACCATCCATCTACATCATTGTTCCACAAATGAGCAAACTACTGACATCTTCACCAAAGCACTTGGAAGAGAAAAGTTTGAAAAGTTTAGATCGATGCTTGGGCTCACCAACATCCCTTCGGATTAAAGGGGGGAATGTTGACACCTAATCCTATCAGATGGGTGTGGATATGTAATTTTGTATAATAAATAATAGTAGGAAATAAGGAAGGCCAAGAGTCATTGGGAGATGAATCCCAATAACCTCACCTCCATGTATAAATGCATGTACATTCTTCAGCTAATACACATTCTGATTTGAGGAGTTACCTCCTGGTTTGACATGCATCATGTGATTTCTTCAATTCCCCGTCAAATGTAGGTGGCTTTTCTTTCTTGAACCCATCCGGAAAATATCCCCTATCACTCCTCCTGTAAGGCTGATAATGATGATGACCAAAGATACTTATCAGAACCAGAACAAGATTAGTATCTTTCTCCATCACCCCTCCTTTCCGAAGTATCCAAGAACCTGACATCCCTGATTGTGTCATCTCTATCTGACATATTCCCACTATGGGGTCTACTTCCACAGGCCCCATTAGTCATATCCTCCTGTCCATAGTTAATCTGAAGTGGTCCCTGTCTCTACAATTCTAAAAAATTCTGAAGAATTACTCCATTGACTTTTGCTTATTTCTCCTATGCCGACATGATTTTTTCATTATCTACTTTGCAAATCCTTATTTCCTCCTTCAAACTCCTAAATGTGTCTACTAAGTCAAGAGAGTTCCCAACACCACGCTACTCATCTGATTCATAGGAATAATCTATGTAGTCTACCATATTCTTAGTCATCTTTGATCTCTTCTTCTCGCAAGGTATATTATGTTAGCTAAACCAAATCATAAACATACCAATGTACCTTACTATAGCTCAGAGAGGATATCTCGTTTGCAAGACTAGCCAGATTAGCGCAACACACACACACACACACACACACACACACATAAATATAAACATAATCAGATCATCATATAAACATATTTTCTACCATTATCCATTTATCAATGTGTGACTATGCTGACCACATACCACGACTTCATAAACAACGACCATCATACAATTAAAGTATGCATAACAACATATAAAAACTGATACACATAATCGATGCACGACTGGCATAAACACAACAAATACATTCAGCAATGACACCAACAACTTTCACATGAAAACACCACTACAATCATGACCAATGCCATGCATAAACAACAAGCACATAGATCATAAGCACAAGGACCTATATGCAACCAAAATGTAGATACGACAACACATTCATCCAAGGGAAACAGAAACCAGAAATCACCCACGGAGAACGAAACCATGCTATGATACCACTCTATAACACCCTCCTCCGACATCTACCCAAGTAACCGTCCAAATGGGGAAAAAATGTGACGAACGGTTACTATGATATTACTCAACACCCTATATATCAGTTAACTAAGTGGAACCAATGGAACACAACCAACCTAACCTTCTGCACATGTAATAGAACCCCCAGGAGCCATCCAACCCATATAGGTGACTAACCCTTGAGAAAAAGTGACATTTTTCTACATCAAATCCTTAATCTCTCCCTTGAAATGGGAATGTATGTGACATATAACCTCGAGTCACTCCCACAATAAGGAATGCCTGCATCTAGGGACTTTTCTAGGTAGTTCTGTGCCAACGAATCCAGATTTTGTGCCACTTTTCCAAGGCAAAGACTCAGGCCACTATCCAAAACTCCATGAAACTTCCAGAAATGAAATGTAAAATCAAAACAATGATAAAAATGTAAATACTTGAAGAAGGACTTGGGTGGACCCCTACTAGCCATGGTAGCCATTTCATCAAACATGTCACAAATATGCATTCTACAAGTTAACAACATACTTGAGCACAAGGATCTCACAATTATCTAAGAATCACTAAGAAGCATTGATGCCTCATCAGAATAACTTCCTTACCATCTATTAAGGCATATAGTCGTTATACATTCAATGATTAACCAAAAATGATCAGAGTCATACATTATCACTGCCATAAAACTCAATCATAACTAACATATAACCAAAAGAAATATCAATGATATAACAATGATATAAGCCACATATAAACAAGTATATTTACCCATAAAATACCAAGGAAAAAGAGCTCTTATTGAGGATTGCATAGGCTGACCAGGTATGGGACTTCCACGAACCACCCAACCATAGGCTAGACTGAACCAAATCATTCTTTCAACCATTCACCCCCATGCCATATTCCAAGCATGAATGTGGGATCTCATAGAAGAAATCAATAAAAACCAAACCAGGGCTTCCAGAGGCCAAACCACCTCAACCCTCAATCAGTGATTCCACCTCACGGTCAAACATCACTAACCATCACCATATTGGTCTCTATGCAGGTTGTCCATGGCTGCAACGTGTTTGTTCTAACTAGGGTTTCCAGGACTAGTAACTCAACCCACAATTGTTGTCGGGATTCCAGAGAATTTTTCCAAACAGGGCTTCCAGGACTAGTAACTAAACCCACCAAGGGCTTCTAGATCATTTTTCCAACCAAGGCTTCTAGGAAGTAATAACTCAACCCACAATCAAAGGCAAAAGAAAACCAACCAAAAAACAAAAGTAAAACCCAAAATGCCATGGTTATCCAGGAAATAGAAAAGCTAGGCAAACCAAATTTCAATCTATGCAATCCCCCATGCCAATGAAAAATCATAACCAAATAACCACATTCATATGCCATGCATGGCAAAATTATTAAGAGAACCATACATGAAACTCAGTACCTACAAGAAAAATGCGTTGTAGTTATTTATCTCGTTGTCCTCTTACGCTTTACTGCTTTTATTTTTCCTTATTGATCCAAATGCCAAGTATGTCACACTCCTCCAAGAGTGCTATAAGAAAACTCAAAGTTTCCAGGAGTATGAGAGAGAGAATAGAAAGAGATATCCAAAAATAAACTGAAAAATTTTTGGGCGAAAGCTACCAACTGATCCTCATAAGCCTTTTTATCAATGAGGCATCTAATTTCTTCATGTTTCCATTATTTTCATTTATTTTAATCCTCACATGAAACCTGTGACCTTTCACCTTTATTTTCTCCTATTTTCCATTATTTTCATAAATAAAATGCCAATAAATGCCTCATGTCGTTCCAAATCCTTTTCCATTTCCTTTTCCAATTTCCATAACCATTAATAAACCCAAATGAGCACCCACTAGGATGTTTTTGCCCAACATTCAACTTGGAATACGTGTCCCATGACCAACGTCTTATTTTACCTTTATTAACTTTTACATGGCTTTTTTACTAGGGATGTTACAACTTGCTGCTACAATGGTAGATTCAACCTTCAATTCTTCATCAAACATGACACTTTCCATATTTCCACAATCAATCCTTGTTTCAAAAAAGAGACCACAAATTTCATCAACATAATTTTCATCCACTTTATGGTGATATATCTGAGCATGCATGTGCTCATTAACGATTTCAACTTCACCAAATTCATCATTTATTGTTGGATTCATGAGAGATGCACATTCAACCCTACAAACCATTACTTCATATGAAAAATTGTCTTTCTTATTCTCAAACTTAAATGCTTCAAACTCTGATGCAAAGAGATCATCATAAACTACAACCATACCAACTAGATCACACATGTTATTCACTTCTTTATTGGAAGCTTCACCATCATCAACAAGGACTACTGTTTGATTCACCAATTCACTACTCACTTTTCAGTCACCATCCACATGTGTCTCATCATAGTGGGATTCACCATTATCTTAACCATCCATGTTATAGTGGGGTTCTCGAGCATTTATATGTTCTTACTCTACCTCACACGTAGGGGCTTCAACTTTTCACTCTACAATATTTTATGTGTCTTCTTCTTCCATATGCATGTATGCATTATGGGTTTCAATCTTATAGTCCTTATGACCATCATCCACATTTGAGTGGGATTCTCTAAGCTCTGTTTTCCTCCTAGAGTCTTTCTCATTTCATCTTAGAACTGTAATTAACTTTCTACTGATTCTTCAATAGACTGTAACATAATGTGTTTCTTTATGTCACTTTCATTTATACCAAATTCTACTTCTAGGATCTTCCATCATTCCTAGGAAGATGTGGCTTTTACTACCTTGCACAAGGACTTCTCATCCAATGCATGTTTTATAAGATCCAGTACTAAGGTATCACATACTTCATCATATGGGTTATTAGACCGATACTCAATCAACTCTTTACATCGAAGAAAATTTTTCATTTTGATAGTTCCCAAAAATTAAAACTTTTACTTGTAAACTTTGGAAGTGTTACCGAATTTATCATGATCCATTCATCCTCGAATTTTTCTACTTCGTCTACTTGTCTTTTAGATGCCTCGACTATGGAGAGAACCTCTATGAGAACTTCAAAATACTTCAGCTCTTCCTCTCGATTTATTTTCTCAGTTTGCGTCATTCTTACTTTGTGACCCATGGTTGTAGTATTTCTTTTGTCTTCTATGTTCTTTCCTTATTGTGTTAGCCTTCTAGAAATTAACTTCACATACACTTGATTATCTCTAAAAATAATAAATTTAACCTTTACTTTAACGATGGCTCCCAACAACTACTAGCAAGTTTGCAAAGCTCTTCTATGCATATTCTTATGGAGGCTTGTGGCTACAACTTACCGTGGAGACTCCTTCTTTGGTTAGTGGTGGTGGCTCTTTCCTCTTCATATGGAGGTGGCTGTATAGGCTACTCACCCTATATTTTAGTAGTTGGGTTTACAAATTCTCAACGAGCTCTAGTTTCTACTTATGGACCAATGGATGCAAACTTCGATTTGCAGACTACTCACAATATCCAATGCTCTTACTCGAAGTAGCTCATGACCTTCTTAACTTGTTTGGTTCTTTCAAACCTTGCTAAACCTTGCTCTGATACCAGTTGTTATTTAGATGCAAAGATAAACTTGAAAACACAAGACAAATAACTACACAAGATTCTTCTTCAATTAATAAGTTCTATTCATTCATTATTCTCTCATATACATCCATCGATTTGTTGTTATTCTCTCTTCATACTTCACAATCCAATGACCCAACCATGAGTATATAAGCACTAAACTTTCTAAATATGGAATCATGCAAGCTCTAAATTTATTTTCTTCATGCGAGCTATGACTTGATGTTGTAACTAAACTTTTCGAACTTCACTTTAACATAGATCAACATTTTTATTTTCCTTCACTTAGCTTTTCTTGACAAGGCATTACCTTTTTAACTTTGACTCACTTGACTTCTAATATTAGACTTAATTAGACTTAACTTGCATTCCTTCCGTTAATTTAACTCTTCATACATTGCATGCATACGAGAGTACTTACTATTTCTATCAAGTGAAAGAATTTTGATCTATGTTTAAGTTGTGATCGATGATTGTAAATGAAATAGGAAATTTGGTGATAGGTTTGTATCAATTGTGTACTCTTATAATTTAAATTGTTATACGAGACTAGAGTTCACTTGATTGTAACACATTTGAATATTTGACAACTGTTAGGCTAATTAGGTTGTTGTTTCTATAAGGTTTTTTTCGTTCATATCATTTGCATATTGCCTATGTTAAAGTATAATTGTATGAATTATTTTCTACATACTTCAAAAAGTGTTAAACTTATGAATTTTAATGACCCTCAAATATAAAAAGTGGGGTATAGTATATAACCACATAGTTTGAGATTGAGAAAATGGATGAGATGAAATGATTCACATGCAATGAGCTAAGTTAGCCTCAGATATGGGTGACTATAGGGGCATGACAATGGATTTTTATGTTAAATTAAAATTTATGCTAGAGATACTCTTTCAACCTCCTTCACAATTTACGTTATATATATATATATATATATAAAGTGAGAAAGATAAATCATATAATCGTTCTTCCCTAGTTTGAAATGATATGAATTCCTAATATTACTTGGTTTCTTAATAATGCATTCATCTTTTTCTAATTACAATTGAAAATTTTTACCAACATCTTAATACCTAATAATAAATTAATATAAAAAATATTAAACTGCATTTTGTATATATATATAACAATATTAGTATAAAGTTTTTTTACAATAAAAAAAAAATTAAATACTAAAATTTTATCTAGAAAATAATTAAATTATTGTTATTTATCTCTTTGATATATTTGTTTAATAGTGAAAAGAAAATCAAGATATGAATATAAAACATATGCAAAAATCAAAATTTTGATTTTTCATTTTAAAGTTTTTTTCCTTTAAAATGTATATATAAAAATCCATAATCAAATTAAAGTGATATGGAAATTAATGAACAAAATAGAATAACATGAACATACATCTTTTATGATCAATATAATTGAGTGACATGACCACAGACATTATCCGCCCTGTTCCCAATCCACTACTTCACCTCGTCCAGATATGACAACATCTCGACCAACCAAGGTGAGCTCCGCAATGCAACGCAAAGGTTTATTTAGTCAAATCAGAAAACCAAATTCCGTGGGAATTTATTGTAGATTTGAGTTGTCGTTACACAGGCACAGATTCAAGGACGGTCCTCGTCACCAAATTCTTTGTTTCAATGGTGGCATCACCGTAACCATCTCTGTATTTGTAACCGTGATGGAAAATTCTGCAAATGTCAAACGCAGCTTTCTTACAAGAAATAGGAACATTGCTGTCGGGTTTAAGTAACTCCCAGTTTAGCCATTGATATGATTGATAGCATCTTTGTTGGAATTTTCAGAATTCCAAAACAATAAGACTGCCCTCTTCAACACAGAGAATAATTCAAAACAAATTCACTGACAGACAGATTTTTCAACTCAGAAAAATTTATATTTCATATATATAAAAAAAACTGATGTTACAAACTTCCTCAAAAGAGGGATTTACAAAAAAAAATTCTGACTGCTGCAAACACAGTTCAGAAATATCACTCTGTCATTTACTAGAAAACATATACTGCTGTATATCCCCAAATTCTGCTCTCTGTTTTTTTACAATACGCTGCTGTGTATTGAAAACATTACATAAAATATGGCTCTGTCTCTACATATTACTAAACAGAAATATCTTCAGCCCTGTTTAATGCAATTAATTGACACACCCACTAAAAATCACCGCTTGGAAAATATTTAATGTCTTCAATAACTTCTGTCAGCACCGCTTGGAACGCATTGATCACAGCTTGACTTGGTGGTGCTGCTATTCATCTTATCTTCCTTCCCGCACTGCTGTGCACTTTCACTGTTCTGTGTTTTTAACAATTCTGCTGTGTAATTCCAAATTACATTTCTGCCTTTTTATCCTTTTATATACACTGCTGTGTAATAAAATTAAAACATATGCTTCACGGGCCTTTTTAATATATATTCACATATATTAAAAATAAAACATACAGTGTTAAAACATGTTAAAACCAACTATTAAAAAATGCCGTGATTAGAATTTCAACCGGCTATCACAATATAACATATAACATATATGTCATATGGCTGTATATAACATATGTGGGCCAGCTGATGACATCAGCATTCCGAGGGGGTATTCTCCTCTGCCCTCAAATCTTTCACGACCCCCGCAGACTGTTATTTGAACAAATGGTGTGGGCCCTGTCCGATGGGGTATGCTGCTCCCCTGGCCAAACTTGCCGGACCCCCGCGGACTTGTTGCCGCCTCCATTCCTGCGATGGCTCGGCAGTTGGAATTAATTCCAACACTCCCCCTTAATTTCAACTGTTGGGT